>JBBMOL010000245.1:0-600000 GCA_037954665.1 Laguncularia racemosa | reverse complement strand
AATGAGGATCCAAAATAGTAGAAACAACTATGATAATAAACACATCATTCCAGTATTTTTCAAACTTCTTAAACATTATATTAGCAATTGTACTAATATTCATATCAAATGACTCCTTCTAACCAATCAAGGCTTTCTTAATTTCAAAATATTTCTCAAAATAGTAATTTTCGATTGGATATTGAGTGCCAAAAAAAAAAAGTTACCTCATAAAATATGGCAAACTTCTTGCAAATTTCATCTACTAACTCCCCATCTTCATCTGTAGGAAGACTTTGATAGCGTCTATTTATATGCTGCACTTTATAGAAAACTTCCCTATGTTCAATGGCTATGAGAAGCATATAATATGTGGAATTCCACTGGGTCTTACAATATAAACAAGCTTCCTATGGTATGAAACATCTAGCTGCTTGCATACTTTGACAAATTTCTCCACTCATGAAGGTGTCATTGACCAAAATGCGATACTATCACGAATTCTCTTTATCACCTTCTCAATCACAATTACACCTTTCTTAACAATTCAACTTAAAATATGCACACAACACCACATATGGAATATCTTCCCACAAAGAATCAATTTATCTCTTCTTAGCCTCAACAATAAGGTTGTCATCATGACATCATTTGTTGAACAATTATCTACATTGATTATAGATAATTTTCTATCCAGACTCCAATTCATCAATGAATTAAATAAGTAATTACTTAAAAGTTTGTTTGTGTGCAGAGTCGAAACATACATAAAACTACATAAAATAATGTAAATATAATAAAAAAAAATAGTTCTCCATTATATATATATATATATGCTAACAAAAAAGCTTACTCCAAGAGTCGACTCTAAAGCCTCCAATTATTGTTGATAAAGTGTGATGTGATGGTCACATATCCCTTCTTTTGATTCGATGTCCACATTTCTATCGTGATTGCAACTTAAGAATGAACTCCTTTCAATTGCACCCTTAACTTTTCCTTCTCCCCTTGACAGATGCTCATTATCTCTTTTTTCATGGTGGTTCGACTGACATGATGCATGGGGGGTTGAACATTACTAATATACTCCCTAAAATACTTGTGCTCAACAATTGAAATGTAAGCCAAACAAGTCAGCCCACCCTAAACCACATTAGCTTGTAGGTAGAAGCAAGCTGGCTTGCATTAGGCTGCACCTAATGTAGGCTGAAAAAACTGGCCTAACTCACCTTGTGGGCCAACACAAGTTAGGTAGGCTAGCCCGCTAACTCAAAAAAACAGCAATAATTTTTTTTTTAAATTATATATTTTAAGAATGATAATATACTCTTAATACTTGACAATATATATGTCACGCAATAATTAGATAAAACCAATAACTACTAAGTAGAAAATTGAACAAAAAATCTTAAATCTCATATGATAGAGAACAAAACAACCTCAAACGATAATCAAACAAATTTAACAATTATCACAAAATCTTTTTCACTAATTAGACAAGAAAACAAAGTAAATAATGAAGGGAAAAAAAACTACTGAAACACCCATCATTGCTTCTTATTCTTTATATATCTATCAATCATCATCATCATCATTATCAATAACCAAATTCGAGTTCCCCTTGATGAAGTGATCCCACTCCCAATATCTTCTTCTTCATCTATAATCCACCAAATCACACATATAATTAGATGTTAAAAGCTTAAAAGAAAACATTACCAAAAGAAAGGGAAAAAAATCACCTTCATAAACAAATTCTTATAACTAATTATGTATACAAATTAAAGCTTCCACATTTGTAGGGAGCATAGAACTGTGGTACTTATTAAGAACACAGTTACTAATACTGAAAGTTAACTCGGATGCTACAATGGTAATTAGAATGCTGAGCACATCAGAGGCCATGATGCATAAATCAGAATACTTTTGGCTTTGAGCCTTCTAATATTGTAATATATCTCATTTTAAGTAGAAGTTCATATTAATTACTGGCTCATCTAAATAAAGGTCCAAAGAAGACTTACCAAAACTTTATACTTCTACTTGGCAGTACTCTTATATCATTAAGGAAAAAACTAATTAAATACTGATAATAATATGAAAAAAATATCATTAAATAAATAAATGAAGTTATTATTGAACTTACATCTAAAGTACCAAAATCAATCCCTAAAGCTTTTCCAATTTCTAAGTTTCGTGCTGTTGCTCCTTTACCTCCACCTCCAAATGTGTCTTGAGCTTGAAAAGATGATCCAACCTAAAGACTTTTAGATATGTGGTCTATTTTGCTCTTACCATATTCTCTAAAGAACTTATATAGCTTGCTCTTTATGTTAGCCAACTTTTCTTCACAAGTGAGATGATTAATTTTATTATAGCAAAACTTTAAAAAATTAAACTTCATTTGAGGATTAAGGACTACTCCAAGTGCAAGGACAATACTATATTCCTTCCAATATTTATTGAACTTTTGTTTCATTTTAATACACATCTCCATTATGACATGATCTTCACTACTAAAATTCTTATTCAATAAACATTCAATTCTCCATACTTGTAAGAATAGAGGTTTGAAGTTGGATACAAGGATCCCGACATCAAAATGGTGATAGTGTAAAAAGGGCTCAAAAACTTGCATATCTTCTTTACTCTTCCCTACTCATCTATTGTTGGACAATGCTTATAATGAAAATCATTCAATTGAGGCAACAAAAAGCATGTCGATACCTTAGTGTGCTATCAAGCATAAGGTAAATGGAATTCCATCTAATAGCTACATCCAACCGTAAACTAACATTAGTATCAATGTTGCCAACCTATTCAACACACTCCAAAAAATGTTTCATTCTATCCTTAAAGCCCTTAACATACTTCACACTTTGCCTTATTTTATGCGAAGCTTGATTAGTTATTGTCAATCCCTCTTTAACAATTAAATGAAGAATATAGGCAAAACATCTAATATGGAAAAACTCACCATCACATAGCAAGTTATTTTGTAAGTTGAGTTGCTCTTTCAAGAAATCTTGCATATATTCATTTGCAAATACGTTATCTAATGTAAAAGAGAATATCTTTCTATTTGAATTTTTCAAAAATTCAAATACTTTTGTAGATAGCTCAAAACTTAAGTGAGAAGGGGGCATTTTACAAAAAGAAAGAATTTTATTATTGAGTTTCCATTTCTCATCCACAAAATGATTAGTCAAATAAATACATCCTTCATTGGTGGAAGCAGTCCATATATTAGAGGTTAAACAAACTATCCTGTGAATTTTTTTGTAAAATTTGTTTCAAATTATCCTTTTGAGCCAATTATAAATTCCAAACATCTAATATAGAAAATTTCCTAAAAATTGGCTTATAATCAAGATTGTATAACCTTATGAACTGTACAATCCTCTTATACTCAACAAACAAAAATGGGAGATCATATTTAATAATAGTCATTGACATAATCTCACGAGCAACTTTTGGATTTGGTTTTCTTAACCTTAACCTACTAGCATGACCAATTATCATATCACCTACATCATTATATTTAGGAACTTGACTCAAATGAAACTTTTCGTGATGTCGAAGTAAGGTTGAAGTTCCATGTGTATGTCCACTAATAACATATTCAGTTCTACACCCTTTACATTTGGCTCTATTTTTACCATCTTTCCTAATACTTATTCTTGCAAAATTTTCCAAACTTTAGAACTACTTGATTGAGACTTCCTATATGTAGGTTCTTTAAATTGAGAAGATCCTACGTGTACATTTGCATTAGGCCCACCAACTTCGGGCCCATCATCTACATTCTGTCTACATTAATACATTGTATTGTATTTATAGTGTTATTACTTGTAGAATCTATTATGAAAATACATTAGCAAAAGAAAATGTCAAATTACCTATCTTCCAAACCAAAATGAGTTTCTTGTAAAAAATAAATATAATAGCCCATGCCATATCTACAAGCTTAAACTTTATATCAACCGATTGCCATGCTAACTTTATAGGTTTAATCATTTAATTAAGTGTTAAATGAACTTAGATGTAATGGAAACTCGAAGTCTAACTAAGATTGATACCAAGATCAAATACTGAGATAAAGAAGAGATGTAATATAAAATCATTCAACTCTTACTTGTGAGATTCATACTATCACGCCTGATTTTAGATTTTTCCTTAATTAATCATATTAAATCCAACCCACTTAATATAAGCTACTCGATGGTAAAATTAAGGAATTAGTATATTTTTAATTATTTAAAGAAAAATTGGAGTCACCACCAACCTAAGTTGGAAAATAAGATAAGTTAAGATTAATTAGGTAGATTAACCTTAACTAGCTACTGGTCTACGAATTTTTCTAACAAAAATTTTGGAAAAATATTGACTAGAAAATCTAGACTTGAGGCTATCCAATTAAACTCTAAATGGTTACCACTTGTTATCTTTTCCAAGAAAATGAATTAAAAGCTTCTTATCAATTCCTTTCACCATCGCATATGCAAAATATAATATTTTTCATATAGAGCATGGAAAAAAAATCAAAACAGCATGAAAAATTTTTAATCATTTTTTTTATAAGCTTTCTATTCTTATTTAAAAATGAAATAAAAGAGAATAAAACTTTTGCATTTTTTCTTTAATTAAAATCAAACTAAAAAATAGAATAAAATATTTTTACGTTTTACATTATAAATTGAAATTTCAAAAGGATAAAATATTTTTTTAATTTTTTATATAAAAAATTTAAATTGGAAAAGAATAAATTTTTTTATTTTGTTTTATATGTGGTTGCCCCGTAGGTGGCTACGTACCTGTTAATCAGAATCAAACCAATGTAGTTCTGTTTTCATAAAACTTTTAGTGAATTGATTAATTTTAATTATGGAAATAGGCTAGGTTTACTTTTATTACCATTTTAATTTTTTTTTAAAAGAAAGATTCTAAACCTAAACTTTATTTCCCAATTTAAAAAAAAAAAATAGAACAAAAAAGCCTAACTTTTGAAAACACCAATTAGAGTTTTTTTGTTTATTTTATCAAAATCATTTTTCTAAGTGACAAAACCTTTTTATGTTTTAAAACTATATCAAAGATAATAAACCATTGTTTTTTTTTTTTTAATTTTTTTCAATTTTTATGTTTATAAAGTGAGTATTATTTATTATTAAAAAAAATGGGAACCTAATCGTCCGTAGGCAACGGTTACACCACAACACCTAAAGCCTATACAATGGTTCCCTCCTTAGTTTACTAATTTTCCTAATTGATTTTCATAATTTTTTTAATATACTCTATCTTTAATTAAATTAAATAAATTAAGATAAATTTATTAACCTAATTATTTTATTATTAATTTTTAATATCTACCATAATTTTTATTAATCAGATTTATTTTTATTTTTATCAATTAGGTTTTGATAAGATTAAATAAACTAATTTATCTAAACTAAAATAATAATAATAGTAATAATACTTACTTGGCCAAGGGTTAGATTTGTAGGTCTAGAGTGCGGGTTGGTTCGGGTTGGATCATGGTCCAACTTAAGTCGGATTGGATTGCAATTTAGGTCATGAGCATAGCAACTAAAGGTCTTCGTTGGCAATGCTCCGATGGAGATTTAAGGTGATTGAGGAGTGGTTCCCTAAGTTTTCGAGGGTGTAGAAGGAAAATTTGGTATTATTTTTGCCTAAAAGCTAGCCTAAGTGGCGGTTTGGGAAGTAGCCAATGACATGGGGTTGATGGTTTTTTATCTGCACCGTTAAAACAAACTTGAACAAAAATCTTGGGCTTTTATGAATCTATAGACTTCTAGAAACGATGGGATGCCATTAGCTTGCTTTAGTTTTGCGTGTTGTGTGAGAAATATTAAAGAGAAGGTGGAGTTGTGGCGGCTTTGCTAGAGAGAGAGGGTGATGTGAACCCTAGATATATTAAATCTAGAACCCAGCGATAGAATTGAATCGAATACCCAAGGACCGTCTCGAACAAGCAATTGAACGGAACGAGACCCCAATCACACTTGTTGATTGAAACCTACGTTATCTAGGCGATTTTCCCCAAGCATTAGATTGAAGAAAATTCAAAGGAGTTGTTCACAAAGAACAAAAGAGAGAACTCTCAATAATTTTATCAAAATTCATATATCTAAAATAATCCCCTTTCTCTGGTTTATATACAATCTCTAGGTGTCACAAAATAAAAAAATATATATAACCTAAAACAAATCTTAACCGTCGGATTTGCGTAATATAAGAAATGACGGTTCAAAGTCTGGCAACGTAATTCCTAGGCCGGCTCAAGGCCAGTTAAAGGCCGGCAGCTTAAATTGTAGGCAGGTTCAAGGCTGGTAAAGGCCGGCGGCGTAATTTCTAGGCCCACCAATTCTCCTATTCTGAAGCTTCTAAATCCGAGTAGCTTGAACGGACATCTTGATATAGAGTGTTGATAAACTTGTGGTGCTCCTTAGGACTTTCTTGAACAGCTTCCCTCTCATGAATCTCTTGGATCAATCCGTTCAATGCTTCCTTAACCCGTTTGGCTCGAGCTCTAATCATCGGTCCCCCCATATCATATAATGGGTCATTAAACTTTAGCTCTTGATCCTTTGATGCTAGCTGATTCCCATCATTCCCTCCGTCCTCGAAAAGATTCGTCCTCGAATCACCTGCATCATACAGAGAAAGATCAAAAACATTAAAAGTTACGCTTACATTACCATAGTGACTTGGTAAATCAATTTTGTAAGCGTTATCATTGATGCGCTCCAACATTCGGAGAGGTCTA
Organism: Laguncularia racemosa; assembly: GCA_037954665.1. Classification (NCBI taxonomy): domain Eukaryota; kingdom Viridiplantae; phylum Streptophyta; class Magnoliopsida; order Myrtales; family Combretaceae; genus Laguncularia; species Laguncularia racemosa. The sequence goes on along the minus strand of JBBMOL010000245.1, from coordinate 593,234 downwards.
TCTCCCCTAGGGTGCAACTTAGATTTTCGTTGTTCAACAAATCTCTCCTTTCTCAAATGCACCCACACCCAATCTCCTGGATGGAAGACAGTTTTCACTCGACCCTTATTGGCTTGTCGAGCATAATGCTCATTCTTCTTCTCAATGTTAGCCTGAACCTGTGTATGCAATTCCCTAACAAATTCTGCCTTCTACTTTCCTTCAAGATCAACAAACTTATTAACAGGCAATGGTAAGATATCCAAAGGAGTCAAAGGATTAAACCCATACACAGTTTCAAATGAAGAATAAGATGTAGTGGAATGCACAGCTCTATTATATGCAAACTCTACATGTGGCAGACATTTCTCCCATTGTTTCAAATTCTTATTAATTACAGCACGCAATAAAGTCGAAAGAGTCCTATTGACTACTGCGGTCTGACCATCAGTTTGAGGATGGGCTACAGTAGAGAACAACAATTTAGTGCCTAACCTATTCCACAAAGTACGCCAAAAATGACTTAAAAATTTCACATCCCTATCACTCACAATGGATTTAGGCAAGCCGTGCAACCGTACAATCTCCCTAAAAAACAAATCAGCAATATGTTGTGCATCATTAGTTTCAGAACTGGCAATGAAGTGAGCCATCTTACTAAACCTATCAACAACAACAAATATACTATCTTTGCCACTTTGAGATCGGGGTAACCCTAACACAAAATCCATAGATATGTCATTCCAGGGTTGATTAGGTATAGGCAATGGAATGTATTCTCTATGTGGCATTACTTTGGATTTAGCCTGTCTACATGCAATGCACTTGTCACACACAGTTTGCACATCATGCTTCATTTTTTGCCAGAAAAAATATTCATGTAAAATATCCAAAGTCTTTTTAACACCAAAATGTCCCATTAAACCACCCCCGTGGGTCTCCCTTACAAGTAGTTCACGCACTGAACTTTTAGGCACACACAACCTATCTTTCTTAAATAAATATCCATCATACTTATAAAAATCAGCATATCCAGTCTCATCACAAGCAGCCCAAATTTGGCCAAAATCGACATCAGATGCATACAATTCCTTAATGAGTTCAAATCCAAGCAATTTAGTATGCAGAGAAGTTAGAAGTGTGTACCTTCGAGAAAGGGCATTAGCCACCACATTCTCTTTCCCTTGCTTGTATTTGATTACATAGGAAAATGTTTCAATAAACTCTAGCCACTTTGCATGCCTCTTGTTTAAGTTACCTTGGGTTTTCAGAAACTTGAGGCTCTCGTGATCTGAATGAATGGTAAATTCTTTGGGCCATAAGTAATGTTGCCAAGTCTGTAAGGTTCTCACCAGAGCATACAGCTCCTTGTCATATACTGAGTAGTTCAATGCAGCACCACTGAGTTTTTCGCTAAAGTAAGCGATCGGTTTGGAATCCTGCATCAAAACACCACCAATGCCTTTCCCGGAAGCATCACATTCTATTTCAAAAACCTTCTCAAAATTAGGAAGAATAAGTAAATGTGCATTAGTCAACTTACCTTTCAGAGCGTTAAAGGACTTCTCATGTTCTTCGGTCCATCTGAACTCAGAATTCTTCTTGACAAGATCATTTAAAGGAGCAGCCATAGAACTAAAGTCCCTAACAAATCGTCTGTAAAAACTTGCTAATCCATGAAAGCTTCTGACCTCACTTGCATTCCATGGTGTTGGCTACTCCCTAATCGCTTTCACCTTCTCCTAATCAACAGCAATCCCATTTACACCTACAACAAACCCAAGAAATACCACAGTTTCCATGCAAAAGGTACATTTTTTTAAATTGACATACAACTTATTTTCTCTCAAAACGGTAAAGACACATTGTAAATGCCTAACATGCTCATCTAAAGTCTTGCTGTAAACTAAGATGTCATTAAAGTACACAACAACAAATTTCCCAATAAAAGCACGAAGAACATGATTCATTAATCTCATAAATGTGCTAGGAGCATTTGTTAACCCGAAAGGCATTACCATCCACTCATAGAGACCGAATTTAGTTTTAAAAGCAGTTTTCCATTCGTCCCCCTCTTTCATTCTAATCTGGTAATAGCCATTCCTTAAGTCAATTTTAGAAAACAAACAAGCACCATGCAATTCATCAAGTATATCATCAAGTCTAAGGATGGGATGTCTGTACTTAACTGTGATCTTATTAATTGCTCGACAGTCGACACACATTCGCCATGTTCCATCCTTCTTTGGAACCAAAATGACCAGAACCGAACATGGACTGAAGCTCTCTCTTACGACACCTTTCTCCACCAGTTCATCAACTTGTCACTGGATTTCTTTGGTTTCCTCTAGATTCGCCCGGTATGCTGGCCTATTTGGAATTGAAGCACCTGGAAGGAAATCAATCTGGTGTTCAATGCCTCTTATTGGAGGCAATCCTCTTGGCACCACTTCGGGAAATAAATCTTCATATTCCTACAAAAGAGACATAACCACACTCGGCAAAGATGAGTTAAGGTCATTAGTAGAAAAATACACATCCTTGTACATAAGTACAAGTAACTGTTGTCTTGCCACTATAGCACTCTTAATCTCACTTTTTCTTGCCTCTCCACTCAGTGTGTTTGATTCCCCTCTCTCTTTGCTCACCAATGTTTGCTTCTCTCTCTCTGCTGCATTCTCACTATTTCTTTCCTTTCCGTTTTCTTCTCACACACTCAAGTGTTTTCCTCTAAATTCTCTTGCTATCCTCTCCCGATCTGCACTAGCCTCCCATGGTTTCTGGGGAGTTAGAATCACATTCCTCTTGTTGAGAACAAAAGAGTATTGATTCTTGTACCCATCATACTTCACCCTTCTATCAAACTTCCATGGTCGACCCAACAAAATGTGACAAGCCTGCATGGGGACTACATCACACATCACCTCATCGTGATAATTCCCAATAGAAAAAAGAAATAAGCACCTGTATAGTCACTTTCACTTCCCCATAATCATTCAACCACTGCAATCTGTAGGATCACTGATGCTTCAAAGTTTTCAGCTTCAACTTCTCAACCAATAACGTACTAACAGCATTAGTGCAGCTACCACTATCAATGATTAAGCTACATACCTTGTTTAGAACATAACATTAGGTATGGAAAATGTGCTCCCGCTGCACCTCATCACCTTCCTCCTTAGGCTGAGTACTAAGAACCCGCCTAGTAACAAGCAATTCCCCTTTCACAGGTCCTTCAACATCCACATCACTACAGTCCTCTAATGAAGGCATGTTATCATCACTAGAGCTAACACTCTCTACATCGCCATCTTCCCGAATGATCATGACTCTCTGATTGGGACACTGAGATGCTATATGTCCGAAACCCTGACACCTGAAACACTTGATCTCATGAGTTCTAGTAATTGGTTTAGCGTCAGTCTTACCTTTAAAAGAAGTAATAGGGTTCTTGGCCTTGACATCCTCCTTCGATTTTGGATCAGTGGTGTTCTTCTTCCAGTTTGACTTCCATGAAGAGTTAGAAGCCATACCAAATTTAGAACTCCCTTTAGATTTCAGTTGCTTCTCAACTTTGATTGCTTTATGCAACAACTCCTCAATGTCTACAAAATATTGTAGATCAACTATATCAGCGATCTTCCGATTCAGCCCATTAATGAACCTAGCCATAGTAGCTTCATCATCCTCCTCCACCCTAGCCCGGATCATGGCTATCTCCATCTCCTGATAATAATCCTCCACACTTCTGGACCCCTGCGTCAACCCCTGTAACTTTCTATGCAAATCCCTATAATAGTGATTAGGAATAAATCTCTTTTGCATGATTGTTTTCATTTCATTCCATGTGCTGACAGGCCTCTCTACATAACGTCGCCTATTTCGCACTAACTAATCCCACCATACACTCGCATAATCAGTAAACTCAACTACTGCTAGTTTAATCTTTTTCTTCTCTGTGTAGTTATGACACTCAAATATATGATCAACCTTTTGCTCCCATTCCAAGTAAAGCTCTGGGTCATTCTTCCCTTAGAAGAAAGGTATTCTCATTTTAATGCTTCCCACATTACCATCTCTCCTCTGGGTGTTCCCCCTTTCCCTCATGTAACTATACTCCCCTGAATCAGTATCCTCTCCATCTATCCTTACTCCTCCTTTTTTACCCCTCTCCTTCTTCTCCCCTCTAAAATTACTACTCATTGGTTTCTTACTCTGTTCTATCACATCAATCCTCTCATGGATTTGCTCCATCTCCGCTCTTAACATCTTTTTCATCTCACCTAGCAAGGCCTCAAACAGCAACTTATTAGTTCCTTCTCCTTTCTCTCCACTAACTGGAGTTTGATTAGACATTTTGCTGCAACAAAAGAGTTAGTAATAAAACAAAATATAAGCCTCACAATTCACTCCCTCACCTGTTTACACTCACAAGAGTAAAGTCACTCGTGTTTTCACTCAGTGTAAAATGTTCCTCTCACTCACTCTTGTATGTTCTTTATTTAGAACTCACTTAATACTTTCCTTTAAATAATTGCTAAAGAAATTCAACCTATCAAATAAGTGATTTCAAAACAACAGTAAATAAAAGAAACAATAATAAGAACAATGACAAGGATTAGAACAAGATGAACAGTAACAAGATGGGGACAAGATGATAAGCAACAAAACTAAGATTCCAAAAGAATTTCTGGTTTTTTTTTTTTTTGAACGAATTTCTGGTTTCCTTTTTTTTTTTTTTATCCTCAAGAACAACTGGATCACAAGCGAATCAGCAAGGACAAATAAGATTCACCTACACAAGAATTGGACAGGAATTCACAAATCAATATCAATAGGCGTGTATGTTAACTAAGCAAAAATCCTATGGCAATGAGATTCCAAAGGACAGCAAAGATAAATCAAGGAATAAAATCATTCCACACAAGAAACCTTCATCGCAAGAATTCTGGACGAACAGAGAAAAAAAAAAAGAGACGTGCACCTACGCAAGAATTGGACAGCAAATTCGGTCCAGTTGGTGAAGCCCTTACTTATGCGTGGCAAGGATTTCCAGGGACACAGCGAAGAATTCAATAGTCTGGCCGAACAGAAATAATAATTCCACGTAAGAAGAAAAGAAAGAACTTGACAAAATCAAACCCACCAATTGGACAATCAATACAGCTTCAAGGAATTCAAAAAGAAAAAAAAAAAAGACTTTCACGGAACGTTGAACCCACGAATTCAACAGCTGACAATACAGATATATTTTGAATTACGAATTTAAAAGAACGAAAATAAAAGACAATTAATCGACATGAAACAATTAAGATAAAGGATATAGATTTACTTGATTCAAGAATCCGAAGCTCTGATACCAAATGATGTGAACCCTAGATATATTAAATCTAGAACCCAACGATCGAATTGAATCGAATACCCAAGGACCGTCTCGAACAAGCAATTAAACGGAACGAGACCCCAATCACACCTGTTGATTGAAACCTACGTTATTTAGGCGATTTTCCCCAAGCATTAGATTGAAGAAAATTCAAAGGAGTTGTTCACAAAGAACAAAAGAGAGAACTCTCAATAATTTTATCAAAATTCATATATCTAAAATAATCCCCTTTCTCTGATTTATATACAATCTCAAGGTGTCACAAAATAAAATAAAAAATATAACCTAAAACAAATCTTAACCGTCGGATTTGCGTAATATAAGAAAAGACGGTTCAAAGTCTAGCAACGTAATTCCTAGGCCAGCTCAAGGCTGGTTAAAGGCCGGCAGCGTAATTTCTAGGCCCACCAATTCTCCTATTCTGAAGCTTCTAAATCTAAGTAGCTTGAACGGACATCTTGATATAGAGTGTTGATAAACTTGTGGTGCTCCTTAGGACTTTCTTGAACAGCTTCCCTGTCATGAATCTCTCGGATCAATCCGTTCAATGCTTCCTTGACCTGTTTGGCTCGAGCTCTAGTCATCGGTCCCCCCATATCATATAATGGGTCATTAAACTTTAGCTCTTGATCCTTTGATGCTAGCTAATTCCCATCAGAGGGGCTTGGTTGAAGTGATTAAGAGCTTTTTAAAATGTGAATCCGACCACCCCCTAATGTTTCTGAAACTCCTATTTATAGTGGTGGAAACAAAATCAGGTTTAAAGCTTAGGATAGGGTTGAATCATGGTTGGCCAGCGAGATAGATAAAGGTCATTAGAGATTTGTTTTCATCAAATCTTCAATTCGTGGTTAGTGAATCTTCAGGATGTAGATGAGTTTTTGAAGGTTTTTTTTTTTGGATAATTTTGTATCAAATGTTGTTGAAAAATGTAAAAAAAAAAAATGAATCTTACATCCTCGCTAGAGATCCCACTCTGCCCATTTTCATTTTTCGACTATGCTAGCCGAAGAAGATGATCACATGCGTGGCACGTGACCTAGCCAGCAAAAAAAAAAAAAAAATGTGTTGCACGTGTCTCAAACCTAGGACTTGACTCCTCTCACGTGCATTAGGTGAACATTTGGACCAGTTGAGCTAACCCATTTCTTAGTTTATTATTGCAATTGGTTTGTATATAAGCTAACGGTCTTAATTAATTTTTATTGATTTGAGATTTACGAGCTGAATTTAGAGGCCCATATCTTCTTAGTTTTATTGAAAATATTCATATTTTGTTAATTTTTTAATTATTTCTTATTTCTTATTTATTTTTTATTTAATTTTTATTATCTCGTAAACCAGGCTTTATTATTACTATTATTTATTATTATTTTATTTATTATTATTAAAAATATATATATGGGGGGTAAAAATGAGGTGTCTACAATTGCTCCTCTTCGTAGTAAGATTTGGGAAAGCTTGGATACAAAGACAAAAAAGATACCATTTTCGCCTAGGAGAAAGAACGGATAATGCTATATTTAGCTAGCTATCCGAACTTGGATCCACTAAGGAGTTATTCAACCAAAAGGTTGAGTAAAGAAAACGCTCTGCGAGCTAGCAATCCTATGTTGCAAAAGAAGACAGTTTCTTTATGATGACTAATACTCCTTGGGGAGTGGTCTTAGACAAGAAGCATCTCCCTAAACTTAGTAACCTTGAGTTAATTGTCTAGGAAAGCGCTCTTCTGAGCTAACTAACAACGATGTGAAGCATCTCACTAGATTAGTAACCTTAAAGAAAAGATCATCTAGAAAAGTGCTCTTATGATGATATGAAGCATCTTATAAGACTGGCAACCCTAAAGAAGTGATTGTTTAGGAAAGTACTCTTATGAGCTGACTAACTAATAATAGGAAGCGTCTTACAAGACTAACAACCTTAAATAAGAGATTATTTTAGAAAGTGCCCTTATGGGTTGACTAACTAATAACATGAAGCATCTTATAAGACTAGAAACCTTGAAAAAGAGATTATTTAGGAAAGTGCTCTTATGAATTAACTAATCAATGATAGGAAGCATCCCACTAAACTAGCAACCTGGAAGAGGAAATTATCTAGAAAAATGCTCTTATGAGCTGACCTATCGATGATAGGAAGCATCCTACTAGAGTAGTAACCTTAAAGAGAAAATTATCTAGAAAAGTACTCTTATGAGCTGACCTATCGATGATAGGAAGTGTCTCACTAAACTGGCAACCTTAAAGATGAAATTATCTAGGAAAGTACTCTTACGAGCTAACTAATTGATGATAGGAAGCATTCTACTAGACTAGTAACCTTAAAGAGGAAATTATCTGGAAAAGTACTCTAATGAGCTGACCTATCGATGATAGGAAGCGTTCCACTAGACTAGCAACCTTAAAGAGAAAATTGTTTAGGAATGTGCCTCATTATAGGCTTACTAACCGATAGTGGAAAGCGTCTCTTCAGGCTAACAACCATAAAATGGTGATATTTAGGAAAGTTCCCCATTGTAGGCTAACCAATTGATAGTGGAAGCGTCTCTTTAGGCTTGCAACCCTAAGAGAGAAAGTCTAGGAAAGTGCCCTATTGTAAACTAACTAACTAATAGTAAGAAGCATCTCTTTAAACTAGCAACCTTAAGAGAGAAAGTCTAGGAAAATGCCCCATTGTAGGCTAACTAATTGATAGTGGGAAGCATCTCTTTAAACTAGTAACCTTAAGAGAGAAAGTCTAGGAAAGTGCCCCTATAGGCTGACTAACTAACAATAGGAAGCGTCTTTTTGGATTAGCAACTGTAATAGGAGAATATTTAGGAAAGTACCTATTAAGGGCTAACTAACCGATAGTGGGAATGAATGCCTAAGTGAGAATCTTATTTTTCCAATAATGGTCAAGAGTTTCTAAATTTAGGATAACTTAAGACTTTTGAACAAATAATAACTATTTTTTTTTAAAAAAAAAAAATTCAAGACAAATGCTCTTCTAAACTTAAGGATAAGGTGACAAAGTATTGAAGTATCTTCTAGCAAACTTTGAAAATTTTCTCTTTATTCTGAAAAAAAAAATCTAAAATAATAATAGTTATTATTATCTTTTTTAAAAAAATTGCTAACAAGTAAAGAGTTTGACAAGGCTCCTAAAAATACAAATAAAGGTTAAACCCACCCTACTACGCAATAATCACTTACTCTTTTGTCTCATTTTGCTTGGAGGATTTCATTTAATCTTGGAAAAAGTGGTGTCTTACCTTAGTCAATCATCTCTTGAGGGGTTTCTTGCAATTAAGATTTATATCTTCTTCTTAGGGGCATCGGTATTAAAATTTAGGGTAGACAATGCCAATGAGGGATAACTTTAGATTCCCTCATTCCCTTTGGAAATAGATATCTCATTCTCAATTGGTTTAATTTAAGAGGACTTCCTCACAATCTCTCGATTTTGTATGTTACTCTTAACTTTTATTCCAAAAATTATGGTCTTTCTTATAAGTAATACGCTTTGATCGATCTATTAGACCTTTTTGGGACATGTAATGCAATAGGCTTTTGGTTATTATTTTCAAAAAGACACCAATGTTAAGGTCTATTTTGAAAGAATCATCATTTCAACCTAAGTTTACAAGTTAAGAAACCTTAAGAAAACTATAATAATACTTACCCTAGCAATTTTTGTATGGTTTTTCAGAATGTGGACTTTTCTTCATCTCCATAGCAAAAATTACCCTTGAATTGTTGCAATTAGGGCAAGCACTATTTAGTTAACTTCTTTTTTCTTGATTGTTGTTCTTATCCTCGTAATTATCCCACTATAGGGAGGTTTTTTACAGAGTTAAACTTTGAAACTCTTCTTATGTAAGCTAAAATGGGGTTGGCAAAGGATTATTATGTTTAGGATAGTAAAAGTGAATGCCTAACGTTATTTTGATTAATGTATCAAATTCAAGATAGACCTCCTTTAAGGAATAAGTCCATAACTTTACATTAATAACACTCAACTCTCAAGTGTTTAAGGGTTAGTGTTTGGGATGTGGTTTACCTCTTGTCATCTTAAACTAATTGAACAAATGAAATATCTTTCCATTTTACCAAATTTGGCCATATTCACCATGTCTCGTGATGTCTTTAGGAGTTATGTGCCCCTGTCAACTTGACTAAATGATTTAGTCTTAACTTGTCTCTCTTAAGAATTTATTTACCTAAGACTTAGCTAGTCAGGATAGTTATCTCTATGCCCTCATTGGTAATTGACCATAGCCACTTCGAAAGTGTGTCCCAAAATTAGTTGTCTCTATGGTTTGGTTTAGATAACTATTGATGGAGAGAAAGTTCAAATGTAGCCCTTAGGAATGGAGGGGGTTGGAAGGCTTTTTATTTAAGACTAAAGCAACATATGAGGAGACCTTTTGAAGTGAATGGATTTTTATGTTTAGGGTCTTTCAAGTTAAGAGCAAGCTATAGAGGTCTTTGATTTTATACTCAAAGTAAGTGACTGGGAGCCTTGGGTTGAGCTAATCTATTTAAAAGCAACTTTTAGGACCTTAAAAGGATCTCTTATTGTTATCAACTCTTCAATTTTCTTGGTTTTTTCTTTTCTTTATTATTATTATTTAGTAAATATGCAGAAAAGATGCATACACGGATGCAATAATATTGATAATTGAATAATAGTGCAGTGATAGAGCCATTTTATACTTAATCTTTATAGTATAAATTGTGTTAATTCATTATTGATTTTATAGAAATCATAAGGAAATGGCACTTAATTCTAGTATAGTGATAAATTAGGTTAAATGGAGTCAAGGATGCTAATTCAAGTAAATTGGAGAAGTCATCTACAACTTGGATCAAGACAAGGATTTACACCACCAGAGGAAAGCACATGGACATGTATCTATCTAGAAGGAGGCACGGTTTGAGATATGGCCATGGTGTAAACCGTGCTACACACTGCATGAGGAAGAGAGCGACACGGTTTGTGACACGGCCGTGGTGGAAGCCGTGGTGGAAGCTAGACGTGCCAAAGAGAAGAAATTGTGGAACATTGATAGAGGAAGACACGGCCTAGGATCTAGCTGTGGTTGAAGCCGTGGCACACACTGGACAAGGATAAAGACTTGTAGATTATGCACAGAGGAAGGCACGGTTGGAAATCTAGCCGTGGGTGGAGCCGTGGTACACACTGGACACGGATGAAGACTTGTAGATTATGCACAGAGGATGGCACAGTTGGAAATCTAGCCGTGGGTGGAGTCGTGGTACACACTGGACACGGAAGATGATACATGAATTACACACAGAGGAAGGCACAGCTTGCTCCACGGCCGTATTGTAGGGCGTGCCAGGTGGACGAATATTCACTTCTCAAAATCTACTTGAAAAAGGAAAGATATTTTCGTATCTTGCTAGCAAAAGATCACCTGCCACTCCTTTAACAATATAAATAGAACTAACCCTAGAGGGTTAGAGGCATCTTGAAGAACCTTGGATCATCTTGGAGGTAGAGCAGGCAACCGGGTTCATCATGTTTCTACTTTTTATTTTCGTTTTGTTGATGAACATGAGTAGCTAAGCTACTTTTCTAGCCAAAGGGTTATAGATGTTTAATTCTCCACGAATTGTGAGGTCTAATTGACTTGTATTTATTCTATTCTTTGTTTTTGGATATTCATATATCTTCTGATCGTTTTGTCATTATTATCTTTGTTGATTGGTATGAATTAGAGCTCTTCTACTCAATTAGCAAGTTAATATATTGTCAACTAGCACGTCAAATCCGTAATTGTTTGATTGTTCTAGTCTTAGTGACACAATAACATGTTTGGTTATAAAAGAGATGATAGAATTCATGTTATGAAGGTGTATGATCATGTTTAAATAGGTTATCTTATAATCTACTGGCATGAATTGGTGGTCTCTCTAGTTTTTAATGCTATTGGTAGATTAAATCTTAAGCGCTTGTCTAAGGTTGTCTAATCGATAAGAGAAATAATCAAAGAGCTTCTCTTGGTTATCGAGGAAGTACAGAGAGATAGGTTGTTAGAGCTTGTTAATAACCATAACCAGTTTATCTAGAAATAAGAATAGAAAACATTTGCATCGATGATCAATTTCTAGAATTAAACTATCTTGATTCCTTTGGCTAGGCTTTTTATCAATATTCGATTTTATTATCTTGTTTCAACATTATTTGATTCACAAACAAAACCCCCCATTTTTCTTTTCCTCTTTATTCTCTTTGAATAGAAATATATTTAACTAATCCCTGTGGATTCGACCCTACTCACCACCATATGCAAATCATATAATTGTCTAGGAGTAGGCTTTTATTTTTGTTGGATTCGACACCCATCAAATTTTGGCGCCGTTGCCGGGGACTGGTGTCAAATTTATTTCTATTCTTGTATGACTCGTTCTTCTCAGACCGGTGAACTAACTTATAATCTGGAGATTGAGAAGACTCTAAAGAGGCTGCGACAAGAAGCTAGATCATCCACTAGACTGAACTGAGCATCGGATTTGTCTGATTCATCCCTTGATTCAGAAAAAAGAAGACGATATGGCAAATCCCGAGAGAACATTAAGGGAGTTGGCTGCACCGGATGTGAATCAACAACCACTTTGTATTCACTACCCCGAACTAGCCGTAGAATTCGAGTTAAAATCTGGGTTGATACATCTGCTACCCACCTTTCATGGTCTTGAGAATGAAGATCCTCACAAGCATTTGAAAGAGTTTCATATAGTGTGTTCTAGTATGAGGCCGCAAGGAATAACCGACGACCAAATCAAGGTACGTTCTTTTCCGTTTTCTTTAAGTACTAAAGCTAAAGATTGGTTGTTTTATTTTCCTCCAGGTTCTATAACCACTTGGACAGATATGGTCAGACTCTTCTTGGACAAATTCTTCCCCGTATCCAGAGCCGCTGGTATAAGAAGAGAAATTTGTGGTATCAAACAGAGGGACACCGAGACTCTTCATGAGTATTGAGAGAGGTTCAAGCAACTGTGTGCAAGCTGTCCACAACATGGGATATCTGAACAACTTCTCATCCAATACTTCTACGAAGGCCTGCTTCCGATGGAAAGAAAAATGATAGATGCTACAAGTGGAGGCGCCATAGTAAACAAAACCCCTGGTCAAGCTAAGGAATTGATCTCCATTATGGCTGCCAATTCGCAACAATTTGGGTATAGGCAGGATACATCTTCAAGGAAGGTAAATGAGGTAAGTGTGTCTAACCTTGAACATCAAATTTCTAACCTAACCTCCCTTGTGCAGCAGATAGCTCTTGGAAATACCCAACAGGTGAAGACTTGTGGAATTTGTGCTGCTCCTAATCACCCTACCGACATGTGCCCCACATTGCAAGATGACAATCATGAACACGCCAATGTTGTAGGAGGATTCCCGGGACAGCCACAAAGGAAATATGATCCCTACTCGAATACTTACAATCCTGGATGGAGGGATCATCCTAACTTCCGGTACGGCAATAACCCATAACATTTCCAACAATTCTAGCCTAAGCCATCAAACCAAATACCCCAAGCTCCTTCCACTTCAGGTATGTCTCTTGAGGATATTGTTAAGTCTCTCGCTGTTAATACCAAACAATTTCAGGAGGAAACAAAGCAAAGCATTCAAAACTTGGAGAATCAGGTAAGCCAACTTGCTTCTGCTGTAAACAGATTAGAAACTCAAGGTAAGTTACCTTCTCAAACTATTACAAACCTGAAGCAAAGCATTAACGCAATTACCTTGAGAAGTGGAACAGAATTGCATGGATCAAATAAGAAAGGACACCCACCTACTCTTGAGGAAGAGACCAAGAAAGAGATTTCGACTCCGAACCAGTAGGACAACCAGATTAGAAGGTCTCTAGTCGAGGCACCAAAGGTCATGTTGACACCACCTCCTTTCCCCTCCAGATTGGCGAAATCCAAGAACGAAGCGGAAGAAAAAGAGATTTTGGAAACTTTTCGCAAAGTCGAGGTAAATATTCCTTTGCTTGATGCAATTAAGCAAATACCGCGCTATGCTAGATTTCTCAAAGACTTGTGCACTAACAAAAGGAAGCTGAAAGGTAATGAAAAGATTAGTGTGAGTGAAAATGTTTCAGCTATCATTCAGAAGAAGCTTGCTCCTAAATGTAAGGACCCAGGTATGTTTACCATTCCTTTCAAAATAAGTAATCTTAGAATCGCTAAAGCCATGTGTGATCTAGGAGCTTCTATCAATGTCGTGCCTTTGTCTGTTTATCAACGTTTAAATGTTGGTCCTTTGAAGAAAACGGGTGTTATTGTTCAACTTGCTGACAGGTCCAATGTTTATCCTAAGGGAGTTCTAGAGGATGTTTTAGTTCAAGTCAATGGGTTGGTTTTTCCTGCTGATTTTTATGTGCTTGATATGGAAGATAATGATTCTCATAATTCATCAATGATATTATTAGGGCGACCATTCCTTAAGACATCCAAGACGGAAATTGATGTAAATGATGGTACCCTCACTATGGAATTTGATGGTGAAGTGATTAAATTTAACATTTATGATGCCATGAAACATCCTAACGATATCTCTCTTGTTTTTGTTGCGGATGTTATTAACCCATCACCACAGGCACCAAAGCTGGAATCAAAATCCTTACCCGAACATTTAGCCAGGAACGTCTAGCCAAAGACGTTAAAGAAAGGCGCTTCATGGGAGGCAACCCATGTAAAAATAATAATAATAAATAAATAAAATAAAAATAAAAATAAAAAAAATTCAATTATTAGTTTCGTTTTGCTTTTGTTTTGTTTTGTTTTAGTTTTGTTTTGATTTTAGTGTTATTTTGATCTCTTTGGATTAGCTGCAGCAAGGATACATATCATCAAATGACACTTTCTAGAGCTTAAAGGGAGAACTCCAATACCAGGGAAGTACCAGTATTTCCTTTCTCTTATTCTCTAATGTTCCTTGAGTTGTTAATTCCTCTTTAATCGTGCTGAATTAGGAACAGTGAGGACACTGTTCAAGCTAAGTGTGGGGGAGAGGATAACAAAATATAGAGAATAGAGAATTGACTCATACTTTGAATATGTGAATGTTTGTCCTTAAGCAATTTTAAGCTAAATTTTTTCAAAATTATCATGAAATCTGGAGATTGTACTAAATGTTGTAAAAAGCATCTACAAAATGTGAAATTGACTTGTTCAAATGCTTTACTCACCTACTGCTGTGATTAGAATACTTGGTTAAAATTAAGTAGTGAAATCTTTAAGAAACAAATTTACCTTGTATTTAGCTTTAGAATTGGAAGTCTAAGAGTAAGTCGAGTCCTTAAGTGAAAAATAAACAAGTTTACTTCTAGATTATATTAGCAACTGTATACTCCTTTAAGTTGTTGTCAAAAAAAAAAAAAATTCAAGCATAGCCATTACTCCAATGATTCAACTAATCGAGTTAAGAGTATTTAAACTTGAATGTTAGAGTGAGGAAGAGTCCGTAGGGGTATCTCAAAACCCGGTCACTTGAGTGATGAGCTCGGGATGTGCTGACTCAATGAACTCACTATAACGATAAGGGCGAAAAAGGCAAAAGTTCATGAAAAGAAGCGGGCAAAAACCCGTCAAAATAGATGCTTGATTAAATCAAAAAAACAATGAATGTAAACATTCATTGAATTAAACAAGACTTATAATAGAAAGGGAGAAAATCTATGGAAAGAGTTGATACTATATGCTTTTACTTTATGTTGCAAGGATTATATACTTGATAATATCCAATGAAGTTTAATTGGGTGTTTTTCCTTAGTGGATTAAGTATTTACTTTTTGAATAAAAATTCTTTTGCTAAACATGAGGATTAAGGTTTTTTTTGTTTAGATTAGCTATTAAATTTTGTCCATAGTAATTTGATCACATGAAACCAGTTTGGTTGAAGTAGTAGACATTAAAATTACAAGTCATGAATTACAAATGAAAAGATGCTTGGAATGATGAAAAGAAAGCTCGTATAATCTATGACGGATTTCTCAATTGATTTGATTCAATTGCTTGAGGACAAGCAAGAGTTTAAGTGTGGGGGAATTTGATAGAGCCATTTTATACTTAATCTTTATAGTATAAATTGTGTTAATTCATTATTGATTTTATAGAAATCATAAGGAAATGGCACTTAATTCTAGTATGGTGATAAATCAGGTTAAATGGAGTCAAGGATGCTAATTCAAGTAAATTGGAGAAGTCATCTACAACTTGGATCAAGACAAGGATTTATACCACTGGAGGAAAGCACATGGACATGTATCTATCTAGAAGGAGGCACGGTTTGAGATATGGCCATGGTGTAAACCGTGCTACACACTGCATGAGGAAGAGAGCGACACGGTTTGTGACACGGCCGTAGTGGAAGCCGTGGTGGAAGCTAGACGTACCAAGGAGAAGAAATTGTGGAACATTGATAGAGGAAGACACAGCCTAGGATCTAGCCGTGGTTGAAGCCGTGGCACACACTGGACACGGATGAAGACTTGTAGATTATGCACAGAGGAAGGCACGGTTAGAAATCTGGTCGTAGGTGGAGCCGTGGTACATACTGGACACGAATGAAGACTTGTAGATTATGCACAGAGGATGGCACAGTTGGAAATCTAGCCATGGGTGGAGTCGTGGTACACACTGGACACGGAAGATGATACATGAATTACACACAGAGGAAGGCACAGCTTGCTCCACGGCCGTGTTGTAGGGCGTGCCAGGTGGACGAATATTCACTTCTCGAAATCTACTTGAAAAAGGAAAGATATTTTCGTATCTTGCTAGCAAAAGATCACCTGCCACTCCTTTAACAATATAAATAGAACTAACCCTAGAGGGTTAGAGGCATCTTGAAGAACCTTGGATCATCTTGGAGGCAGAGCAGGCAACCGGGTTCATCATGTTTCTACTTTTTATTTTCGTTTTGTTGATGAACATGAGTAGCTAAGCTACTTTTCTAGCTAAAGGGTTATAGATGTTTAATTCTCCACGAATTGTGAGGTCTAATTGACTTGTATTTATTCTATTCTTTGTTTTTGGATATTCATATATCTTCTGATCGTTTTGTCATTATTATCTTTGTTGATTGGTATGAATTAGAGCTCTTCTACTCAATTAGCAAGTTAATATATTGTCAACTAGCACGTCAAATCCGTAATTGTTTGATTGTTCTAGTCTTAGTGACACAATAACATGTTTGGTTATAAAAGAGATGATCGAATTCATGTTATGGAGGTGTATGATCATGTTTAAATAGGTTATCTTATAATCTACTGGCATGAATTGGTGGTCTCTCTAGTTTTTAATGCTATTGGTAAATTAAATCTTAAGCGCTTATCTGGGGTTGTCTAATCGATAAGAGAAATAATCAAAGAGCTTCTCTTGGTTATCGAGGAAGTAAGAAGAGATAGGTTGTTAGAGCTTGTTAATAACCATAACCAGTTTATCTAGAAATAAGAATAGAAAACATTTACATCGATGATCAATTCATAGAATTAAGCTATCTTGATTCCTTTGGCTAGGCTTTTTATCAATATTCGATTTTATTATCATGTTTCAACATTATTTGATTCACAAACAAAACCCCCCATTTTTCTTTTCCTCTTTATTCTCTTTGAATAGAAATATATTTAACCAATCCCTGTGGATTCGACCCTACTCACCACTATATGCAAATCATATAATTGTCTAGGAGTAGGTTTTTATTTTTGTTGGATTCGACACCCATCATGCAGCAATTTTATTAAACAATAATGCCAAATCTAACTGCAGATTTATTGAAATTCCAAGGCTATAGACCACTGGTTCAATTGAAATTCTTAACAATTAGTTCTAAAAAAAAAAACAAAATCTATTTAGAATAGTCTTCAAATCTTGCAAGGCCGGGTACTAGCTTGCTCCATTAATAGGTCTCGGATTCTCTTCTTTGATATCCTTAGCTAGTTCTCTAAAATCTTCACATAGTGAAGCTTCAAATTTCTCCTTTCCATATCTTGATGTTAGATCTCTGCTTGAGCTCTAATTATGTCCATGTAAGCCTTCAACTCTAAGGTTAGGTTTTCTAATGTAGGTTCTAATATACTTGGAGCCTGGTACTCAACTTGCCTTGTCTTGTGCATAAAGTCTATGATGAACTCCTTAGTGGCTCTGAAACCCCCCACTTGTCCATCGAAGTCTCCTACATCTGCAATGGGGCTCAGGACTCTTATATTCCAAATAACTTTGATGGCTCGCAGTTTGTTCACTTTGAAGGCTAAAGGAATGTTTGAGTTCTGATAATCAAGTGTAACCGAGTCCAATGGGGGCTTATGAGCAATATGTTGGATTGGTCCTAACTGTCTGACTATGCAAACTCGGAAATAGCCAGTGCATCTAGTAATATCTATTAGAGGGACAACAATAAATTCAGCACATCCTAGAATAGCTTGCGTGCTGTAATTCTACCTGGCAGTCCACAAAATGCCCTCAAGGTAAACCTTTTGTATAATCTACATCCATTGGTGAATCCGAACTCCTTTTGGCAACTGTATTTTAGTTACAATGTAGTATACCAGGTCAACTTGTGAAGTTAAAGATCTCCTGATGACATCCAATCCATAACTTTTAGTATAACTAGTGAGCATACTATTAACAATGCTGGACAGCCTTTAAAGTTTCCCTTTCCTCTTTCTTTTAGAAATCTCAAAGATCGAATATGTTCAGCAAGTAAGGCTGGGATGTAGTACCAACCTAATAGAAACCGAGTTACTAATTCTGCTACCCTGAAATGGACATGTAGAACTCATGTCGGAAATAGGATACTAGCAAAAACTGCTAGGATGTAGGCATTGACCTGATTCTACTCCCAAGTACCCTGGCCTCCTACAAAAATCTCTTGATCAGTCTGGTAGTCTACAAGTGTTCCAAACCAGTTTCTAAGGTTTGAGATTCTTATGGACTTTCCATTGCATTGAGTAAGGGTCAGAGTTACTTCTGACTTTCTAACCCCCAATAACTTATAGAAGGTTCTTACCAGGCTGGCTTACAGATTTGGAGCTGTGATTCCTTTAGAACAAAGAGGAGCTTATAGTAGCTGGGAATACTCTTCAATAGTTGGAGACAAGGTTTATGGGCCAAAGCTGAATGCTGCTAACTTTAGATCCCAAAATTAGGTTAGGGCCCTCAGTCATATTGAACCTTAAGGAGTGAGAGGATTAGCCCCACTTTGGCTTTGATGATTTCTTGTTGCTCTAGGTTAAATTGTTGAAACCAATTAGAAAGTGTAGGCTTGAACGGTAAGGGCTAGTTGACATAAATCTGGTCGATATAAACATGGTCGTTGCTTAACCTAGAGTTGGCCATTCCTTCATAAAATATAAAATAATACTTTTGCAGCATGAAAAGAAAGAAGACGAAAAACACATGTACAATGACAAAGCTTTACATCATCTAGAAAATCAATAAGTCTACATTTTATTAAAGTCGCACTATTTTTTAATCATGCATAGATGACATGAATGCAATTTGGGTGAGTTCTAAAGGTCCTCAAGCTCTCTGGCCTCCTTCATTTCTAAGGTAATGGGTTTTGGACTCCATCAAAGCAAGAGTGAGGGAAGCCTAATCGACCCTAGGAGGTGGTTACACCACATCACCCAAAGCCTCCACAATGGCCCCTCACCTAGGTTTCTAAGGTGGCTTAGTTTTAACCACTTCTAGCACACATATATGAATGATAATAATTCCCCTAAATATCATTATCAAGCCTGATGGGCCTAATGCTATTTCATTTGCATCATGAAGCCCAATTAGTCTACATAAAAGAGAACTATTCATACAAGAAATATACATAAGTGATTTAAAAGAAAATAATACATGCTGAAGGAATTTATAAAAAGCTCTTAATTTTTTTGAAGAAGATAAAAAATGGCTATCCAACTAAAACTTTAGGTCCCTAATGGAGTTGCCAACCCTGTCGAGCCTAATTTTGGATTTTTTCTTAATTAACCTATATTAAATCTAACCCACTTAATATAAGCTACTCAATAGTAAAATTAAGGAAAAGCTATATTTTCAATTATTTTAAGAAAAATTGAAGTTGCCACCAACCTAAGTTGGATAATAAGATAAATTAAGGTTAATTAGGTGGATTAACCTTAACTAACTATTGATCCACGAATTTTTCTAACAAAAATTTTGGAAAAATATTAACAAAAAAATCTGAACTCGAGGCTATCCTATTCAAATGTAAATGGTTACCACTTATTATCTTTTTCAAGAAAATGAATTAAAAGCTTTTTATCAATTCCTTTTACCATCACATATGCAAAACATAATATTTTTGATATAGGGCATGGAAAAAAAATCAAAACAAAATGAAAATTTTTTTATTATAAATTTTCTATTCATATTTAAAAATGAAATAAAAGAGAACAAAGCTTTTACATTTCTGCTTTAATTAAAATCAAATTAAAAAATAGAATAAAATATTTTTATGTTTTTATATTATAAATTGTAATTTTAAAAGGATAATTTTTTAAATTTTTTATATGGAAAATTGAAATTAGAAAAGAATAAAATATTTTTTTATTTTATATGTGATTTCCCCATAGATGTCTGCGTACCCGCTAATCAGGATTAAACTAATGTAGTTCCATTTTCATAAAAAATTTAGTGGATTGATTAATTTTAATCATGAAAACAGGTCAGGTTTACGTTTATTACCATTTTAATTTTTTTAAAAAGAAAGATTCTAAACCTAAACTTTATTTCCCAATTTTTTTTTTAAAAAAAAGAAAGAACTAAAAAGCCTAACTTTTGAAAACACTAATTAAAGTTTTTTTTGTTTATTTTATCAAAATAATTTTTCTAGGTGACAAAACCTTTTTACGTTTTAAAACTATATCTAAGATAATAAACCATTGTTTTTTATTTTTAATTTTTTTCAATTATTATATTTTTAAGTTTATAAACTGAGTATTATTTATTATTAAAAAAAAATTGGGAACCTAATCATCCATAGGCGATGATTACACTGCAACACCTAAGGCCTACACAATGGTTCCCACCTTAGTTTACTAATTTTCCTAATTGATTTTCATAAGTTTTTTTTTAATATACTCTATCTTTAACTAAATTAAATAAATTAAGATAAAGTTATTCGCCTAATTATTTATGTCATTAATTTTTAATATCTACCCTAATTTTTATTAATCAGATTTATTTTTATTTTTATCAATTAGGTTTTAACAAGATTAAATAAACTAATTTATCTAAAATAATAATAATAATAATAATAATAATAATAATAATAATAATAATAATAATAATACTTACTTACTTGGTTGCGGGTCGGATTTGTAAGTCTAGCACGCAAGTCAGTTCAAGTTAGCTTTAGGTCGAGCTTGGGTTGGATTGGATTGCGATTTGAGTCACAAGCACAGCAGCTAGGGATCTTCATTGACGGCACTCCGATGGAGATATAAGGTGACTAAAGAGTGGTTCCCTAGGTTTTCAAGGGTGTAGAAGGAAAATTTGGTGTTATTTTCACCTAAAGTTAGCTTAAGCGGTGGTTCGGGAGGTGGCTAATGACGTGGGGTTGATAGTTTTCGATTTACACCGTTAAGACAAACTTGAACAAAAAGCTTGGGGTTTTATAAATCTATGGACTTCCAGAAACGGCGGGATGCCATTAGCTTGCTTTGGTATTGTGTGTTGTGTGAGAAATCTTAGATGGAAGGTAGAGTTACAGTGGCTTTGTTAGAGAGAGAAGGGGCTTAGTTGAAGTGATTAAGATCTTTTTAAAACGTGAATCCGACTAGCCCCTAATGTTTCCTAAACTCTTATTTATAGTGGTAGAAACCAAATCACGTTTAGAGCTTAGGATAGGGTTGAATCGTGGTTGGTCGACGAGGTGGATAAGGGTCATTGGAGATTTGTTTTCATCAAATCTTCAATTCATGGTTAGTGAATCTTTGGGATGTAGATGAATTTTTGAAGTTTTTTTTTTTTGGATAATTTTGTATCAAATGTTGCTGAAAAATGTAAAAAAAAAAAAAAATTGAATCTCACATCCTTACCGGAGATCCCGCTCTGCCTGTTTTCATTTTTCGACCAAGCTAGCCGAAGAAGACGGTCACATGCATGGCATGTGACCTGGCTAGTAAAAAAAATGTGTTGCGTGTGTCTCTAACCTAGGACCTGCCTCCTCCCGCACACATCAGGTGAATGTTTAGACCAGCCGAGCCAACCCATTTCTCAGTTTATTATTGCAATTAATTTGTACATAAGCTAATGGTTTTAATTAATTGTTATTGATTTCATGTTCCCGAGCTGAATTTAGAGGCTCATATCTTCTTAGTTTTATTGAAAATATTCATATTTTTCTATTTTATTTTATTTTTTATTTTTTAATTAAAAAATTATTGTTATTATTTCTTATTTTTGTTATTTATTGTTTTTCATTATTTTTTATTTAATTTTTATTATCTTGTAAGCCAAGCTTTTATTATAATATTATTTTTTATTATTTTTATTTATTTATTATTAAAAAAATCTATATGGAGGGCAAAAATAAGGTGTCTACACATACTCCATTGCTTCTAGCCATATCATATTGACTTCATAAGAATGCATCTATTATTCCATTAAGTTGCAAAATTTTAGCAAGGAATGCTATCAATAGCCATTGATGTAAACATCAAAGATTAAAAGATGTAACAGCAAAGCTTCTAGGTCATAGGACACTATGTCATACATTTTAAACCTCAATTTGATTCTGGGAAATCCTGCATAAGATCAATTAATGCATAGTCATCATGTCTAAATTTAAGCATTGACCTCATCATTTCATAGTTCTGCATTGCTTTTCAACACCAAACACACTTAAGAAATGCCCTTCATATTGCAAAATAGCAACTCTATTCCTGGACATTACAACATATGAATGCATTGGATGAATATAAAGGCTAATGCAAACTGCTTCAACAATTTCTTAATTCTTTTAGGAAGAAAAAGAAAAGAAGAACAACCAACCCCATTTCCCTAGAGAAAGTTCTCTGTTTCCCTATACCTTTTGATTTCGGATTCAGCACCATTTTGTATCAATCTTCATTTGATTTTATAATGGTTGTGTATTCATATTCCCATCATTAATGACTATAAGCTTCTAATCAATCGGTGTTGGGAAGTTGTAATGGTTATACAAAAGTTAAAAAAAAATAAGCGGAATAATAGATACTCCTAGGTCGGGGTAGCGAGAATGATAATTTTGCAATATTAAAAATTTTGAGAAATTTATTATGAAAAATCTAAAACACCGTGATACATTAATATTATTTTAATAATTTACGTATAACAAAAAAATTATGACAAATAATAATAGGCTTTAAATAGAAAAATGAGGAAAAAGGTGAAATCCATTAGATAAATATAACAAATAATGAGAATTAGACATAGAGAACAATCGAAGACAATAATCGTATGTGAGGAAAAGGATAACAAGCTTAAAATTACAAATTATATGAAACATATTACTAAATAAATTTAGAAAACGAAGTAAGTTGGAAAATACCTACATATAGGTATATAAATAAATAAATAAAAGTATAAATAAAAACAATTGCAAGCCCTAATTTTAGTTTATGCAATTTAAATTAAAAGAATAAATTCCTCGAAACATAAATCACGAACAATATTGGGTTAAATAATGAAATTAATTAATATCATAGATTTAGGATTTTCAAATGAAAATTTTGAGTAAATATTGATGTTCGAAATAGTCAAATTTTCTTAGATGTAAAGTTTTGTAATAAAACACTAAAGTTACAAAACTTACAAATATCGTTGTACGCACGAAATTAAGTTTGAAACCCTAAATTATAAAATATATATTATAATATATATATATATATATATATATATATATATATATATGCATTAAGGAGTAATAGAGGGGAGAGAGAACATGAATCAAAAGACGTAATTAGGGTTTGCTTTCTGGTTTTCTTCCCTTCCAAACATTAAGACGACAATTACAACTCTTGTCGATGTCCTATTTCACTAGAAAGAGGAAGTAGAGGTCTATAATTAGATCAACAGTAGTTGAATTCAAGCATTTAGGTATTCCTGTAGTTTTGAAATCCACAAGTAGCCCTTGTGATTCAATTCACTTGGAACCGCACCGCATTTACAGCATTGGTCATTGTAAAACCCTAATGCGAGTTCGTCGTAAATGATCATAGAATCAGTAAGATGCATTATCAATTAGTTTTTTATTCTAATCACCATAAATTATTTATTCTTGACGGTTCTATTTTTGACAAGTGTGGTAGTGCTGGTGGTTCTTTGAATAGAGTATTTGTTAATTGGGTTCGGTTAACAAAAAAAGCGGGTGCTTCGTGAGTGGTTTTGCTTGTGTGTGGTGGGGAACATTATGTTTGAATTGGTTTTATAATACGTAGAATTGTGATAACGGAGGAGGACGGGGAGAAGAAGTCGATGGTTTTTCCTAGGTTTAATTATGCTTTGAATGATGAAATCCCTACAATGATAAACACTAGTGGTAGTAAAAGCAAAAAAAGGGTTTTTGCTTCTAGGTCCTCTTGCTTGTCTTTTTGGAATTATAGAGTGAGATCTCTTTTAGCTCAATGTAATGACATACTCTATTATGTCGATCCCATATCTTGCATTCAGAAGTGTCCAGTATCTTTTGAACCCCTAGCACCTAGTTCATTAGTTTATAAGGACTGCTCTATCTTTGGAAACAACAATCTTCTCTTAGAGAACCTTACTTTCCATTATGAACGTGATTCAGCAAGTGTCTTACCTAGTCCTAGGCCAAAGCATCAATCGATACCCCATCATAAGTCAAATACTCGTGTGGATATGGAAAGCTTGATAAGTGATAGAATAGACTTCATTTCCCATGCCCTTCAAAGAGATAAGGTGATGCGTGAAATCCTAAATATATTAAACCTAAAACCCCGACGATACTAGTTGGTTTCAATTACCCCGAGGATCGTCTTGAATAAGTGATGCGTAACTAGACCCCAATCAAACCTGTTGACTATAACCTAAGTTATCAATAGGTATTCTTAGTAATTCGGTTAAGAATTCTATGGAAAAGTTCTTTTGCAAAAGAACAAAAAGAAGGTATTCTATATCTTACGAAATGTGTTTGTTTTCATTTAATAATAAGATGTTCTTCATGGCTAGCCCTTGCACGACTTATATAGAGTCATACCAGAATATGGAAAACCTAAGTTACCTAATCTATTTGTTTCCTTATCCTCATGTAACTGAGTAGGCAACTAAATAATATAAATTACAAACCAAAACAAATACTAAAAAAAATATAACAACAAACCCGCAAATTCCCTTTCCTATTTCGGTTCAATATATAATATTTCTTATTCTAGAACTTTAAATCCTTGCTTTTCTTTCATGAAAACATGAATTACATTAATAGGTGTTGGTTCTCCTTTCATGTAATTTGATCCCTTGGCTTATAGGTCCATAACCAGTCCTTATAGAGCATCATTCATCCTCTTTGCTCTAGCTCAGGTTATTGGTACTCCAATTCCTTACAATGGATCTTAAGTGCTTGGTTCTGTCTTCTTAAGTGCTAGATGATATTCATCATAAGGCCGTGGCAAGACTGGACTCTAAATTTGGTTTAGCAGATCTTGCAGTTCATGATGAATATTCCTATCAAGGAGTTGGTCATTTGGCCACTATTTTTTATGCTAATGTAAATCTTGTCCCTCCAAATCTTGCTTCTTGCTCTTCAAGTGTTAATTCTATGAATAAAGCAATGGCTGATCTTAGTCCCCTTCCAAAGGAGAAGATTTGTTTGAATTGCTCTAAAAATGTGGAGCAAAGTTCATCTAGTCATAGTGTTGTTATTTCTTTGTGTGAACTTTTACACGCTATTAAGAGCATACAACGAATCTTCATTGCAACATTCACCAGTGATATTGCATGGTTTCTGTCCTATTGTCAGATTCCATGTCTTTTACCTGTAACTATAGCATGTCATGATGCTGATATTTGTTGGAGTTCAAGCCCCAATCTGAGGACCTCTGTGCCTTATCCAAAATTTCTAAATGTAGTTGTTGTGTATCTTCTCTTTCCCAAGACTATAGTTTTTGGTAGGGATTGAAAGAAACAAGGGATTTCTTATCATCATCGGAAGTTTTTTTTTTTTTTTTTTTTTTTTTGTGCAGAAGGTGGATAGTATCCGTGTTGTTGTTACTTCTGCAAACTTGGTTGTGAAACAAGTGAAGGAAATTTCAACTCATAAATACTTGAAGACTACTTCAACTAAAACCGAGGAAAACGAGACTTAGGTGAGTAGGACTTCGTGATGTGTTGTATTGTGTGTATTATTATTGTATTACGTGTGTTTGTTAAGAATATATTTTTATTTTCTATGTTTTAATTGTGTTAAGGGTTTTAAATTTTGGGTCGTGTTAATGTATGCCTCTATACATTGCTGTGGCTGGTTGGCGTAAATATATATATGTATATATGCGTGGAATGTTAGGCGTTGAAGAGGTTAGACTCCAAAATTTTGCCGGAAGAGAAATATATATATATATATATAAATGTATATGTCTTAGCATTGTGATTGAGCTAGACGTGTTGGGGGTTTCCTCCGTAGTGTGCGTGTATGTAAAGTTTCTCCTTGTTGGCTATAGCGAATGGATACATATACATATATATATACATACATACATATGTATATAGTACATTGTGATTGCTGGTCCTCCTTTTCAACCATGAGTGTGCCTGCTATAGTAAACATATATATATATATATATATGTATGTATGTATGTATATATGTATATTAGTTTGGAATGCTAGGACGTGCTTGTTCTTCTACCGTGATGGGAGCATATGTATATGTATAATTCATTTTAGATTGTTGGGGCGCCTTACTACTCTACCATGAATAAGTAAACATATATATATATATGTATCAATATGCTGTAAGGGAGTATGCTGTAAAATATAGGTATATATGTATAGGTGGATGCGTGCACAGGGGTAGGCTTTCATTATGATTGTGGCATTGTTTTCTTTCCTTCCTTTTTGCTGGCTGTTGTATACATAAATATATATATCTATATAGAACATAGTAGGTTGCTGGTCTTTTTGTTTTCTTCCATGTGCGTGGGTAGGTAACGGTTTCATTGCTGGCTGTGTAGTTTGTAAACATATATATGTATATGCTAAGGATATTGCTGGGAAATGGGAAGAAGGGAAGCCTCCAGAGTCTTGTGCGGGTTATAAATAGATATGCATATGTACATGATGGTTGGAGGCTCAAAACAAATTGCTGAGAAGTGGAAGCTGGCATGGAAACATTATTTGTATACATTATATGTGCACCTTGTTGGATTGGGAGGCTAGTTGGGAATGTTGTATATGTATATGTTTATATGTGGTATGATGAAAGCGAAAATGGAGGTTCAACTTATGTGGGCTATAAGATGAAATGGAGGGGGAGTTGGGATTATATTGATGTGATCTTCTTATGAGCTTGTGTGTTAGAGGATTTGGAAGAAGGGTGGAAATCTATGATTGTGGATGTGAGATAACATGTATATAGACATGTATTAGCACATAGGTGTTAGATCTCTTTTCCTTAGTGAGTGGCCGTGGTTTCGCTAGTAGGAATAATGGGAGACGACACGGTATGTACATTGTTGATGATTGTGGAGATTGATGAAAAGATTATAGAAACGTGTTGACATAGAGGTTGTTGGAAGCGAAGGCTAGAAAGAAGGGAGTCTAAGGAGCTGACCTAAACCATAGGTAGATGCATACACCACAAGTCAAGAAAGAGGAGTTAAGTTGCCAATAACCTAAGCCCTTATAGTCATAGTCATATATGCTAGGGTAAGTGAGACAGAACAATAAGATTTCGAAATGGGCATAAGTTGTAGTCGTATAGGGTATATTGGACTAAGGGAAAAAGGCACTCATAGTCAACCATAAACCACAACCATATGTTCTTACATCGCACTATGGAATGATAAGAGGTAGATGGGAGTTTAACTTAAACCTTGTACGTCAAAAGTATATACGTATATATTTAAGGGTAAGACATGTAACTATAATCATGAGTAGAAGTCCCTTACTTGATAACTTCTTGTTTGATTCTATAGATGTGCCTTGCTATGTGAAATGATTGTGTGTGTTATGAATGGAATGTATGTTGACATAGTTGTCGCTTGTATATGCGCTTAACTCTTAAATATGTGAAATGGAGCACTTGAGAAGTGCCATGACACAGAGGTGTCAAGGAATGATAATTGTAAATCAATCTCGAGTGGGGGATTGGATGATTGAGGTGATTTGGATTATATTATACTATTATTTAACTAAAAATTGGTGTCTAGCTTGATTGATTCTATCCAGTTGGTTTGACCTTCCGTGTTTTATCCATGATGTGAAATGCATGATCTCTTCTTATTGTAGTAAATGGGAATATGGGGTGTAACGATTCTACTTGTGGGATTGATTGGGTTCCTATTGCTTGTCCTTGGAATTGTACTCTTGAATGCTTGATAGTTATCTTATTTTATTTTACTTTATTGCCTTAAACGTGGATTGGCATGTGGTTTTATATTGTTTGATCACCCTAAACCAACTAATTAAAGGATTAGACTCTAATAAAACTATACATGCATTGCACGAGACATTGCATGAAATTGAAGGCCATCACTACTATAAGGCTCGCCGGAAGTAATCAGAGGATTGTTGTTCCCCCAAGTGCGAACTAAGTGACTAGGGGATTGTCACGCCTTGACAATTTTGAGTCCGGTTGGTCCTTGAAGGTGTTGCTTAGTGCATGAGGCATGGGTGCGCTCAGTATATGAGAACACTTGAGCTTACAATATTAAAGTTAAAAGATATTTAATTATCAAAGAGATAAGAGAAATTGAATTGGCCGTAGAGACCCGTGCACTGATAGTGGCTCCAGAATCCCTAACCCAAGGTTAAGGGGGGTATAAACCCTAGACTTTACGTCGGTTACTAGAAGACCACGTGAAATGCTACATTCATATGATTGCTCATGCAT
This sequence comes from Laguncularia racemosa, assembly GCA_037954665.1. Lineage (NCBI taxonomy): Eukaryota > Viridiplantae > Streptophyta > Magnoliopsida > Myrtales > Combretaceae > Laguncularia > Laguncularia racemosa. Next base: position 564,780 of record JBBMOL010000245.1, on the reverse strand, counting down.
AGCATTTTTTTTTACAACTTGCTTGAAATTGTTTGTGTTTGTTGCAATACTGAGATATTGCACTCCTATATCACTAGGCTATTAGCTCACCTCTCCACATACTGTTTTGCAAGTGAAAATCTTAAAAGCTTGGGATGGGGTAAGATGTGAAGTGTCGAGAGTTTTTTGGAAGCTAAGAACAATAAAGTAAGAATTTTGAATAGTAGACTATTTAGATGAAATGTTATTTTAGGGTCTTGATGTAAATTTTGAATTTGTGAGACTTAAGGTTTTATTCCATTTTACTGGTTGGTAGGGGGTTCTAATTCTCTATGATCTTGGTCGATTGTGAAACATAGGATCCATAGTTATATTCTTATTGTATGACTTTATGTAATATGATTAATTATAATTTTTAATTAATTATTTAGAGTCTTACGATCTCTGACTCATAAAACAGTTATCATGTGATGGGTACACACGTGACATGATAGCTTTTAGTGGAAATTCCTATGCCCCCTCTAGGGCATGACAGAAGTAACGGAGTTTGAGTATATAAGATAGTTGTTGTTACTATCGTTAAGAAAACAAAAGAATTGAGTGATACGTGTGGGTGGAAATCACACTTCTACCAGATTTTATAGTCGCTAAAAATTCGATCAAATTTGCCCTACCATAGCCCTTTTCCTTTACTTAGCCTTATTATTTTATCCCTTTGTATTGTGTTGATTTACAACAAATTTGATCTCGAATAAAAATAATAATATCCTCTCTCTCATTTTCAAATTTAGAAAAAACCAAATACCTAAATCCCAAATTGTAGTGTATAATAACAATGAGATTGCTACTCACTATATAACATCAAGAAGTGCATAAATTTAAGATCCACTTCTATAAGAATTAACTGAAAAGAGTGAAACATTTGCCTTATGTCCCTTTGATCTTTTTTTTTTTCTATAAACACCTTGATGAATGGTTATGCAAGTGTTTTATTCCATTTGCACCACTTACTTTTAGTTTTCTATCACAATGATTGCATGCAACATAATCTATCCTATTTATCGTTTTCTTCACCATATCATTCCACATAATAGAAGTTAACTTATGTTTGTTCGGATTGTCACTTTAATTTACATTGCTTGTAGCCTAAGAACTTGATGCGGTTGCTATTTTCTTTGATGGTGCTTCCTTTTCATATCCAGTTTTTAGAATTTTAATTTCCTCTACATCATTGCCATCAACATCCACGTCAATCTCAAATTCATCTAAATCCATTTTCCTTACACCATTACAAAAAAAAAGGTTTCAGAACAATTTCTTAAGATGTCCTCACTTCATTAAACAATATAAAGGTCATTTATATTATTAAACATAACACAATAACACAAATACAAAGAATATGGAACATAAGTGAAGCATTTGAAAAGTTCATGAAGAAAATCTTCCATACACCTAATGTGTAGGAAACTAAGCAAAGATAGAACATGAGGAAGACTGGTGAGATAAAGTCCTTCAAATGTTGTGGCTTAAATCATATGGCATCTTACTACCCTAAGGTAAAACAGAATCTATTTGAATTTAGTCAAAATCCTTTTTTTTTTCTAACTTCTTTAGCAATCACTTCACCTTCCTTTTTTTATTTTCCCTTCATAAAACATTTACAGCAAGTTAGAAACAAAGTAAACTCTACTATGATCCAAATTTCTACATAGGAATCATGGCTTCCTTACCTTTCCACAGTAGTTACAATAAGATGAATCTTCTATTCACCGTGCTCTAAGTTCTCTTTACTTGGTCTTCTTGAACAATTATCAATAACTAATTTGAAATCCATTTTCAATCTTAATAGAAGTAAAAACAATAATTCTTAATGAAAAAGCAAGAGTTCTTATTTTAGAAATCTATCAAAAAACCACATAATGACATTGAAAGAGGGAGAAGGTGGCAATAAAGGGGGGAGGAGAGAGTGGCCGAGCTTCCTTTATTGACTCATTATGAATCCTATTAAAAAAGGCCTAAGGTTAGCTATCAATTTATAATAGAAAGGTTAAGGGTACAATTTGCAACTTACCTTTATTTATAAATTATTTCCTTAGGGTCTTTCAATTACTATATCTCATTTTTTGTGTATGTGTGTGTGTGTATTCCATTCCATATCTTCTTTATTTTATAGTTGTTCCAACCTAAATCTAATAATTAGTTCAATCCAATTGGACTATAATTGGAAGCTAGCTTGATCAAAGTAGTAACTATGTTAACCCATTGCCATATTAGTAATTTGGTTTATTAGCTTAGCTTTTATTTTTATGTCAAATAGACTAGTCTACCCTAAACTACACCAATTATCAATTGATATCACCATACCATAGTTGTTTAAATATCACCATAATTGTTCAAAAAACCTAGAAATCAACACAACTAAAAATATGTACAATTAGATTGGGGGTTTCAAATATAACATGATAGCTAAGCGATAGTCGACATCAACATGGACATTGGACAGCAGCAAAAAAAGAAAAAAAAAAAAAGCTCAAGCTGCTTAGCGATTGGAAGTACTAGAGTAGTGTAGATAGTAAGGCTCATCAGTTGGTGTTGGTGTCATTGTGTCGAACCATCCATGAAGCTCTTAAGTAGACAGTGAATCGATGACTAACCACTCATGAGTCATGACTACGACTAAAGCAAATAAGTTGAGATAGGGTGAGTTAACATCCTCATTTGGACAATATTATTTAGTTAAATCAATAGGTTGAGATATTAAAATAGAATTAAGACTCAATAAGATAAAGAAGAAGAAGAAGAAGAAAAAGAAGAAGAAGAAAGACCTTACAAGAGAGATGCGAATTGAAGTTGAAGGATGGAGAAGACAAAGCCGATAGCCAATAGGTTACCGCCTTACTATTAGAGCCATAGAGGATGAAAATATGAAGTGATTGATCAACATCAACGATTGTGAAGAACATAAGTTTTCCAATAAGTGGAGTTCAAGTGAGTCGAGAGGATGACGAGAAGAAAATGATGTAAGGGATGGGAACGGAAGAACAGAAATAGATGGTGGAAAAGGTTTTAGGGATGAAGGGATTGAATTGTGTGACTGTGAGGAGGGTGAGGTGCGTGAGTAGTAAGATAGAGTTACTTTGTAGTTTGCATGCTACTAAGTTGTTGACTGTTGAATGTTGCCATTGCTAGCTAATCTAGTCTACTTGCGAAAGTGGAAGTGAACTTGCACATTGTCTTTGCGAAGATGGAGTGCTCTGTAGCGTGGTTTGTGTTTGTAATCTATGCATAGCTACACTATTGCTAATACTACTAAGCTCTTAGCCTTATGCCCTATCACCGTTAAGTCTCAAGTGTCAATCATTAAGCTTTCTTTTGAAATTTTCTTATTAGGATAGGTCTTCAAACCGATTTCAACAAGAACTTGACCTTGATCCGATTTCCCATTAGGTTTGTAAATCCCATAACCCGATAAAAAACCCTATAGGATTTTTTATGGAGCTAGTTGAATTGAATACCCTACAAGAACCTATCTGCATACATCCTTAAATAAAATGGCTCTCTATCCTTTGATTTTGACATAGTACTATACTATACTATATTATGATTATAAAATAAATATAATCAATATAGTAGCATGGGTACCAATAATTCAATATAATGAGATCTTTTATGTAATTCAATATTTGACTATACATCAATTAAAAAAAAATTGAATAAATACAAGCAATTTTTTTTTCCGATGTAGTTAATTATTATTATCTCACCAGCTTGCAGTTGCAGCACCTACTTCTTTTTTAACTTCCTTCCCCTGCTCCGAGTCTGTTCTGTTACCTTTCCCTAACCGACGTTTTTTCGATCACGATTCACGCATAAACACAATCCATGCCCATTCATGGCAAAATCCATCGAGTCTTCTGTGTCGGAACCGCCGATACAAAGCTCGACGAGCTCCGATTTCTCTATGACTCAGCAAAATCCAATCTCAAAACTTTCTCCACCAACTCATCCTCTTCCAAGGTACATTTTCTTTACTTTTTACGTTCCCAGTATGTTTTTTTGGAATTTCAACCATTTGAAGATCTGATGTTAGTGTTTTTGGGTTCAAAGGAGTCAGACTAGTAGTTGTGTTTGATGATTACTGTGGAAGTTGGTTTTGATGTGGAATCAAGAAGAATTACTTTTGAGTTTGATACAGTTAGTTAGAGAGCGTCTAAGGAAGTCTTCAGTGGAAGATATTTAGGTGCGTTTGTTTCCCGGGAAATGTTATCTGGATCTGGAGGACAGTTTAATACTAGTCTTTTAGCATTAGGAAGATGATCGGCTACTACTTGTGCTAGACGACTCATTGCTTTGTTGCTAGCATTATCTGTTTGACGGGATAGTGGTATTTGAAATAATGAAAATACTGAGGACTATGACTTTCAGTCCATTTCACTACATATGGCTAACCTTTTAATTAGTGTGGATCTTATGTTATATTCAGCTTTTCTATTAAATCCTAGTTATGTGGGTATAACGTTTTAGTTGATAGAACAGATCTGGAAAAGCTTGATTAGAAGAATGGTATAGGACTCAATTTGTTGTATTGTCGTATCAAGTATACCAAGTATCAACTATTTGTGTGCATGTTCATATATCAGACTGAAGAATGGAAACTTGCTTAAGATTCTCTTTCCTCCTTATTTACACTGCTGGATAATTATTTCCACATGAGAGCTAACAAAAACCACTGAGTTTTTCGTTTGTCACAAAATATAGATGTGTAGCTAATCATGCATGGCATTGCCACCGATGATTCTTTATATTGGCATGATGGAAGAAAGTAGTTTTTTTCACCATCCCCCCTTCCCCACAAGAGATTCATGTTTAGGATGTAGGAATTGATGGACCATCTCAGTTGTTGATAGATTGACAAAATAAATCATACAGCTTGATTGATCAAATATAAGTTTACTGTTTCCCCGAATTCATTTGTTTATCTATTCATAAAACATTGCAGATTGAAGTATCAGTTGTCGATGTTTCTGCTGGTCAAGAGGAGATTAAGGGCACTGAAGGTGTAACCTTTGTTTCAAGAAAGGAAGTTTTGTCTTGCTATTTTGAATCAATTGCACAAGAACCAACTCAGCTTCCTGATGACCGAGCAGAGGCAGTAGCCATAATGAGCAAAGCCCTAGAAAATTTTCTTAAAAAATATAGCAAAGATGGTGTTTTAGGTGGAGCTATTGGTCTCGGAGGCAGTGGAGGCACATCACTTATCTCATCTGCATTTAGAGCTTTGCCTATAGGGTTGCCTAAGGTCATTGTGTCAACTGTAGCAAGTGGGCACACCGAACCTTATATTGGGTCGACAGATTTGTTATTGTTTCCTTCGATTGTGGATATATGTGGTATTAATAGTGTGAGCAGGGTTGTGTTTTCCAATGCTGCTGCTGCATTTGCTGGAATGGTACTTGGGAAGCTTGAGTTTGGTAGATACCAAGCGTTGTGTAATTCAGAGGTCAAACCAACAGTTGGTATGACTATGTTTGGTGTCACCACACCATGTGTTAATGCTGTTAAAGATAGACTGGAGAAAGAAGGATATGAGACTTTGGTTTTTCATGCTACTGGAGTTGGGGGCAAGGCTATGGAGTCTCTTGTTCAAGAGGGGTTTATACAGGTTTGTTTAGTCACTATTTGCTAGATTGTACTTCTAATGATTTTTTACTCTAATTATGTTTTCATTTGCCACAAACTTTAAAAGATGTCCTTGTAATATTTCTCCAAGAGAAAGTAGATTATCTTTCTCATATCTAGAGCTTCATCTTTTATAAAATGCCATCCAAATATCAATGGCAAAAAGCAATCATCTGATGATAATCTGAGCTGATTATTTTGTCTAAGATTAAAAGAGAAAACCGTTTCGTGATAAATGTTAGGTCATCACCAAATATTCCAATAATAATCTGGAATTTCTCTCATATATTAGTATACAAATGGATATTCAGTTTCGGAAGCATTTGGTTATAACACAGGCTTGATTCACTTAAATATGCTAATCTGAGCTCATTTCTTGGTGTCTAAGCTTGAAGGAGAAATATGTTTCATGATAATATGTTTGGTCTTCATTAATATTCTAGTAATAATCTGAAATGTTAGATCATTCTCTCACCTATATTAATACACAGAATGTTATATAATCAACCAGATCAAAATTCAACTTGGTGAAATGGCATAACCCAATTTATCGTTCTTGTTGGGAAAACTGTATGAATCATTAAGTTTCCATACTTTGTGATCTGTCCTAGCATGGTGTATTCTCTAAGTAATTTATTACACTTTTCCAACGGTCAGGGCGTTTTGGACATAACGACAACTGAGGTAGCTGACCATGTTCTTGGAGGAGTTATGGCTTGTGATAGTTCTCGTTTTGATGCCATCATAGAGAAGAAGATTCCTTTAGTTTTGAGTGTGGGTGCATTAGACATGGTGAACTTTGGAGCAAGAGATACCATTCCTTCTATTTTTCAGCACAGAAAGATCCATGAACACAATAAGCAGGTGATGTTATTTTATGTGTTACTCTTCATTTTCATGAAGTCCTACTGTACTCTTATATTCTTCTTCCCTGTGGTAGTCTATATTTAGAATGCTTTCAGCCAATTATATCATCATCAGTTCAAATGGGGACTTTAGCTTTTCTTTTTCTCTCAAACTCTGGTGACAATCAAGGCCAACTTTGACTTAGTATGGGCTCCAAACACAATCTATTTCCTAATCATGTGGCTGTCATGCTGTAATCTTTTAGGAAGTATGGAATGGTGATTTCATGAAGCTATCTTACCTTTTTATCAGGTTTCTCTTATGCGAACAAAAGTTGAAGAGAACAAAAAATTTGCCGAATTCATAGCAAACAAGCTGAACAAGTCATCATCAAAGGTTTGTGTTTGCCTCCCAGAAAGTGGTGTTTCTGCTTTGGATGCCCCAGGTTATCCATTTTATGATCCTGATGCTACTGCAACTCTCCTAAAAGAACTTACTAACCTTATAAAGATAAATGACGATCGACAGGTAATTTGGTTGTTTTTGGCCATGTCAGACCCTAATGCACTTCTGCTCATTCTAATATTTCAAGAGGTTCTGAATTCACCATTAAGATTAACTCTAATTTTGGATGCCTATTGATGCAGGTAAAGACATATCCTTGTCACATCAATGACCCCAAGTTTGCTAACATACTTGTAGACTCATTCTTAGAGATAACTAGAATCACCAACAGAGAATTTGCTCATCCGACTTCTAATAATCAAGATGTCATTGAGAAACTTGCAAGGATGGATTCTTCAAGCTTCAGGGCTAGTATATACACCCTAAGTGATTTCCCAGATGCCAGACCAGGTCATGGTTTATGCAGTTAAATTCTTTTGTAGTTGGAAAAGCATCATCACAAGTTTTACAGCGTCTTTTTTGTTCTTACGTTTTCATCTTACTTGGTTTCTTAAAAGGTACTTTATATAGTTCTTAATTAGGTGAATTTTTCACTCATGCTATGCCATAAGTCAAATGCAAGTCACTGCAAACAAATTCCTAGTTCCTGCTCATGTATTGCATAAAAGAGCAGTTTTTAGATGGAATTGATCAGTCCAATTTTTTTTTTTTTTTTTTAATTATCATGAGAGCTGGAACTTTGGAATTCAAAGTTTGTAACATCTCACTGTATCTTCAGAACACTTTGATTGAAGAATGGTCAAAGCATTAAGAAACCTCAATTTATTTTTTTTTTAACTGAGTATACAGTAATCAGTATCATTGCATTTTTTAATAAATGCAATGATGCTGAATTAGGACGACACATTAACAGGTATTAGTAATCAATAGTCAGGAGACAACAGCGAGACTGCTGTTACTCGACTGTTTACTGCCTTCCTTTGAAGATTTTCCTGACTTCCTAACTTTTTAATGTCTTAACTCTGTTCATGCAATTTGACTTATGCCACTAAAATGAATTTTCTGGCAGAGACTCTGGAAAGAACTCAGAAAATATTGCAGCAGCTGCAAGATCAAATTAATGAAGGGATTCCCATCATAGGAGCTGGAGCAGGGACAGGCATATCAGCCAAGTTTGAAGAAGCAGGTGGGGTTGACTTGATAGTATTGTACAATTCGGGACGTTTTCGCATGGCTGGAAGGGGATCATTGGCAGGCTTATTGCCTTATGCTGATGCAAATGCAGTTGTGCTTGAAATGGCTAGTGAAGTATTACCAGTAAGTTTCATCTACTTATTGGTTTAAAACATAGTATAACGAAAAGATTATGTGGCTACACTCATGATGGTATAATTTTTCCATCACTCATTTATTTGATCACTTTTCGCATATTCTTCAAGTTACATTGGAATTATGAAGCATTGCCAGGAGGAAGCTTTTGAAACTAAGGCATCTTATACATTCTTTATGAGAAGAAGATACAAAGTTAAAGATGAATAAATAGGAAGGGATGATATGATATCACAATACTGTTGATCCTTGGTCTTAGCACTGAACTAACAAGACAAATAGAGAAATATGATATAACAAAGGAAATGCACTTTTGCTGGATAATCTCCTGCAAAATTAATGATCTTTGGATGGGAAAGCATGGATGCTGAGTGTTTAATCATCTTTGTTCTTCCAAGCGTATGGAATTTTCTCCATTGTCAGGATGAATTTGTTCAAAACACTTAGGATGAAAGCATTCTCATTTACAGTAAACATTACTTCTTCAATCAAATTATCATATGCTCTTAGGGATATTTGTCTGCTTGAAGAGAAATATATGTACTCCAACATTCATCCACCTGATTGAACATTATACTTAAAATACTTGTCTTGTAGGTAGTCAAGGAAGTTCCTGTTCTGGCTGGAGTATGTGGAACTGATCCTTTTCGTCGGATGGATTACTTCCTAAAACAACTGGAGTCATTTGGATTCTGCGGGGTGCAAAACTTTCCCACTGTGGGGCTCTTTGATGGAAATTTTAGACAGAATCTGGAGGAGACTGGAATGGGATATAGGTAGGATATTCACACTCTTCATCCTATTCCTATGTACTTAAACAACCATTATTTTTTATACCACCACTCTTTCATTCTTCTGTGCTTAGCTTAGAGGTTCAAATGATTGCTAAAGCTCATAGGATGGGTCTATTGACAACACCTTATGCATTTAATGAAAACGAAGCTGTGGAAATGGCTAAAGCTGGGGCTGATGTTATAGTTGCTCATATGGGGCTTACAACTTCTGGGTCAATTGGTGCAAAAACGGCTCTTACATTAGAGGAAAGTGTTGATTGTGTACAGGCCATTGCAAATGCTGCACATGGGATCAACCCCAATACTATTGTCTTATGCCATGGAGGTATTATCTTGGTCTCACTTTATTAATGCTTGCTACATTTTTGTGAACTTGACTATTCAAACCTGTTTGCTGGACTCTGTCAACTCTTACACCGTCTTTATTATTTTTGTGTTGTCCCTTAAGAGAAATTTTTAATTTTTTCTTGTACTTGTTTATGCTTGGTTTTGCATTTGAGTTTTCCCATCTTATTAATTCATTTCTCCTCAATTCTTGTCCCATCTACCTAAGTCTTAATGTATGAGATAAGCTATTGATTTTTTATTCATGTGAAAAAATGTTATCTGCTCTTATGGGGTTGTCACTCTTGTAGTTTGAGAAGGAATTAGCTTGACTATGACTCAACGGAGATGTAAAACAATTATAAAGGAGCTCCCATGATGCTAAATTTTGATCCCAGGACAGAACACAAATGCGGTTGCAATCATTGGTCATGGATGCATGGACATTAATGATATGAGGTGATCGCAAAAGAGCATGCAGTTGCACCATCAAAGATATGAAAATCTTTTAAATTCCATCAAATTACCTCTGCTGAAATGGTTTGAGGATGTCTAAGAAGGCCAAAATTTGGCCTAGGAGGACGATCATATAATTAACTTTCTTGAGGATATGCAACTAGGAAAATTTACTCATCAAGGACCCATTGATGGTGACCATCTTGAGATATAAGATCATTTAGAATTATCTATTTTTGGCTATAATTTATCTTCTACCTGCTTTGCATATGGTTGTGATTACATTTTCTGGTTTGATTTTCAGGTCCTATATCTGGTCCTAAGGAAGCAGAATTCATATTGAAGAACACCAAAGGAGTTCATGGGTTTTACGGTGCATCAAGCATGGAAAGACTACCGGTTGAGCAAGCAATAACAAGAACAGTCAGAGAATACAAGTCAATATCTCTCAGATGAGCTCTTCAATGTTTATCTGCAAAGAAATGTCTACCTTTTTGTTTTAACTTAATACTACATGATATGTTTAACGTTTATGTAAAGTTATGCAATGCTTGTACGATAGTTGATTATTTGACATTTCTGGGCAGAATTATTTCTTATCCTGTGTATTCTAATCCAATAAAAGATTAAGGCCAAACGCTAACAATCTTCCTAATCACATTGTTGCATTATTGTGTTTCCAGTAATAGATTTATCATTTTCTAAAGTATATTTTCACGCTCTAGTGTACGTGTGTATTGTATCCCTTCATTATATGTCTAACCTGTCTCTCCTATCAAATGCTGTAAGTGGTATTGCTTATAGGTGCAGAGTCTTTTCCCTGTTTTAGACCAAGGATATGGGACAACCAATTTCTCCTCCTGCTTGTGCTCTTGGCATTTTTTCTTTGCATATTCATGACCATGATTCGCAGTCATAATTTCAGAAGCAAAAGGCAGTCTTACCCTAGAAAAATAATCCTTTTTCCCCGTCTTTCCTCACATAATTAGATAATCACTGCAGCATGTATACTTAAATGTAGCTGAAGTAATATGATTGTGCATTGATGCATTTTCATTTTAATCATAAGCCTGAAGATATTCATAGAAAAATCTCAACCATGAAGATGCCCGAACTTCTTTTTGGATTAATATGAAAGTTCTGGCACTTAATACTTCTACTAGTATAAGTACCAACAAAAACGACCACATATTTAATTCAAACAAAACAGCTACGTGCCACTCGTTTCCTACACTGAACAATAATAATGCTCAGCCAAAAGTTTTCTCTAAATGGCCTTTAAGGTTATAGGGCAACCGCTTCTCAGTTTAGGAATATGTGCTGCCTTCTCTAAGCATGGATCTGGGTCATCAACTGTCCACCTACACCAAAGCATAGAAAGTAAGTCTAGTAGTAAGCCAATTTGAAAAACTGATATAGTTATGTGGTTAGCAAATTTACTTGTATCCACTGGTTAGCCTGTGCAGAAATGTGAGCATCGTCACTTTTGCCATATTGATTCCTAAGCATGTTCGAGGTCCCGATCCAAAGGGTATGAAACTGTATGGTTTTTGCATTTCCTGCAAATTTGACAAAAGATAACTTTAAGATCCTATGACCGACTACTAAGATAGTTAAAAATATTTTATAAGCAAAATAGATGATGAGGATTCAAAAAGTGTCGAAGTGATATTACATCAAATCTTGAAGGATTAAACTTCAGAGGATCCTTGTAAAAAGTTGGGTCATAGTGTATGCATGTTACATCCACATTTACATGCCATCCTTTCTTAATTTCATAACCTGCCATTACACAATTATCCGAAAGAAATTATGTGAGAAGTCGTCTCTTGTCAATCTTGAAACTGAAAGAGCTTCATTCATTGGTAGCTTAAAAGAGCTATTGTTTTATAGATGTACTTATTTGTGGGCGTATTAACACAAAATGCATGAAGTTCAGAAAGTTTATTGATTCGATTACGAGCTAGCTTGCCTTCAATATTGCAATCATTTAGCGCAACTCGAGGATACCACAACAGAACATTTGACATCCTTAGTGTCTCCTTTACAACCTGGAATGGAATTGAAAGTTTGTACGTAAGAATGATTTTTGTGAAAAACAACCATATCATTATAGTTTCTGATAATTACACCTCACAACTCATAAGTTGTGGACGTTCCATGTGGAACATCCCTCAGAGTTGGGCAGAGTGGAAAAAAGAGCGTAATTAATGTGTATCTAGTTGAAAGGTGACCCCCAGTTATTAGGCGAGAACGTCTTTAACATGTGGGTTGGCCCTCCTCAGTGGATTCTCCACTGTCTCTGGGACAAGTTAATCCCCTGTCCCACAATCATTGTGACATATTCTATTTTCAAATTCTTATGTTGGATTCAGGGCCTGGCGCTTACCTTTAAGCCATATGTCATGCTGTTTACATCTTCAAGAGTGAGCCAGGCTCCTTCTGGTTTCCTATTCTTTATGGCCAGTTGCTCTTCCTGAAACATTATTGATACTTTAATAATGTAAATTAGCTCAATGAGGCATGAGAAACATTAATGGAATGCTTTTTTTCTTTTTTCTTTTTTCCCCAAATACAGTGATGTCTTTGATAGACTACAAAAATAGTAATTGAAAGTGGCCAAACACTGCAATTCTTACCCTGAGCCTTTCCTGAGCTTCTCTATTCTCATCTAGGAACTTCACACTCCACATTGTCGCTGCTGCTGTGGTGGTTTGACCGGCAAGTATCAGCGTCAATAGATTATCCATAATCTCTGAATCATCCAACTTTTCGTCAGATGGCAATGGATCTCCATCTAGCATCGACTGCAAGAAATCTTCACGATTTTTCTCATATCCATTTCGTCGATCAGCAATCATTTTTTTGAAAACTACCATGAGTCTATTCCTTGCCTATTCCAATTACATTTGAGAAACCATCAGATTGAATTAAACTTGCTTTGAAACTTGATACTCAGGTTAGAATCTGAAGTGGCCATTTCCACTAGTTCTTCCTGCAATATCTCATGCATGAACATACCTTAATGCCTTTATAGTATCTGGTACCCGGAACCATAACTGGAAAAGACAGCATAGCATTGGAGACATCAGTACAATCTTTCTCTATTTGCCGGAGGACTGCATCCTCAGTGATGCTCATAAGCATATCACACATTGCATCGAACGCAATCTGTTGATGAAAAAAGTCACAATTAGTGTCATTGTCTTATCGTACCGGCAAATGTATCGTCACAAAAGCATCCCATACTTCAAATTCTCTTGCATCAAAATGATGTTATTTGCTAATAATGACCAAATGGAATTTAAGAGTTTGTCCCTTTGTATCCAACGAAGTTGGATTCTACTATGTTATTCAGCTGACAAAGATGATTGTGTGAAAGTTTGAACCTGGCACTAGAGACATGAAGTATACAGCATAAAAGATAGGATATGCTGGCCCTGTAGAAACCTTTAAAGGAAAGCATGAGTCATATTTAATCACGCCTAAATATAAAATTTTTAGGAAAAACATTAGAGAAGCCAAGCAGAAATTATGGGAAAAAGGCTTGCTTTAATTTTTTTTTTATTGGAAAATTTTCTGACTTGAAGACATGCATAACCTTTTCATTTATGACAGTTTAATGGTGAAGTATGATATGGTTCAATGTCATGGCTATCGAGTGAAACACACTCGTCCTAGTTTCCCCTTGCGCTTCAATATGTGTAAGAACAGTAGTTTTTAAGTTCGAACCCTTATATTAATATTTCATTTCATTTGGTTAAGTCGTATATCTAATAGTCTCGATTGAAATTCAATAATCTATATGTAAAATGAATGTACCAACCTTATATGTGTATCTATGATTGTTTGTATTTGGAAGGGTTCCAAAGTTTGAATAAATATTCTCTCTCTCTTAACTTTTTTTTTTTTTTAAATTATGAGTTTATTATTAAATTATTGATTGGCTTGTATGAGCTCGTTCTTTTGCCTAATCAACTTTAACATGCTATCTGAAGCAGCATGCATAAGCATATCTATGCGTATGCCATACACTTTAGAAACAATAAGGGCCCTTAACATATGGGCAGCAGGTTAAAAAATTTGAGCATTTTCCTAACAAAATCACAAAATATATTTATAAGAGATGTTAGTATATGTGATATTGAACCAAACAACAACAAAAAAAAGTAGTCCTATTTTATAGAAAGAAGTAATTTTTATTTTTTATTCCATTTTTTCCTCCTTCGTTGGATTTAAATTCAATTAAAGTATGTACACAAGGTATATTTATTTCTAAATTCAATTAAAGGATAAATACTCAACACGTATACTTATGATTGAGCTAACACAATTATAACACGAGTTAGCAATATTTGGTGTGCACCATATGTCAACTTCAAAAATGTAGAAGTCAATAATGAGTCACCTTCATACCGAAGTCAAGCACTGCAAAGCTGTTCCCATCTTCTTCAAGCTTCTTCAACCTCTTGGTTAGCATTTGGTCAAACTTGGTAACAAATTTGGAGAGAGAATTCATGGAGAAAGGATCAGAAAGAAGTCGCCTAATCCTCTTATGGCTTTCTATCGGTACACATAGCAAGCTCTTCTTTCCAACAGCATCTGCCATGGACTTCACGTATCCTTTGTTGAACTGCACAAAGTCATTAGTAAAAATTGCTTTCGCACCTTCTATGCTTGGAACAAACACATGGATCTTCCCAAATATTCTTGTTTTGAACCACTTCCCATACCTTCAAATGAACACACCATGATCACAAATCTTTGGTTGGGCAGTCTCATCACGATAATTATTTTATATACCAGCAAACGGGAATACTAAATGGCATACTTCAATTCAATTGATTACTATGAAGTATCCCAAGAGGTTGTTAAATTTAATAGCTCAATCTGGATTAATTGGATGGATAGATTTGATCCTTCCTTTATAAATTTATTAAGTACGAACCAAGAAAAAAGTCAATTTTCATTTCTCATTTATTATATTCCGATTTCTTTTGCTGCCTCAAACCTTTTAGATACATGATCTTATTAGATTGAATAATTTGCACTTATACATAAAAAGATATAATTTGAAATTTAGATAGAAATTTTATTCGAAATATCTATTGAAACTTTGCAAATATATCATATTGATTTCAATCATTGGTAAACCCGATCATGAAAAAAATTTGATGTGTATGTATGCTTGGAGTCGACGTAGATATTCATAAAAGAAAAGGAATAACGACCAACCAGGATCTTCTAAGTCTGACAAATTCATAACATCCTTTTGTGCTGTTTGTGGCAGAAAGAAAAGAAAAGGTTTCACCAAAGAAAGGCACACCCAGTCTTCCAGGAATCTGGCCCTCTTTGCCAATGATTGCTCTTCTTAAAGCTTTCGATATGTAAAAAGTGAACCCAATGCAAACAAGTGCAACCGTGAAGATGTCATAGTTGTTCTTCAAAAACAAGATGACTAGTTCTTCCTTCGACGACATCATTAATTGTTTCTTGAGCTTGACCAAGATGACGCTGTGTATGTTTCTCAGGTGTTCTTGGCATTTAATAATACGATGTCAATGTGTGTGGACAAAATACGATGAGGGTTTGTGAGATGAAACAAGATGCTTTGAAAGCTTAGTATTTTACTCGAAAGAGCATCTTAGGAATCCGGTTTGAGACATGTGAGGACAAGATCCTTACGAAAAGACAAATCCAACAACTGTACAATTGTCATGAATATATAGACTTGTGCTACCTAGTAATTTTGGAATCTATCTAGCTTAATTTGACACCAATGCAACATGGTTTTCGAGGTAGGTCTATTTACAATAAAGTTGAACATATCCGTACATAAACTGGAGTAAGAACACGACGCCGATGTCATCAAGGGAAAATTTTTTTTGAAAAATACTAATTTAGTTACACATATATAGGTTCCTTGATTTTTTATCGGGGACTCTACCAAATGCCTTAAGGGTGCCTAATAAATGCTTTTCTATATATATATTTTTTTCATATTAATCATGGCAAAACTCTATAAGGGATATGATTTTTATTATCAATAACTTTTATGGCAGTACTTAATAACCATACAAAATATGAATGAAAAATAAGGGATATGATTTTCTCTTTTTCTAAAAAGAAAAATGGAAATCTGCATAAGTATTTTTTGAGATGGTTGAATATCATTATCGGTCTTCGGCTGCCTTTTTCACCTTTCATTATCACTTGGGGTTGAAAACTATTAGTAACCGCAATAAAATTTAAAGATTTTTATTTTAATATTTGTTAATCCTAAATCTTTACTTATAATGAGTTTTAGGAAAACATGAAAACCTTTTCCTCAATACAAGCACACTCAAATTTTTTCTTAACCTTATCTTATTTACTTATTATTTTTCAAATGATATATGAGGTTTATAATACGTGATTGCTTATGTTAGGATGGGGATATAATAGAGGAAAAAGAATTTGCCACAAATAAAACTTTTCATCAAATTTGATGATAAATTAAATGCCATAAGTCTATTTGCTTTAACAATTGAAATTGTGATGCTTCTCTCATTCTCACATGCCATATATTATACACACAAACACCCCCTTTTATCCTCTCCTGGACTCCTGGGATAGCCGAAATGATCGAAGAATGTATCGTGGGATTCAGTGACATTTCAATTTTCTATAATGCATATGTGGACTAAGTTCCAAATTATTGGCATGGACAATTTTTTGTGATGGTGAGAGAATAGTCATAGGGAATATCATGCTTATTCGCATGCTTGAAGCTAATTAGGGTTTCTTTGTTGAGTGGGTACATGTTGGAATATGGTGACCCAACCAAACAATTGGACTGAGCTATCATCATGTACGAGTGTTAAAAGACTAGAGAGGAGAATTTGATCTACTAATGGAAAAAGATGGATGTATACTTCTCAAGTGGAAGCGAAGAAAATCCGTAATATTTAGTGGATGGTGCTCGCAATTCTTGGATTGTTGCCCTTCTTCAAGTGCCTTCACTTATGCAATAAACAGATTTATTTTATGAGATACGATATTTGTTGTTTAAACACCGAATTTTAACCCTTTAATTAAGCCCATTGCATATGGTGTTACTATGAAGAATTAAAACTATTGCAACTACTAAAGTTAAACTCAAGAGTCCCAAAACTCGTTGTGATGGGGTTAGTACAAACGAGTATGGGCATTGCAAGAAGTTACTACGAAAGGATCTCTCTAAAAACCCTGTGTATTCTAGTGATATTTTCACTACATTAAGGTCATTGCAGTAGGAAAGCTCATGGCAATGGAAAAGTTAGAAACATGTAAGAATATTATTATTTAATTAATTTAATTTTAGTGAATTCTGTTAAAATATATTACTTTCTAAACGGTGGAATAACCCTTTTTAAATATATTTGATAAAATTAATGACAAATTAAATATATTCGATATGTGAATTTCGAAATAATAATAATAATAATAATAATAACAAATAACAAAATTAAAATTGCCTCAGACATTCAAATTGCCCTCCAGTGAATATTTCATACAATAATGTTCAGTCTTTCATACAAAATCATCATAAACAGTAGAAAAGATAAACAAATACTACATTGGAGAGTGTCCATTGACGCAACCCACTGACTCTCCCAGTCTAAACTCATTTTCTACGTTTGGACTTGTAAACACCGAGACAAATTGTGATGATATGGGCCCGGATAGTAATGCCGCAAGATATATCGCTAGACGATCCTCTATGCCTATGTACTGGTGGGGGCGAGAGCGGTTGATAGGACAAGGCACAATCCTAGGGGTAACAGCATAACTGTCCACTGTGCCACCTTCCATGAACATGTGTGATGATAACCCATACGATGATGAATGTGCATGAGGGTCCATTAATTATATGGAGTTTGATGGTGGAGTTGCTCGGTTTAACATTTGCGAGCTTATTTGGTACACTAGTGATTGTCGTTATGCTTCTACTGTTAACGTGATTGATTCTTTACTGTAAGAGGTCTTTGAGTTATTGACTAACAAAAAAAATACTGGAAGTGGGTGAAGTTAAGAATTTGGAATTACACAACAAGGCTGAATCTGAGCTAGTGGGTAGGTAAATGAGATTATGGTTGAACTACATTCTCTAGGAGTGCTTCCGAAGAGGTATATGTAGCTGCTTCTGTTAATCGATCTATCCATATGCAGCTACTACTTGCTCCTTTAAAGTACCACGTACTTGGGCTAAAGAAAAGAAAAAAAAAATGAAAAAGGAGCTCTTTCCTGTGATAATGGCCAAGAACTCAATCAATTTGCATGAAGAATGACTTATTCGAGTGCGAAGGAAGACGAAAATTAGTTGGACTGTTGCAGATACCGAGGACATAGGCCCTTTTTATGTGCATTGACCGAATTTCTCTAGAGATAGAGGCAAATCAACTAGAGAAGCTGCGGCATTTAACCGTTTCTAACGATGGAAGTAGTGAAAGAGATTTTGACCTAGTTTGATGCCATATACCCCCATTTCGGATAGTATATGGATGAGTTCGATACAAGTAGTTCCGAAGAATTTCATATAGAGACTATTGATTTCTAGTTGAATTATATTTTAGGGACTTTTTTTTTGGTGAATTAAACTTTAGGGTTTCCCTTTGATTTACAATTTAATTTAATTTTTCACTTTGAGATAGTTTATCAACTTTTGAGGAAAAATATATATGATTTAATATAAGTATGCTACAGGCTATTGTGATGTGCCTTTGAGTTTTGTATGTCTCTACCTTATATAGGAATATGTGGAGTAATTGTTGCATTGTGTCACAGTCCAAGAGTTTAGAGTGAGCATAGAGAGATCAACTTAAACATAGAGTATAGTGAATGACATTAGTAGGGTAATTTGTTCTAGGGGGTTAGGTTCTTTAAAGGTGGGTTTGACCTCCTATGAACAAACTAGTCGGAAGTTGACGCTGCTCTCCTAATGATGGTCACAACAGACCAAAATCAATTGAGGTAGTTGGCTCTCTCAATCACATGATGGATCATGACTATGCCAAGAGGGCACTCTTGAAGTGAAAGATGGGTTCAGAATAGATCCTAAAAAGATATGAATGAAAAGGCTGGCTTGACATTTAAAAATGAGATAATTATATAAATCAAGGAATAGTTGAGCGTCGCACATGTACTTTAAGAAGGTGGAACCTCCCGTCTTATGACACATTGCAATGCTCTTGGGGCAAAAGATAATAAAATGCACATTTGATGACCTTCATCATCATCATAAGGAGATTCTCTCTCTCCCAATCTAGAGAAAGAAGATTTTCCTACATAAGGCCATTACATTGATCCTGGTGCCATTTCATGGTGCAACTGGGTTTTCATGACATCCATCAATGGCTCACAAGATGCAACCTTCATTAATATAGATTATTCTTCTTAGGCTTCTTATAGTCTAAGTCACAAATAAGTTTATTGATTGCACAAGCTTATTAAGAAAGGCCAAAAATGGATAAACCAGTATAACAATCCTAATTTTGATCTCAATTCTAATCCCATTAACTTAAATCTTAAAATCTAGGACATCTCTAGTAAATAGGCCTAATTTTCTATCCCTTATCACTAAGCCTAAAGATGCTTTTTTTCTCTTTTTTCATCTGTTGTTTCAGTTTGTCAAGGTTTGTCTCTTTTCTTTTCACCTTCTTTTCTTTTCTCTTCTACCAAGTAAATATTTCTAATCATCTTTATCTAATTGTCTACTTGCTTTTCCCCAGTGTCATCTATTGGCATGGCTTTAGATAAGATTTGATGTGACAAGATTAAATTAAGAATCTTAAACTGGAGACAGGTGTCCACTTTTTGAGGATTCATTTAGTGGGAAGGTCATTTCTAAAAAATGGTTTAAGGATCACTGTGATTAATATTTAAAATAGAAGTTGGAAGTGACCCCTTACATTTGAACCCATATACTTATAAAATTAATGTATAGCCACTATACATACTATAAGCTAAGAATGCTCATAATATTAGTGAATTGGAAGTGGAAGGTTCAAATATAATAAGAAGAGATTATCTTTAAGCAAAGACACAATTCCATATGTCAAAGCCAAATATTAATAGTGTATGGATTAAGGATGTAGATAGAGATAAGATGTAGATTTCCTTTAAATTTGAAAGATTAGTAAAGTTTTGTAATGCATGTGGAACAAAGACATGGTTCTATAGGCTAATGCTTTAATTGAAACCAAATATAACAAGTGATAATTTTCCAGACCAACCTGGATATTTGAAATTCTTAATATAGTTCAAGCACCCATAATGTGCAGTTTATTATAAGCGCCCCCACATGGAATGTTACAATATTGATTGTGAAAAGCAAGTTTAGGTTCAAAATTGAATTACTTTAGGTACCTTATTTTAGGGATGGCATGACGATTCCACTTTTAGGCACCTTATTAATTGGAATTGTTTAGTTAAATAGGTTAAATAGAAACCTAGAAGGTGAGCTGTTGCAATTACTTAATTTTTTTAACAATTTTTCTCTCAATTTTAAATTAATGCTTGCCATCAATTGTCACTCAATGCTTCAATCTAAATTAAAGATTGTATCTTTGGAATCCATATTTGTTAATGGCAATGCATTACTATACAAATGGCACAATATATATATATATATATATATATGTAAGTTTCAACTTGAAAATTAGAAATTAATAAATTTTAACTCTACATTTAAAAGTCAATTGCAATGAATTAAGTATGTTACTTTTTCAAAGATTATTCTATGTGAAAGGCTATTTTGGTTAGGCTTGTGTTTCTTTTTCCTATTAAAGATGATAAATTCTAAGACCACATTGGTAAGGATTATAGTTATGGAGTCATGCATTAAAAACAATGGTCACAATGATGGTACAAACCCTCATGTGCTTTTTTTTTTCTAGAATATATATATATATATATATATATGTATGAAAAATACAAGATCTATAATTCACAAGAAAATCTTGGTTTGCCTTTTGCAAAATTTCTTAATAGCTTCTAATTCTCCCTCCCATTTGTAATAACTAAAAAAAAAAAAAATTCTTAATAGCATCAATGGCATATTAGGTTATAGTAATGGTAATGCAATATAAGTCTCCAAATTTTCTTTTTTCGAAAAACTAAGCCTTTAAATTTACAAGAAAATATTGGTTTTGTGGTACACATGCTCTATACAACTGAACATTTCTTATCCATTTTTCTCATTTATATAATGTTAAAAGTTGCATTACAACACCTAATATGTATGATTGAATAATCTATCTTCATCTTAAGTCCTTAGCATAAGAACCTAGGTTAAAGACCTCTAGCCTCCCTGAAGGTCCTTATTAGACATGGAGTTGAGCTGGATCTTGTACTAGACCAACCCAAAACTTCACTGCTGGTTCCCAACCCAAAATCATCCTTGTATGGATGTTTCTAGACCCGCAATAGGATTGGCAAGCGGTTGTGTCTTAGACAAATCAAGGTTCTGAACCTATGGAATTGCCAATTCCAAGACCTATGTAACAAAAAAAAAAAAAAAAAAAAGCTAATCAAAGGCTCAATACACAACATGACATGATCACACCCACATTCATCTTTTCCCAAGCATGTAGAATCAATCATAAAAGAGAGAGAGGGTAAATGACAAGAGAGAGAGAAGGTAATGAAATGAGAGGAAGAGACGAGAAAGGTTAGATGGAAATGACTAATGAGAGGCTAGATTTTTCCAATGAATTGAAAGTGATGCACAAGCATTTTAAATTTTGAAATGTAAGATAAAGACACCCTATTTTTCCTCCCTCTGGTCTTTTATATAATAATAATAATAATAATAATAATTAATTAATAACCAATTTTATTATTTAGAACTGACCTAGGCTAGCTTTAAGGAATAAATGCAATTTGTTTGCATTATAAAATTGAGGTATAGGCCAATGGCCTACAGGAAATCACACATGCATAACACATAGGAAACCTAAGATTGAATCCCCGAGTGTGTAGATTGTGCATTCTTTTTCTTCATTCCCATGAACATGTGTCACATCACAATTAGTCCACATATGTACACATGTCAAGCCATGTTATCTTCTCCTACCTCTGAAATTTCCTCCCATTTTGCATTTTTTTCCCTTCTATGAAGCATGCTCATTTTTCTTCCATTCAACACATAATTCCACCAAATTTTATAGTGAAATCATGTAGAGGGCATGTGAAACTTTGAATCAAGCTCAATATCTATACTAGAAACATTCATTTCATGGATTAAATTAGCCTGCAAAGACCGAAAAATATCACAATCTGAGATTTCAACTTCTCGTATGAACTGGCGAATTTGACATTTTAAGCATAAATCGAAGCTTCTAATGAGTAAAATTGACAAGATAATCCTGTGTTTACTCATTATAATCCTCAATTTCCACCAATACACTCAAATCTAAAGCATATTCCAAGGATCTCTAATTGTCCATGTCCACTATATCTATACCATTATTGAGCTTGCCAAGCTTGAAACAAGCACGACAAGTATAAATAGAACCCTCCATTCATCATCCAGGTGGTAGTTCTCACTCGATCCTCTTCTTACTTGCTTATTGCGCACTTTCTCTCTCTACCCAACTCTCCTTCTCTTTAAGATATCTCTCACTCTAGTGGTTTTTAAACAAAACCACAACCACCAAATAGCTCCCTACGATTAAAATAGTCATAAGCTATTTGTTGTTTCCTTTAAAACACTCTTGCTAATTGTCAAACCAACCACTTGCAGCTTGGTCACCAACCACCAATTGACCAAAACCTCCATTTCCACCATGTTTATTGTGGAACGAACACTATCACTTGACATGCCACCTATCAAAACTTAGGCGTTGACATACTTATCACCTCCAACAACCATTGGAAACTGCTAAGCCCTCCAGTCCTTCTTCCATTCAATTCATTGAAGCCAAACTCGGATCCACTAACCCAATCCAAACCCGACATTGACCCAAGTTTATAATCCTTGTCTGTTTTTTTTTATTATTATTTTAATTTTTAGAGA
Organism: Laguncularia racemosa; assembly: GCA_037954665.1. Classification (NCBI taxonomy): domain Eukaryota; kingdom Viridiplantae; phylum Streptophyta; class Magnoliopsida; order Myrtales; family Combretaceae; genus Laguncularia; species Laguncularia racemosa. Next base: position 541,932 of record JBBMOL010000245.1, on the reverse strand, counting down.
CATTTTAGCTTTTTAAAAAATAAAAAATTATTATTTATAATTTTTTTAAGACATCTTATCTTTTATGATTTTATTAAAAAAAAATTAAAAGAAATTTAAGTTTTTTTTTTAGCTTTTATGATTTTATTAAAAAATTATTTTTTAGTTTTTATAAATTTTTTAAAGACATTTTACCTAAAAAAATTATTTTTAAAAGAAATTTTAGTTTTTTTATAGACATTTTGGCTTTTGAATTTTTTTTTTAACAATTCAAAAAGATAATAAGCGTGAATTATGATAAGTCTAATCCTGAATAGTAGATATGTAGGCACAAACGAGACGAGCTCAACAACAACAAAAAAAAAGACATTTTTTTTAGTTAAAACACTTTTTTTCTTTTGTTATATTTTGAAAAATAAATTCAAATTTGGAAGGTCAATGTGGTAATTATAGTTTTTAGAAGAAAAAAAAATCCTTGAACATAGAATCCCTAATTTTATATACATACATACATACATAATATTATATATATTATATATATATATATTATATATATATATATATATATATATAATATTTTCAAGATCAGTAGTCAAATTAGAATTAATACCATTAATTCTAACTTAATTTTTTTTTTCCAATTATGATCGGCTAGCAACTCCTATTTTCAAAATTTTTTTTTTTCTAATCTTAGTCGAGAGTTTATACTAAATAAGCATAAGGTTTACTGTAAATCAGATTAGATTAAATATTTAAAAAATTAGACTCGATAAAATGACAACTTTGTTGGGGACTGCCAAGTGGGCTAGCCACTTAAACCTTCCAAAAATAAAATTTATTTTTTGAAATATTTATTTTTACTTGTAAATACATATTTTTTTCTTTATTTATAAATAATAGTACTAACCTCTATTTTGTACAGTATTTTTTGGGTTAATTCAAAGGGAAGGTTTCAAATATTAAATACATGCTATACATAGTCAAACCTAGACTGTAATAAGATCCTAGAAGGGGAGTCGTTGTGTAAGCTCCGGGTGGGATAGCTTAATTGGCCCCGAATGGTGGTCATTCCACTACACCCAGAGTTTACACAACGGCTCCCCTTCTAGGGTCCTATTACAGTCTAGGTTTGACTATGTATAGCATGTATTTGATATTTGAAACCTTCCCTTTGAATTAACCCCAAAAATACTATACAAAATAGAGGTTAGTATGATTATTTATAAATAAAGAAAATATATATATATTTAAAAGTAAAAATAAATATTTCGAAAATTAAATTTTATTTTTTGAAGGTTTAAGTGGCTAGCCCACTTAGGAGTCCCCAACAGAGTTGCCATCTTATCGAGTCTAATCTTTTAATTTTTAATCTAATCTGATTTACATTAAATCTTATGCTCATTTAGTATAAATTCTCAACTAAGATTAAAAAATATATTTTTTTGAAAATAAGAGTTGCTAGCCGATCATGATTGGAAAAAAAAAAAAAAAGTTAAAATTAATGGTATTACTTCTAATTTGAATACTAGTCTTGCATATATATATATAATTAGGGATTTTGTGTTCAGGGACTTATTTTTTTTTTAGACACTACGATTACCACATTGACCTTCCACATTTGAATTTATTTTTCAAAATATTTAACAAAAGAAAAAAAGTGTTTTAACTAAAAAAAATGTCTTTTATTTTTTGTTGTTGATGACGTCCCATACGTGCCTATGTATCTACTATTTAGGACTAGACTTGTCATAATTCACTCTTATTATCTTTCTAAATTGTTAAAAAAAAATTCAAAAGCTAAAATGTCTATAAAAAATTATAAAAAAACTAAAATTTATTTTAAATTTTTTTTTTTAGCTAAAATGTCTTTTAAAAATTTATAAAAAATAAAAATAATTTTTTAATAAAATCATAAAAACTAAAAAAAATTCTTTAAAAATATTTTTTTAATAAAATCATAAAAGCTAAGATGTCTTTAAAAAATTATAAAAAATGATTTTTTATTTTTTTAAAAGCTAAAATGTCTCTAAAAATTAAAAAATAATAATAAAAGAAAAACAGACAAGGATTATGAATCTAGGTTAATGTCGAGTTTGGATCGGATTAGTGGATTCGAGTCTAACTTCAATGAATTGAATGGAAGAAGGACTAGAAGGCTCAGTGATTTCCAATGGTTAGTCCAACGGTTTCCAATGGCTTCAATCAAACTAGGCCACTAGCTTAGTCACCTTGTAAAAGTTATGTTGTAATTAGTAATGTAATCTTATGTATTTTCTACTTCTTGTAAATATTAAAATGTAAATTAGGAATTTTTGTAACATAAGATTTTGAGTTGTAATTAAATCTTTTCTTGTAATCTTTCAAATGGCTAGCGTCGAGAATCCCCTTGACCCAAAGCTTATATTGGATTACTAGCTTACCCTCTACCATCCCGAAGAACAGGCTTATATGAACGATAAGATTGAGCCAGTCCTATTACTCATGAAGGTTAAGGCTAACATTTCCCCTATTTGAGCTGTGGTGCATTTCTAAAAACCAAAATCTATGGCATTTTTCCTTAACCCACATGAAATCACACTAACAATTGAAGAATACACTCAACTTATTCAAGCCCCTACACTTGCCAACAAAGTGAACATACCAGATCTAGAAGCAAGGCCAGCTAGCATTTTCAAGAGGCTATTAGGAATCCATAAATCAATAATCAATGAAGCGCTAGAGAAGTGTAATGGGCATTGCATCCATCTAACAAACTTGCAAACGTAGTTTGGAGCCTAATATGATGTTGAAGGTAAGAAGGGCGTCCAATGTGGAGACCCCTAAAATTACAAACAAAACCAGGTTCATGCTTATATACTGTCAGCATTTGGAACTCTCCTTTTTCTTACTAGGTCTTCTACATTCATTATAAGGTGACTAAGCTAGTGGCCTAGTTTCTAGAAGAAAGTCTTATAATCATACTCTCTTAGCCGAACAAATCCGTAACTTGAATTTTGTAAAGAAGAAAAAGCATGCCATCTTTAAAAGTAATATTAACCTCATCCTAATATGGTTCATAAGCTACATCAAATGCTTCAAGCTAAACATGATTAAACGATCATTGGCCCACCAGATTGACCTCACTGAATCTTGTAAAGAAAAAAAAATACATGATGACATTCCTAGCTACTCTAAGGTCCAGTTACTTAAAAGCTTTAGTGTGGATGACATCCTATGGACTGCCATATAGAGTAACTGCAACAAAATCATCCTAAGGTGCATAGACTTTCAAGTAGTCTCATTAATTGGGCTCAATTGGTGTATAGGCCACCATCTACATTCAGTAGTCCATCAATGCGACACCATTTAAGATATAATCCATAGACCATCACTACAAACCTTACATTTGAGTACCAAGACCCTAACATGATAATAGTTGATAAAGTAGCTAAGTTATTGGGAATAAAGGCTTTGTAGGAATCCTAAATTGAAAGCCTCAAAATTGATTTAAGTGAATTTGATGATGAAGTTGGAAAACATCGAGCCACCAAAGACTTCATCATCAATCAACTGTACATGATTGGCAAAAGGATCTACCGAGCTCTCGATATCACACATCCTACACCAAGTAACTCATGTCTAAAGATGAAAACCTATATAGAACAGGTGCAAGCTTAGATGAAAGTTCACTTCGATAGTGTAGAAGCTGAAGCAGATGCCTAGAAGAACATATTCAAAGAGTCCCACAAAAAAAAAAAAAAAAAACTCTAAAAGCCTAACTAAGGATAGCTTAGTAGAAGATTAAAGAGTTAGAAACTAATTAAGGGAAGGGAAAGAAGAAAGAGTTAATGCCAAGTCACCAAAAAAAGAGGAAGCTCTCACAGGAACTGGTTACTAAGGAAAAAGATGGAAAAATTAGACATTAAGTTGTCTTGTTTTTTACAATGTAATCAAAACTCTGAAATTTGCAACTTTAATAAAATTCCAATAATGTCTGCTTTAGCAATTACTTGTCAATTCCCATATTTGCATCTGCTTGGATCATACATGCATTCATTTTTGTTTTTTTTTTTAAAAAAAAAAAGAAAAAATCACACTAACAAATTTCAAAGTGTTGATTTGTCCAAGTTCCAAGATAGCACCTAAATAATTGAACATCACAAAAAGTCCATATAACACCCATTCCAAAGCTAAGATGTCAAGCAACAACAATAGCAATGCTAGTGGCAATGCTACTGATTAGAGAATGGTTTCATTGGAATAAACAGTGCAGAACCTTAACAATCAAGTTAAGTTCCCAATGGAAAGTTTTACACTCCTTCGACCCACCTAACCAATTCAAGAAAGCCATTTAGAAGGCCAAAAGGGGAAAGTAGTTGAAATTCCACCACTTGAAAGTGAGGAAATCAACTTTAGGTTCAATCCACCATTTGATGTCGAACCAAAATTAGGAGTTCAAACCTCATACCATCTTGAAAATCTATAAAGGCGGTTAGAGGATAGACAAAAAGATATGGAAAGAAAGCTTTTCCAATAGTTTGCTAACAAAGAACTCTAGAAGGATCAGATAGATACAAGTCAATTGGCATCATTAATTTAACAACTTTTAATGCCACTATTTATCTTAAGAAATCTAAGGTGCCAGAGTTTGGTAAGTACAATGGCACTTGATGCCTAAAGATGCACACCAGACCGTATGTCTAAAAAATGGGCAAATATGTATAGTATAACCAATTAATGGTGCAAACTTTAAGGTGCTAGAGTTTGTCAAGTACAATGGCACTTGATGCCTCAAGATGCACACCGGACTGTATGTCAAAAAAATGGGCAAATATGTATAGTATGACCAATTAATGGTGTAAACTTTCTAAGATAGTCTCACTAGACCTACCCTAACTTGGTATACATAATTGGACCTCAATCAAATTAGCACTTATGAAAAGTTGGCTCGAGCATTCTATGAGAAATACAAATTCAACATAGAAGTTGCTCCCTAATGTAGGATTTAGGGAGTATTCACAAGAAACATAACGAGCCCTTCAAAAAATATGCTAAATGTTGGAGGGCTTAAGCTACAAGAGTCATTACTCTAATCTCTAAGAAAGAATTGACACCCATTTTTATCAATACATTAAAGAAACCCTATTTCACCTACCTGATTAGGTAAACATCTTCAAGCTTTGCAGAAGTGGTAGCAACAGGATGTAAGATCAAGAATGTCATCACCTTTGGAAAGTTGCCAATCGAAACCACTAGGGCAACATCATCTAAGCCTCTAAATAATATCAAGGGAAAAGAAGCCACAATCGTCATGGTTAATTCTAGCAGAAATAGTAATCTAACCCCTCACCTTTCCTTTTAAACACCAAACCCAACCATAAAGACCTAAATCCAACCACAGCCAAGCAATCGGCCCTAAACCAACAGACTTCCTAAATAATTCATCGAAATCCTAGTAGCCAAATCTTTACTAACCTCAAGGCTAATAATCTAATCAGTTTTGAAATTTCTATTGAAAGATACAGGCCAAGAACCTATAACCCCAACCTTAAATTCAAGTACCATATGGGGTGGTAGGATAGTCTATAGGCCAATGCTAGAGACTGAAAAATAAAATCCAGGATCTGATTGATGCTAAAGTAGTGCAATTAGATTTCATTAAGCTACCTACTCTCAATGTCAACAATAACCCACTTCCCATTCATGGCCTTACCATTAACATGATCATTTCAGAAGCACTTAAACCAGAGATTGATTTAGACATGTTACCAATAGAGCAAGTGGCATGGAACTTGCAACAAGTTGGCTTCCTACTATTAATCAACCTAAATAATAGGGCACAAGCCAAGTCAACCATCTGTCAATTATTATTGGAAGGCAAGATCCAAGTATCCTACATTTGAAAAATGTTTATTCCTAAGCCATACAAGTCAACAACTTAAAAGGAGTTGAAGAAAAGACGGAATGCAGGTGATCCCACAATTAGTTTATTGGGGTAACATTCAGGAAAGTTCGATTATTTTGTTGACTCTTCTATCTAACTGCCAATCTATGAAGAGCCCACCCCAAGTGGTTGAGGTTCGGATTTCGAAGAAAAGGATAACCCCCAAATGAGAAGAAGAATGATCAAATAGTTAACATGATAAAAGAGTCTATAGCCTTGAAGAAAAGCCCACAAAAAAACCTAAAACCAGTGAGTTAAGCAACAAAGTTATAAAGCTAGTAGCAAAAGAAGAAAAGGGGCTATTAGCTTTTTCAAATATGATCAAGTCTAGTGAGTATAAAATCATATACCAATTATTAAAAACACTAACCCAAATCTCCCTTATGGATCTTCTACTCTCTTCCGAGCTTCACAAAGAAGCCTTGTTTAGAACTTTGAGGGAAGTTAAAGCATCATAAAGAATGTCTACTGAAAAATTGGGACACATTGTCAATTCCATTTTTGCCATTGATCGGATATCCTTTTCAACGGAAGAATTAGGGGAAGAAGGTAATCAACATACCAAACCGCTTTTCATAGTAGTAAAATGCAACAACATGATTATTTCCCGAGTCCTCATCGATAATGGGTCCTCTCTTAACATATGCCCTTTAACTACTCTTAACTTGCTAGGTGTTGATACACCTAACATAAAACCTAGTTCTAACACAGTAAAGGCTTTTGATGGTTCTAGGAAGGAAATTATAGGGGAAATCAACTTAATGGTGGAAATTGGCTCGCAGTTATTTTGAATCCCCTTTCAAGTCTTGGACATACTAAAGTCCTTTAACTTACTTCTTGGAAGACCTTGGATCCATGCAATACAGACCATTCCTTCTAGCCTTCACCAAAAGGTCAAATTTATTTCCAATGGTTAGATTATCATTGTTCTAGGTGAACAAGATTACGACATTTATAAAGAAACGGCCATACCCTACATAGCAAAAGAAGGCTTAGATGATCTCAGACTCTAGATATTTGATGAGGTGTGTGTGATTACTAGTTTTGAGGCATGGGGGATGTAAAAAGGTTCAATTTAAGGAAGGTCAAACATGGATATTTGGTCTTAGATATGTCCTTTCTCCAAAAGAAGAACTTCATATGAGATTTAGGCAAGGAAAAAGGGCAGACAGATTGTACAATGCCCCAATGAATTTTTCACCAATCCAAACAACATTCACCCATCCGACTAGTGCTAAGATGTCGATATCTGCAAATGAAGCAACTCTAACAAGCTCATAAACAATAAGCAACAAGAATAAGTGGGAATATCCCCGTGGCTCCCAATCACTCCAAAATTGGTTCTCTTTTCCTTTAAATAGCAATAGGCCTACTTTAGAGTAAGGGTGGACTATGATTTAATATTTGTTGAGTTTTTATGTATTTTTCATTTAGTAAGTGTAACCCACACAAATAGAATCAATGAAATCTCAATTCATTTTCTCAATATCATTCCATCTCTTTTTTTCTACTTATTTATTTTTCTTTATACATTTATCTAGATCCAATGATGATAAATCTGGAATATCTCACACATGTAGAGGGTAAAAATATTGATATCACCTTTGACCCTACTAGGTGTCGGGGACGATATTAATGACCACAAAGTGATTCAAGAGAATAAGCAAAGATATGAATAGGGTATGATTTCCATTCATGAGCTAATTAAAAGAATCAACCTAAGACTGAGGATAACTCTAGGAATCTTAAGATTAAGGGCAATCTTAATGATGAGTAGAAAAGAAGATTTACCAAGCTATTATTTGAATTCCTTGACATATTCGCGTAGTCTTATGAAGATATGCTAAGACTTGACCCATTAATCATAATTCATAAGCTACCTACACAAGAAGACATCAAACCAAAGAAACAAAAATTAAGACGATTTCGACTCGATATTTTATTGAAAATTAAGGAAAAAGTTCAGAAATTGTTGGAGGTTGGGTTTATTGAGATATCAGATTATCCTGAATATATAGTTAACATAGTCCCTATAATAAAGAAGAATGGGAAAGTTCGCGTATGCGTGGATTTCTAAAACCTGAATCAAACAACACCAAAAGATAATTTCCATTTACTTCACATAGATATCTTAGTAGATAATATAGCTAGAAACCATCTTGTCCCATTCATTGATGGTTTCTCAAGGTCTAACTAAATCATGATGTTAGAAGAAGATAAGACTAAGACAACCTTCATCACAACCTAGGGCACCTTTTGTTACAAAGTTATGCCCTTTGGAGTTAAAAATGCTAGGGCAACATATTAAGAGCGATGGTTGTGTTATTTCATGACATGTTGAACCAAGAGATTGAGGTGTATGTTGATGACATGATCACTAAATTCAAAGAAGGGGAAAATCGTATTGACACTCTAAAAAAAGTTGTTTAGGGGTTAAGGAAATACCAACTAAGACTTAACCCAGAAAAATGCACTTTCAAAGTTACCTCTAGGAAATTATTGGGTTTTACGGTCAATCAAAAAGGCATCAAGGTGAACTTAAATAAGGTCAAAGCAATGCTAGAAGTGCCACCTCTATGTACACTTAAAGAGGTTAGAGGACTACTGAGGCGACTGAATTACATCACTCGATTCATCTCACAACTCACAAATAAATGCTACCCTTTGTTCAAACTACTAAAGAAAAATGCTACCATATAGTGAAACGAAGAATGTAAAGAAGCTTTCATGGTAATCCAGCAATATCTTGTGAATTCTCCTATATTAATGGCTCCTAAACTTAGCAAGCCATTATTCTTATACTTGACAATACTACTTGAATTTACGAGGTGTATGTTTGGCTAGAAGGACAAAAGAGGAAGAGAACAAGTTGTATACTACCTGAGTAAGAAATTTACCAAAGGGGAACAAAAATACGCAAAAGTTAAAAGGACATATTGTGCATTAGTTTGGGCTATGCATCAACTCGGACAGTATACACTCCACTATTCGGTTGAATTATTAACAAAATATGATCCCCTAAAGTATTTAGCAAACTAATTAGTAGTATTTCTAAATAGAAAATGTTATTATTTGAGTTCAACATTACCTATATGAACCAAAGTTCAGTTAAAGGCTAAGCTATAGTAGATCTATTGGTTAAACATCTACTTGAAAGAACTTCCTAAGAACTACAAGCACAATTCCTAGATGAAGATATATTGGTGGCTAAAAGCGATTCTGACTCTGGAATAAAAAAGATTCCCAAATGGAATTTAGAACCACAAGCACAATTCCTAGATGAAGATATATTGATGGCTGAAAGTGATTCTAACTTTGGAGCAAAAAAGATTCCCAAATGGAAGTTATACTTTGATGGAGCTACCAATGTATTTGGCTATGGAATAAGGGCAGTGCTGGTCTCACCTAAAGGTAACCAATTCCCTATAGAAACAAGGCTCATGTTCCTAGATACCAACAAAATCGTAAAATATGAAGCATACATTATAGGTCTCAAAATAGCCTTAGATATGGGAATTCATGAATAGAAGTATATGGAGACTCCTCACTCATTATTTATCAAACTCAATGAGAATATAAGACGAAAGATCCAAAATTGGTACCTTATCACCAGCACTTGTCAAAATTAATAAGGAAGTTTGAAGAAATCATGTTTATGTATAGAGTGAGAATGCAGAATCAGTTTATCGATGCCTTAGCTACATTAGCATCTTTGACCTAAATATCAGAAGGGGTAGAAACCTAACCTCTCATAATACAGATTGAAGATAAACCTACTTTTTGCTTAGCAGTGAAAGGAATACAAGATGATAAGTCTTGGTATCATGATGTCAAGATCCTACTTCAAGAAGGTAGAATTCCAAAATAGGTTGATAAGAAAGACAAAAAAATGCTCAAAAGATTGGCAAGTCATTCCCTATTAAGTGGATCCACGCTATATAGGCAATCATTTGATAGCACATTATTGAGATGTGTGGACAAAGAAGAAGAAAACACTCCTATGAAAGAGGTACATGAAGAAATATGTGGTCCTTACATAAACGGCTACATGCTTGCTAGGAAAATTATGAGATTGGTTTATTACTAGTTGACTATCAAAGTTGACTACATCAAACATGTAAGGCGTTGTCATCTGTGTCAAATTTATGCCAACAAAATATATGCCCATCCTCAAAAACTTCATACAATTTCTTCACCATAGCCATTCTCTATGTGGGGACTAGATATAATTGGACCAATCAACCCAAAAGCATCCAATGGTCATCAGTTCATACTAATGGCAACTAATTATTTCACCAAATGGGTCGAAGCTTCATCATATACCAATGTTACTAAAGGAGTAGTAGTTAAATTCATAAAAAGGGACATTATTGTTCTATATGGATCTCTTGAGTCAATTATTACAAATAATGGCACAAACCTAAACAACAAGCTCATGATAGAATTATGCCAACATTTCGGGATTAATCACAAGAATTCCACTCCATATCGACCACAAATGAATGGGGCTATAGAAGCGGCTAATAAAAATATCAAATGGATTATTGAAAAGATAGTCGTTACTTACAAGGACTGGTGTAAACACCCCATTTTTGCCCTAGGAATCAATAATTTTCAATAATAATCAATTTTCAATTTTTCCTAATTTTTCCCAATTTTTCCTTAATTTAGCATAAATAATAAAATATTCAAAAAAATGAAAATAAATAGGAAAACACTTCAATTTTGAAAAATGATTTTAGAAATAGCAATAATGAATAATAAATAATTTTTACAAATTTTTGAAATTTCAAAAAAATACAAAAAAATAAAAAAATTGCATCGCATATGTACAATTTGCGATGTAAATAAAATCGGGAAATTGGGCCAGCTCAGCTGGCTCGTGTGCGCGCATGGGAACCGTGTGAAGGCCGAAGGTCGCGAGTTCGAATCCCCCCGCAGGCGCTCGGCAAAAATTTTTCGTTCTTTTCCCTGGAGTTGCCACGTGGCAGTATGTGATTGGCCGAGGGAAGTCACGCGCGTCGCGCGTGATCGTCTTCTTCGCGAGCCCAGCCGGAGGAAAAAAATCCGACAGAAGTCCGACGAAGGCGAAATCGGCCGTTTTCTTTTTAATCTTCTAGATTAAAGTCGAGATAAGGCCAAATCCATCAGATAAACCAAAGGAACACAAGAGATTAACATCAAATCGCCGGGATAAAATCGAATCTAAGAAACGGAAAAATATGGGTTTATCTAAATCGGCCGATTCGAGCTTATCCAAGAGGAGTTCGAGGTGCCTATAAATAGAGGAGAACAGGAGGAAGCCAAAGCACGAAAAAACACGAAGAAAAAGTGAGAGAAAGGGAGAGAAAGGAGTGAATCGGAGTACGCCGGAGGAACTTGAAGCCGAGACCATCGATCGGAGTTGGAGCAACCGCTAGGAGGCGATCTGGGAGTAAACCGCCACCACCATCGGATTCAGCACCCTCAAGAAGCTAGGATTCGACACTTCACCCGCCGCAAACGACCGCCGGAACGCCGTGAACGAGCCAACCCCGCCGCCGTGACCGATCCGATTCGACCCGCGCACCGACCCGACCCGATTCGACCCGCGCACCGACCCGGATCCAGGTAAGTCGGATCTTTTCGGATTTTTTTATTTAATTAATTTATTTGGTTTATTTATTTATTCCGAATTTGTTATTTATTTATTATTTGTTTTTGTTTTATTTTCAATAAATAGGAAAAATGTAGAAATTAGATTTTTCTAGAATTAAGAAAAATGTAAAAAAAATAATAAAATAAATAAAATGTAAAAAAAAAAGAATAAAAAAATAAAAAAATAGAATAAAATAATAAAAATATTAGGAAAAATAATAATAAAACTTTAGATTTCAAAATAGGATAGATAATAACTTAGGATAAAATGTTCTAGCATAAAAATTACAAAAATTTATAAAAATCACAAAAACTTATAAAAAATCACAAAAATCATAAAAATCATGAAAATTAATAAAAATTCAAAAATTATGAGAATAGAAGAAAAATTAAGTTTTAGCACCTAGAAAAATCTTTTTCTTCAAATAAATCCAAAATTGATGTTTTCCCAAAAAAATCATTTTCAAAAATAAAATCAAAGCTTAGGCTTAGAAATTTTTTAAAAATTCCAAAGACGTTAAGAACTTAAATCAAAAGAGTTTTCAAAATTAAAATTCATCAACAAACCTAAAGGTTTTCAAAAAAGCGAACTACGGCTTGTTTGATCCTGAGTAGCAGGTACGTAGGCACCCATTCGGGTCAACCCATAAAATAAAGAAAAAATCATTTTCTCAAAATAATTCTCAAACATAATAAAAAGTAACAGAAACACAAATGAAACACATTTCTAAAGATAAACAATTTTGGGAGATTAGGTGGTAACCGTAAAGGTTTTAATAGGTTAGCCTCCGGACTTAGAAGCTCTGGTTTTCCCTTTTCCTCTTTTCACAAAAACGAGAAGAGGAAAGAACGACGACTAGTGGTCCAAATTAAGACTAATCCGCTCCTTTAGTCTTAATTCAATTTTCCCAACAAACAGTTGGGTGGCGACTCCAAAAATTAAACGAAATTCCTAACTCAAGTCGAGGATCTAGATTAGATGAGCATAGGGTCTAGTTTAGATCGGATTAGGAATGGGAATTCAAAAATTAGACTCGACAACTGGCATGAGATGTTACCATTTGCACTCATCGCCTATCGGACCTCCATCAGAATATCAATAAGAGGTATACCTTACTCTTTAGTACATGGCACTAAGGTAGTATTATCGATTGAAGTTGAGATTCCATCACTTAGGGTGTTGTCAAAAACTCAACTAGATGAAGCTGATTGAGTGAAAAAGCGGGTTAACCAATTGAACATAATTGATGAAAAGAGATTAACAGCATTATTTCATGGCCAATGTTACCAACAAAGAATAGCTAGGGCCTTTAATAAAAGAGTGTGACTTCAAAGTTTCCAAGAGAGTGACCTAGTTTTAAGGAAAATCCTCCTGAATGTACAAGATCATAGAGGGAAGTTCACTTCCAATTATGAGAGGCTATATTTTGTAAAGAGAGTGTTATCTAGATGAGCATTAATTGTGTCACGCATGGATGGTCGAAATTTGAAGAACCCTGTAAATTCTGATGCATTAAAATGTACTACTATCTTTGATGAATCCTGCTTGAGTTTAGTAAAAATGTTAGCAATCATTGGTTTCTTTATGGTATAATGTTTACCATCCACATGTAAAATTGATATCCTTGATAATCATTGGCATTGGATCAATCATCTCTCACCTCATCAATAAGTTTCTTTCTCCTTTACTCTTGTTTTGCCTTACTCAAACACGAGGGAAGCTATGAGGAATAAAATAATGATGAATGATGAAAACTCTTCAAATACTCTATTATGATTTCACCATTTTCAAAAGGGAGTTTGATTTGCTATTTCATGTTAAAGTCCTGAATAATGAAAGTAAACATAAATTTGAGCAAAATGAATTGAAAGGGTTAGGATTTTGGAATTAAAGTGAATCTCAATCTCACATGAGCATGGTTTATCCAACAAGGAAAGAGTTGATTCAAGATGAAGGCAAATAAACGGATGCTTTAAACTTCAAGAAGAGGGCTCATTATTTAGACGCTATCTGCAAAACCATGTAAGATTCTTCACTATTAAAATACCTCATGCATAGTTAGTAAAATTTAGATATGTCTTAGGTCAGTTAGCTCACAAGGGCACTTTCCTATAAAGTCACTTTTTCTAGTTACTAGTATGTGTAAGATAGTTAGCCTAGGGGGCACTTTTCTAAAATATCATTTTCTAGGGTTGTTAATCAATAGAGACACTTCCTGGTGTAAGATGATCAACTTAGATAGGTGATTTCTTGAAACATTATCTTTTAGGGTTACTAGTCTATAATAGATGCTTTCCAATGTAAATTAGTCAATCCACAGGGGCACTGTCCTAAAATTCATCTTTTTAGGATTGCTAGTTTGTAATAGAATCCTTCCTATGTAAATTAGTTAGCCCGCAGGGGCACTTTCCTAAAATTCATCTTTTTAAGGTTGCTAATTAAGGAGATGCTTCTCTATTGCAAGTTAATCACGGTCACCCCACAGGGTACTTTCTTAAAATATCATCTTTTAGGGCTATCAGTTTATAGAGACGCTTCCCATTGTAAGTTAGTCAACCTAAAAGGAACATTATCTTGAAACATCATCTTTTAGGGTTACTAGTCTATAGAGACATCACCCCAAATAAACACTTTCTTAAAACATCATCTTTTAAGGTTACTAGTTTGTGGACATGCTTCCCCATTACAGGTTAGTCACCTCACAAAGGCACTTTCCTAAAATAACATATTTTAGGGTTGTTAGTTTGTACAGACACTTCTCGTTGAAGGTCGATCAGCTTACATGAGCACTTTCCTACAATATCATCCTTTTAAGATAGCTAAACAATCTTAGTATTGGTCAATCAACCCGTGAGGCACTATCCTAGACATCTCTTATTAGCTTGCTAGTTCATAGAAATGTTAGATAACTCATCAGAGTACATTCTTAGGCAAAAATGGTGTATCTCTTCGGTCTTTGTGGTAAAGTTTTCCTCAAACTTCACCCTAATGAAGGGCAGCTTTAAATACTCTATTTTTGCTCCCTGTAGTTTATATATATATACATACATATATATATATATAAGAAAAACAAAAAAATGAAAAAAAAATCTAAGTTTATTATTTAGAACTGACCTAAGCTAACTTTAAGGAATAAATGCAATTTGCTTGCATTATAAAATTGAGGCACAAGTTAACTACCTGTTGGAAATCACACATTCATAACACATAGGAGACTCAAGATTGAATCCCCCAGCACACAAATTACACATTCTTTTTCTTCCTTCCCATAGACATGTGTCACATCACAATTGGTCCACATAAGTACACATGTCAAGCTACATCATCGTCTCCTTCCTCTAGATTTTCCTCCCATTCTGCATTTTTTCCCTTCCATGAAGCACACTTTAGGCTCATTTTTCTTCCATTTAACACACAACTCCACCAAATTTTATAGTGAAATCGTGTGGAGGTCATGTGAAACTTTAAATCAAGCTCAATATCTAGACTAAAAACATTCAATTCATGGATTAAGTTGGCTTGCAAAGATCGAAAAATATCACAATTCAAGATTCCAACTTCTTGCATGAACTGGCGATTCTAATATTTTGGGCATAAATCGAAGCTTCTAATGAGTAAAATTGACAAGATAATCTTGTGTTTACTCATTATAATCCTTAATTTACACCAATACACTCAAATCTGAAGCATATTCCAAGGATCTCCTATTGCCCACATCCACTATATCTACACCATTATTGAGCTTGCCAAGCTTGAAACGAGTATGGAAAGTATAAATAGAACCCTCCATTCATCATCCAAGTAGCAGTTCTCACTCAATCCTCTTCTTACGAGCTTTTTGTGTACTTTCTCTCTCAACCCACCTCTCCTTCTCTCTAAGATATCTCTCACTCTAGTGATTTTTAAACAAAACCACAACCACTAAACACTTCCCTATTATTAAAATAGTCATAAGCTATCTATTTTTTTTTTCTTTAAAACACTCTTGCTAACCCTCAAACCAACCACCTACAACTCGGTCGCCAACCACCGATTAACCAAAACCTCCATTTCCACTACATCTACTGTGGAACAAACACTACCACATGATGCGCTAACCCTCGAAGCCTAGGTGCCAACATACCTATTGCCTCCAACAACCATAAAAAATTGTTGAGCCCTCCAATCCTTCTTTTGGTCAATTTATTAAAGATAAACTTGAATCTGTTAACCCAATCTAGACCCAACTTCAACCTAGGTTCATAATCCTTATTCGTTCTTCTTTTTCTCTTTTTTTTTTAAAATTTTTTAGAGACATTTTAGCTTCTAAAAAAAATATTTTTTAAAATAAAGTTTAGTTTTTATATATTTTTTAAGACATCTTAGCTTTATGATTTTATTAAAAAAAATTATTTTTTTAGTTTTTATAATTTTTTAAGACATTTTACTTTAAAATTTTATTTTTTTAAAGAAATTTTAGTTTTTTATAATTTTTGTAGACATTTCAGCTTTTATAATTTTTTTTAAATTTAGAAAGATAATGAGTGCAAACTATGACAAGTTTGATTCCAAATAGTCAATATATAAGCATTTACAGACCTCAATAACAAAAAAAAATAGAATAATATTTTTTTTCTTTTATTAAATATTTTAAAAAATAAATTCAAATTTGGAAAGTCAAAGTAGTAACCATAGTGTTTAAAAAAAAAAAAATTGTCCCTAGACATAGAATCTCTAATTTTCTATAGTTATATATTTTGCAAGATCAATGACCAAGTTAGAACTAATACCGCTTTATTAATTCTAACTTGAATTTTTTTTTCAATCATGATCGAGTGGTGACTCCTATTTTTAAAAGTAAATTTTTTTTTCTCTAATCTTAGTCAAGGATTTACACTAAATGAGTATAAAGTTTAGTGTAAATCAAACTAGGAGAAAAAAAGGAAAAATTAGGCTTGACATAAGAGGACGAGTAGATGCAAGAAAATAGCATTGCTCAATAGGGTCAATGGGTTTTACAAATTACATTCATTGTGAAAGTTGAATTTGTTTTACATTACATGTCAATGAACATTTTATAACTTTCACAAGAGAGCATTCACAAGGTTTCAAAATTTAGTATACTAGCTTGATGAAAGGAAAACTCATAGTTAGCTCACACGTATTCCGCTCTTGTTTCATATTTGTTGCTCTCCAAATTTACTTTCTTTGCACTCTAAAATTGCATAGTCTCATTATTGTGTTTGCAATTTTTTTCTTGCTCTCAATGTGTAACTCTTGTAGTTTTTATCCTCAGTTTGTTGCTCATATTTGCTATCTATCTGTTCAAAAATTATTTCCATTGTCATTTTTTTTTTACATCTAAACTTATTTTTTTAGCTAGAAAAATTGTTTCATATATAAAATGGAAAACTTTTTTCTTCATGGTTTTAGTTCAAGTAAGAAATCAAGCTCTAAGAGAAGGGTAAGGGAAAAGTGATAGAAAATTCACATCAATTTATCTACAATGTTAACGAGGAGTTTGAGTTTTATGATTTCAATGAGGGTCAATTCTCTCAACCCACTCTACTACCTAGGTTCAAGCATAGAACACAAACACCACATGAAATGCAATATGGTTTCCATGATTCACAAGATGAAAAGCAACAAGGAGAACAACCAGAAAAGGAAATCCACAAACATCATTCTAGCTAAATTAACCTCACGGGTAAACTACCTAAACCTAATAAATCTAAAATTTTTACTAAGCATTTTCGAAAAGTTAAAGGTGATGATGGCAATATTTGAGCTTATTACAACTGCCACTTTGCTAATTATAGATGGATATGGTGTGTTTAACAAACACTTGAGGTCAAATCACCTAACAAAGTTCAAGTTTGAGAAATCACAGCAGCAAATATCTACCAAGCACTCCATATAAGACTTGACATTGCTATTTTGCTACAATGTGGAGAAGCAAAAACAAGATTTGGTTGAGATGATAGCAAGTATGCACCTTCCCTTCTGTGTCAGTAGTATGGGGTGCAAATAAGGAACTCTAAATCTTAGTATACACTTATTTTCAAATCCTATGATATGTTAAGCAATTGTTCAATATTATCATATTAAAAAATGTAAACTGATAAGTTTAGTGAATTAGATACACAAGTTTCGATTTGTTTAAATTTATGGAAAGATAGTTGGTAGCAATATTTATATATGGGAATTATGTCATATTGGATAGATGAAACATAGGTATTAAATAAGAGACTATTATCACTTAAGTTCAATGATAAATACAAAACACAAAATGTTTTTAGGATAATTAATATTATTTTATATGAGTATGGTTTAACATAAAAAAAAATCTTCTCTATTGGTTTTGATAATGTAATAGCTAATACCACATCAATTCTTGAACTACAATGTCTCCACTAACCATCGCTTGGTGGAACGTTTTTTCATGTATATTGCAGATGCAACATTTTAAATTTATGCATTAAAGATAGTATGGGCGCTTTAGATACAAAAATGTCTCCTATTAAAATGTAATTGATTTTATGTTAGATAACTATTCTATAAATAAGGTATAGAGAAAATTTTGTATAGAAAATAAGTTAAGACCCAAAAAAGTTAAAAGGAATGTATGACATAGGTAGAATTCAACTCATCAACTTTTTTGTAAAGTGCAGTTCTATGCAAAGATGCACTGCGTAATTTCAATATGATGTATATACCAAATATTGTTCCATTGCATTATGATGATTAGAATACATACTAGAGGTTATTAGACGTACTTAAAAATTTTCATAATTGCACAAAAACTTTTTCATAAGTGCACTAGCCAAGTGTTGTTTTGTTTGTATTGGAAGTAGTTAATATACTATTAGTGCTACAAGAAGTAAGGTACAACATATTTTTGCAACTTTGTGTACATGAAATGGTTGCAATATTATAGTTAAATTCCTAGTATTTATCTTGTTTTTTTTTATTGGACCTTCGCTGTAAAATAGAGGATGTCACTGAATATTTAAATTGTTACTATGATCTTGTCAATAATTTTGCTGACACTCAACATGCTTTCTAGATAAGTGCGCATCAAGTGGTAAGATAGGTAGCATAGGTAACAAATGAATAATATTCTACTTTCTCTTCCATATATATTAGTCAAGCTTCGGTTAGTCCATCTCCCCCCACCCCCTCCTTAGATAGAAGCACACATGGCAACTCTTTTGTTGGGGACAATATTCTAACAAAAAGATTAAGAAAACATAAGCGTGGGTGGGGGTGGGAGTGGGTCATATATGGAACTTGACCTCTTCTTAACTGTAATGCTTGAGTTTGGTGATGGCATAGATGTTTAAGACTTTAACAACTGGATTGGTAGAAAAGAAATTCAAAGACTTATCTAATTTTATTGCGCATGACTCATCAAGCATTGGCCGCTCCAATGTTGACAATTGCTATTGAGCAAGTATTTGACACAATGGGTCTAATATTAAAAGACTAGAGGATAAATATTTCACTTGTTAAAATCAAAGTGATAGCATGTCTTCATGATTGGCTAAGAGCAAAGTTTTGGGAACAACAATTATGTGACACATCTAGTGAAGAGGATAAATATTTTAGCGATTTCAACTCATTCAATGAAAGTTCAATTGGATATGTCAACCCTAGATTAATACCAAAGTAATTGAGTATTAATATTTCATTTTGTGATTTTATTCTTTTACTTTGCAATTTCACTAAATTGTAATATGAACATTATATTCTGTAACTACTTTAGGTTGTTTATTTTTTCTACTTGCAACTTGCACTTAATTGTATTCAAAACAATATATTTGCTTAGCGATTTAACATAGAAATAATTTTTAAAGGGAGTAACACTCTCTTATTTCCATTCCTTAAAAATAGGATCCATTTATAATAGATGTAAGGTTATATGTTTTCTTTTGATATTTATATCATTTTATTTAATATTAATAAAATTGCGTAGTAGCTATCCTCCCATTTACAGGTTTTTTGCTAACTAGGTATGAGAAAATGATTAAAATTGTACCAACCGGAGACAACACAAGGAGTTAATGATGAAACCATAAATATTTTTCGAACACGGCTCCATGTCTTGTACTTAGGAGAAAAAAAAATGGATCTTTAAATAAGGATTGGTGCCTAGTTAAGGTACTTCAATTTATATCAATGTAAAAGTAGTAATAATATGGGGTTCATAAAAACTTAATATATATATATATATATCTTTTGGGATTATTACAGAAAAAATGCGGAGCTTATTAAAAAGAGGACTTTTAAGTTACTGATACTGCAACCTACGAATCCTTGAGTATTATAGTTTTACAGTTAGTGTCTCTTTTGTCATTGGGCGCCTTTTAAGTGGCTCCTTCCTTGGATCCAGCCAGTGTCGAGGCCCCGTCGCTGAAGATAGCTTAAAGGCCATTCAAACGTTAAGGCCATTGATTTTTCTATTGTACTCCATCAGATAGGTAGCCCTGAATGCACGTTCACAAGGAAAATTAAGAACAGAGGACTCGTACTTCACAACTCCGTCAAACCTTCACAGTGTTTTTATAATAAAAGATATTGACCGTTTCTTAACATAATCCGACGGTCTCTTTTTTCTGGACCCATTTGGTATAATATAAGGACGGAGTGATGGTCTCAAAAGAAATACTCCGAGAGGCTTTTTGAAGAATTTTGTCATTAGTCTATATCATTGACAGAATTTAATATTATGGAAAGAGCCTAGGATGTTTCCTACAAGTTGGACTTATTATTTGTGTTCATTTTCAATCTTGATGACCAAGGATATACATGAATATATATGTATATATATTCATACCTAATCCACCTTGTTTTGAGATCACTAACAACATAAATTCCTAAGTCTGAATCTTGAACAATATCACTGTAACTCCAAAAAGCCAGAATTCCAAAATAATTCAATACTCAAAAACATGGATTCTACATCTTCATCTGAATCGAAAATCGCCACCGCCAAAGCAGTCTTCTCCGCTGCTGCTTCAGTCACAGCCACTGTAATGCTGGCTAGATCAATGGCAAAGGACTTGATTCCTAATGAATTTCAAGACTATTTGTTTTCCGGCGTATATAATTTCTTGGCCCGATTTTCCTCACAAATGACCGTTGTCATTGAGGAGTTTGATGGCCTTGTCAATAACCAAATTTATGAAGCTGCTCAGACTTATTTGGAAACCAAGATTTCCCCCTCCACTCAGAGGCTGAGAATAAGCAAACCCGAAAAGGAGAACAAGTTCAACATCGCCATGGAGCCAAATGAGGAAGTTGTAGACACTTTTGAAGGGGCTAAACTTAAATGGGTATTGACCTTTATGAGAGTGGAGTCCGGTTACCATATGAATCATCATGGTATGAATTCATTGGCTGCGTTCGAAGCACGGTTTTTCGAGCTAAGCTTTCATAAAAAGCACAAGGACTTGGTGCTTAATTCTTACCTTCCCTATGTTGTCCAACGAGCCAAGTCATTGAAACAAGAAAAGAAGACGCTAAAGCTTTTCACTCCTAGCCAGGACTACATGTATGGTAATTTATCTGACGCTTGGACTCCAATTAATCTTGATCATCCTGCCACATTCGATAAACTTGCGATGGAACCCAGAATTAAGAAGATGATCTTGGATGATTTAGAGAGGTTCGTGAAGAGGAAAGAGTATTACAAGAGAGTTGGAAAGGCATGGAAAAGAGGGTATTTGTTGTATGGACCACCAGGGACCGGAAAATCGAGCTTGATTGCAGCAATTGCCAATTACCTCAACTTTGATATTTATGATCTTGAGCTTACTGATTTGAACAGCAACTCAGTGCTCAGGAGACTGCTGGTTGCAACCGGAAATCGGTCGATAATCGTGGTAGAGGACATTGATTGTACCATTGAGTTGCAAGATCGTTTGGCCAAGGCTAATGCTGAACAACCACCATCTGGTTTTGAACCACCAAGGCAGGTTAGTAACTTGTATCATTTATGTGTTTTTTCATTATTCTTAGCATATTATCACGAAAAGTACGAACTAACGTGCCCGATATTTCATCATACCACAATTCAGTTTTCAGCAGATAAAAGGTCAACTCAGGATTCAATTTTCTCATCGTACCTTTTATTTCTGAATGTGCTGTAAGTAGGTAGGGATATAAGACAACCGAGTCAAGAGGATTCAATCTTAATACAACTTGATCAAAATCTAAAATTTTAAGCTTGATCTCAATTTGAAGTGTCACTCAGTAAAATAGAACTCGACTCGATTAAACTTATTTAAACTTGAATTCATTTAAAAATATATTTTATTAATTTATTTAAAATATATTAATATTTAAATCTAATTTAAACTCATAAACATTAAACTTAACTTAAACTTGATTAACCTCATAAACCAGTTAAACTAAATATTATAAAACTAGATTTTAATTTAACTATTATCAAATTAAATTTCAATAAATCTGGAATCAAACTCATTTGCATCCTCAACCCGAAGTCAAAGTCAAAACACATGGTCATGCTTCGTGGCTTATACTGGGAGACTGTACACCAATAAAATGAAAAAAAAAAAAAAAAAATCTTTCAAGCAGAGACAATTACGAGACAGCTGTATAGAGTCACGGGTAAGTTACGTTGACAAGTAAAGTGCGCAAGCCATGAATCGGAATCTATCGTACTGAGTCCATTTCTTAAAACATAGCCAATTGCATTTTGGCAGAGGCAGGGAAAATCACGCCTTCAGCTATTCCATTCCCCCACGCATCTGTCAATTAATAACACTATTTCAATGCAGGAACAACTATTTGAAAAAAGGAACTTACACAAAACCAGACAAATCAAAATTATTTTTCAATATGTTGCATTGCTCGTCTTCGATCATCTCAGCAACTTTTTCGAATTCCGTGGTTCAACAAATTATTTATTATTGAACCAACACATTCTATTATTAGACTCCATATTACATTATATATAACTTTAAAATGTTTACACTATAGATAATTTGAGTGAGATGCAAATTTAATAGAGACAATGACAGTTTCTATTTCATATCGAATGGTTGTATACTATTTATTTTGGACGTACGCAACCTAGATACATGTCCCTAACCACCCAGGATACATTTTGTGCAATTAATGTTACAGATCACACTGTCTGGATTGCTTAATTTCATTGATGGGCTGTGGTCAAGCTGCGGTGACGAGCGGGTAATCATTTTCACTACCAATCACAAGGAGAAGCTAGACGAGGCATTATTGCGACCGGGTCGCATGGATGTTCATGTTCACATGTCATACTGCACCCCATGCGGTTTCAAGCTTCTTGCTAAAAACTATCTTGATGTAACGGATCATATTCTCCTCCCTGAGATCGAGGAATTGATTCCAACCGCGGAGGTGACACCGGCCGAGGTGGCGGAGCAGCTATTGAAAAATGATGGACCTGAGACTGCATTTGAAGACATGATTGACTTCCTTAACACGAAGATAAAAGAAAATGAGGAACTCAAGGCTAAGAAACTCGAGCAAGAGTTGGCTGAAAAAGGGGCAAAAGATGCTGAACAGAAGAAGGCTGAGATTATGGAGAATGGTAAAATGGATTATGGCGAGAAGAATGTAGATAAGTAATTAGGGTTTCGGTTTATTTTCCACTGGATCCATATTATATAGTAATGGTGAGGTGGTTGTTTCTCGCTTATACTAGCTAAATTATAGGACCTTTGATAAACCGACATGCATCCTATATTGTATTATGCTCGTGCTTGGGCAAAGTACTCAGTTTTTGTTTACAAGCAAGTAATGACAATAAACACCTTTGACATGTTTGTTAAAAATTGATAAAGAATCAAGTCAGATCTAATAAGTCATCCACTTGCAAAATATATTAGCCAACAGATAAGGAATGTTAAGTAGGTATTGGATACGAGTGTTGAGTTAGATGAATAAGAATCCCACCCTGAAAAGATACGAATTAAATGAAGGATATATGAGTAAAGAAGACCCGTTAGCCTTATTAAGCTCATCAGTGTGTTCCTTCACAAGGCCCATATGCTAAGTTTCTCACTAGTGATTAAGGCTCCTTGTGCCCAACAAGTGGCACTAGAACCCTTTTTCTCAAAAAGAAAGAAAGAAAGAAAGAAAGAGTATTAGTTTTTTGTGTTACAAGTATGGTAGAATCATCAGTACTATAATAAAATTAAATTCTTCAAAGTCTTCCATTTAGAAGTCGATGATGAAAGATCTTTTATATTATAAAGATCCATATGCACCTTTAGGCAGTAACAATGCAAAGCTAAAAGATAGATATGATCAAAATTGGACAACCATGCATAGAAAAATTGTCAGTTATATCTAATATTGGACAAATCACAATGCATATCATCATGTTGCTTAGGAAACCAAAGCTACCATTAAGCTAGTGCTTGATGACATGATACAGGAATTATTGTTAATTCCTAATGGAAGACACTAATGGTGCTCACTAGTAATTTTGCTCCAGATGGAAAGCTTGTTATGATAAAACTCAGGAGTTTTCTTGTCATTCCACAAGTAATTTGATCATTATCATTGTGACAAGCCAAGACATTTAAAGCTAGAATGTAGATTTGGAAAAGAGAGCAAGCTAAAAGGTAAAGGTGATGGAAAAAATGATAACAATAGCAAATGGTGAAATCTTTGTTTCCTAGGATAATGATTATTTTGGTCTTGCATGCTATAACAACGTTATGGTAGATTCCTCTTAACCTACACTTCTAGTAATTATGGTAATGTTAGGATGGAAAACAATGGGAAATCTAACATTGCTGGCATTGGAAATATTATTTCCAAGACTAACAAAGGTTGCAAGCTCAACCTCATAAATGTCACAAACATGTTCTAAATATTCGCCTAAACTTTATATTTGCAAGAAAGCTAGATGATGAATGATATAGCAGCCATCTTGGTGAAGGTGAATGAAAGCTCACCAATGGTTCTCTAATAGTGGTTAAAGGAAAGAAGAATAGCCTTTACTTAATGTCTACAAAACTAAGTAAAGGAGAGATGAATATGATTGGTGATTTATCAATTGAACTTTGGCACAAACAACTTAGTCATATGAGTGAGAAAGGGCTCTAATTGCTTACCAAAAGGTAGCTTCTGCTCGATGTAAATGGTACTCCTCCAAAAACATGCACTAATCGTCTTGCTAGTAAACATCATAAGGTTACATTTCATAAAAATCCACCTTCAAGGAAATTCATGTACCCAATTTAGTTCATAAAGATGTATACTACATGAAAGATAAGTCAGTTGGTGGTACTCTTTATTTTGTAACATTTATTGATGATCACTCTAGAAAGTTATTGACTTCTACTTTGAAATCCAAAGATCAAGTTCTAAATGTGTGTAAGTAATTTAATATTAGAGTTGCGAGAGAAACTATGTTTAATGGTGCTAAATACAAAAATTCTTTTGAGGACTATTGCGAGACTCGTGAGATTAAACTGAAAAAGGAAATGTCGAAGACTCCACAACATAATGGTATTGTAAAAAGGTAAAAATATTTCTTATGAGCATTTAGTTGTGAGGCATTCGTGTATATTCCTAAGGATGAACAAGCAAGCTTGATGTAAATGCAAAATAGTGTATTTCTCTAGGCTACGTACATGATAAATATGAGTGCAAATTATGGGATCCAATAGAGAAGAAAATTATCAGAAGTAGAGATGTGATCTTTCGATGAGATCAAACTATTCAAGACATAGAAAAGTTAGAGATGTTAAAATCCTTAGGTGAGATCCCAACTAATGTAGATCTAGTGTCCTCACCTAAAGATTATAATAATAAAGAGGGAAATGTATAAGATTCAATTAAAGATGATGCGATGTCTTCAGAACTTAATTAACAGATACGGTTAAGGAGATCCTGATGAGATCCATGATGAGAGCAAAGCCGGAAGAAGAAATTTGGATCCTCTTGAAGTGCCGCCTAGACCGATCACAAGAAATCAAGTGAAACGATTCAAGGAAGTACTTAACGGGTTGATAAAGTTTGTCCATGAAGCCGGAAAGGATTGGAGCAATCATGAAGTTGGAACGGATTGGAACAACCATGGGAAGACCCTTGCTTTTATACAAGTCACACCGGACACGGGTTGAAGAGGGCGTGTATGTTCAAGGCACGGCCATGTAGGAATTCCAAGATTGCATAGAATCATACACGGCTAGATACATGGCTAAAAGGCACAGCCGTGTATGGAGTCAAGCAAATCCACAGGAAGGTACACGACCAAAAGTACACGGTCGTGTATGTGGCCAGAAATTGCACAGAAAAGTACACGGCCAAAGTACACGGTCGTGTACACGGCCGTGTATCTCCTGCCGGCCAGCTTGTTCTGTTTTCGTGTTTTTACGCAACTTATCTAAGCTACGTCGTTTTGGACTTGTTTTTCACGAATTGTAACCCTAGTATAAAAGCTCCTAGGGTTTAGAACAACTTAGAATTTACATCTTTGAACATTAAATACTTTTGAGAGGCACCTCTCTTGGTTCTTCAAGAACTAAATCGAACTTATCGGATTAATTTCCGTGGCGTTCACCCCGACTTATCAATCGATCTTTCATCTCGATTGTGGCGTCTTCATTTTATACCAAGGTTCTTGTCTCGCTTATAGACAACGGGTCGCGGTTTCCACTTTAGGTGTTTGGGCGTCTTAGGCAACGAATTCCGAACGTATTGGTATTGGGTTTCGTCACGGGTTGGCGTGGCTCGTATCAGTTTGGTACCAGAGCTTAAGTTTGTCAAAACATCAAGTTCGGTTGAGGAAGGTAATATCAAAAACCCTAACTACAATCGTTCATATCAATTATCGTATTCAATTTCGTAGTATTGATTGTCTTTTGATAGTGTAATATCACTAGGCGATTGTTAAAAAAAAAAAGAGAGTAAAAATCACGAAAAAAAAAAAAAAGAAGAGAAAAGAAAAGAAAAGAAAAACGTGATCAAGAGCAACAACCAAAACAAAAAGAAAAAAAGAAAAAAAATCGGATAGAAAAATAGAGGAAAATTTACGAACCCTAGAGTTGTTTTGAATTCTACGGAAGGAAATTGGTGTAGTTCGGGTTAGTTCCAAGAGAATTGAGAAGAGGAAATTAGCGAGTTGATATCATCATTGTTTGTGAGAATACACAAGTGACTGTGTGATATCATCATTTGAGCGAAACACGTAAGGGAGTGTATCGTGAGGTTTAATTATATATATATTTATGTTAGTACTAATCTTTTCTGCAGGGACTATGTCGAGACAACATTCTCCTGAAGGTGAGAGGGGAAGGTTTGATGCTAGGTTAGTAATTGAGGCGTTGAGGGGAGAAATGAAGAGGATGTTCCAAGAGGGAATGGAACAAATTCATGAGACGGTAGAGCAAAGACTAGAACAATCCACAAACGTATTCCAAGGGCGTAAGAGGGAGAGTCGTTCTAGGAGAGTACCGAAGGGTGGAGATGAAATGACGGATGATGACTTTGATAAGCCTTCTGTTGGGAGTTATAGAGGATATAGTGGTCGGAATAGAAGAACTAGAGATTGGGAAGATAGAGGAGATAGGAATAGAGAGGATGATCAATTGAGTAGCATAAAGATGAAGATTCCTCCTTTCCAAGGGAAGAATGATCCCGAGGCGTACTTAGAGTGGGAGAAAAAGGTAGAGATGGTGTTTGATTGTCACAACTATAGTGAGAGAAAAAAGGTAAAACTTGCTGCCATTGAATTTTCGGATTATGCTATAGTGTGGTGGGATCAACTAATGTTGAATAGGAGAAGGAGTGGCGAGCCACCTATTGAGTCTTGGGAAGAGATGAAAAGAGTGATGAAGAAGCGGTTTGTGCCTGTATATTACTATCGCGAATTACACAACAAGTTGCAAACTCTAAGGCAGGGAAGCCGAAGTGTAGATGAGTATTTCAAGGAGATGGAAGTCACTATGATTAGGGTGAATGTAGAGGTTGATTAGGGTGAATGTAGAGGAGGATAGAGAGGCTACAATGGCTAGGTTTCTTGCAGGGTTGAATAGAGAAATCCAAAATGTGGTTGAATTGCAGCATTATGTAGAATTGGAGGATATGGTTCACATGGCTATAAAGGTTGAGAACCAGCACAAGAGGAGAGGTAGTAGTAATGCACGGTTTCAACAGGGTAATGGTTCATCCACTTGGAAGACTAACCAATGGAAGAAAGAAGAAAAGCCTTTACCCACCAAACTAAAAGGGGAGCCGAGGCAAGCGGGTTCTACTCCTGGTAACCAAGGTAACCCTGATTCTTCTACTTCTAGAAATCGTGACATTAGATGTTTTAAATGCCAAGGTAGAGGTCATATTGCTAGTCAATGTCCAAATAGGCGTGTGATGATTTTGCGTGATGATGGTGAGTATGAGACTGAGGGGGATAGTGAAGAAGATGATATGCCTCCATTAGAGGATGCTAGTGATGATGAGGAGCCTGCAATGGGAAGGCTAGTGGCAGTAGTGAAGCGAGCTTTGAATGTGCAGGTGAAGGAAGAAGAAGAGGTGCAAAGAGAGAATATATTTCATACTAGATGTTATCTAGGAGATCACATTTGTAGTTTGATCATTGATGGAGGGAGTTGCACCAATGTAGTGAGTAATTTTATTGTTGAAAGGCTGGGGCTCAAAACTGTTAGACACCCTAGTCCATATAAATTGCAGTGGTTGAATGATAGTGGTGAGACTAAGGTGAGTAAGCAAGCATTGATTGGTTTCCGCATTGGTAGGTATGAGGATGAGGTGTTATGTGATGTAGTGCCAATGCAAGCATGTCATGTGTTGTTGGGGAGGCCATGGCAATTTGATAGGAAGGTTGTTCATGATGGCTTTTCTAACAAGTATACGCTTGTTCACCAGGGGAAAAGCTTTAATCTTAAACCGTTAACACCTAAACAAGTGTATGAGGACCAGTTGCAGCTACAACAGTCTTTTGCAAAACATAAGGTGAGTGAAAAGCAGAGGGAGAGTGAGAGAGCAAAAGACAATGAGAAAGAAAAGGAATATAAAAGTCAAGATCAAAAGGAAAAAGAGAGGAAGGCTGGAAAGAGTGTGAGAGGCCAAGTTGAAGGGGGATCAACTTTGGTGGTGAGTGAAAAGGAGAGGGCAGCCTTGCAAAAGGAGAGTTGTGTGGCAAGAGCGAGTGTAGTGAGGAGAGCGTTAGTGATGAAGCAACCTATGTTGTTTCTGGTTTTTAAAGAAACCTGTTTGACTACTAACAAATTATCTAATGCTTTGCCTAGTGTGGTTGTGTCTCTTGTGCAGGATTTTGAAAATGTCTTTCCGAAGGAACTCCAAAGGCAGGTAGATGAGTTAATGGAGAAGGGATACGTGAGAGAAGGCATGAGTCCATGTGCAGTGCCTATGATTTTGGTGCCTAAGAAGGATGGGACATGGAGAATGTGTGTTGACTGCCGCGCCATCAACAACCTTACGGTAAAGTATTGTCATCCCATTCCTTGTTTAGATGACTTCTTAGATTGGTTATATGAGTATAGTGTCATTCCTCGTGAGCCATGGATAAACATTTCCATAGATTTTGTGTTATGATTATCTAGGCCGAGGCATGGTTGAGATTCTAATTTTGTGGTTGTGGATAGGATTTTTAAAACGGTTCATTTCATTCCTTGTCATAAAACTGATGATGTTATACACATTGTTGATTTGTTCTTTAGAAAGGTAGTGTGTCCGCATGGTATACCTAAAAGCATTGTTAGTGATCGAGATGATAAATTTTTGAGTCATTTTTGGAGAGTATTGTGGGAAAAGTTGGGAACTAAACGGATGTTTTCAACTATCTGTCACCCATAAATTGATGGGCAAATTGATGTGGTTAACAGGACTTTAATTCAATTGTTAGGGGCAATCATAGAGAAGAACATTAGGACTTGGAAGGATTGTCTACCATTTGTGGAGTTTACATATAACAGGGCTTTATATAGCACTACTTATTGTTCACCATTTGAGATTATATATGGTTTTAACCCATTGGTTCCTGTTTATTTATTGCCATTGCCACTTAACAAGTCTGTGAGTTTTGATGCTGATTCTAAGGCAGATTTTGTGAGAAAGTTACATGCACAAGTAAAGATTAGGATTGTAAAACAAAATGCCAAGGTCGCTTCAAGGGTGAACAAGGACAGGAGACCCAAGATTTTTCAGCCTGGAGATTGGGTTTGGGTGCATTTTCGCAAGGAGAGTTTTCCATTGCAGAGGAGATCCAAATTGAACCCTAGGGGAGACAGTCCATTTCCGATGCTTGAGAAAATCAATGATAATGCCTACAAGAAAAATTTACCAGGTGAGTATCCAGTAAGTGTCACATTTTATGATACTGATCTGAGTCCATTTGATGCAGGCAATAATTTGAGGACAAATCCTTTTCAAGAGAAGGGGAATGATGAGATCCATGATGAGAGCCAAGCCGGAAGAAGAAATGTGGATCCTCTTGAAGTGCCGCCTGGACCGATCACAAGAAATCAAGCGAAACAATTCAAGAAAGCACTTAACGGGTTGATAAAGGTTGTCCATGAAGCCGGAAAGGATTGGAGCAATCATGAAGTTGGAACGGATTGGAACAACCATGGGAAGACCCCTGCTTTTATCCAAGTCACACCGGATACGGGTTGAAGAGGGTGTGTATGTTCAAGGCACGGCCGTGTAGGAATTCCAAGATTGCATAGAATCATACACGGCTAGATACACGACTAAAAGGCACGGCCGTGTATGGAGTCAAGCAAATCCACAGGAAGGTACACGACCAGAAGTACACGGTCGTGTATGTGGCCGGAATGTGCACAGAAAAGTACACGGCCAAAATACACGGCCGTGTATCCCTTGCCGGCCAGCTTGTTCTGTTTTCGTGTTTTTACGCAACTTATCTAAGCTACGTCGTTTTGGACTTGTTTTTCACGAATTGTAACCCTAGTATAAAAGCTCCTAGGGTTTAGAACAACTTAGAATTTACATCTTTGAACATTAAACACTTTTGAGAGGCACCTCTCTTGGTTCTTCAAGAACTAAATCGAACTTATCGGATTAATTTCCGTGGCGTTCACCCTGACTTATCAATCGGTCTTTCATCCCGATTGTGGCGTCTTCATTTTATACCAAGGTTCTTGTCTCGCTTATAGACAACGGGTCGCAGTTTCCACTTTAGGTGTTTGGGCGTCTTAGGTAAGGAATTCCGAACGTACTGGTATTAGGTTTCTTCATGGGTTGGCGTGGTTCGTATCAGATCCACTAGATATAGTCTAAATGTGTATGTGATCTTGAGTTAAGAAAGTCTACATTAAGATGATTACTTATGTAGAGAGAGTAATGTCTTAGGAATACAAATTATAGAATTTTGTTGCATTATCTACCCCTAAAGCAAAATATATTGTTATCACTTAAGTCTGCAAGGAAGTTCTATAGATGAAGAAACTTTTGAAAGAGTTAGGTCAAGGGTAAAAAAGTTTAAGATTGTATGGTGATAGCTAAAGTGCTATACATCTCAACAAGAATCCAACTTTCTAATTTAGATCAAAACATATTGATGTTAGACGTCATTGGATTTGAAATGTAATAGAAACAAATCTTTTGAAGCTAGAGAAGTTCCACATTAATAGCAATGGTTTAGACAAAATGACCAAAGCTTTATCTAAGGAAAAGCTCATTTTTTATTGACAAATAAACCACATGATGGAACCCCCCATATAAGTTCAAGGAGGAGATTGTTAAGCTTTGGATCCATCTAATATGGGTCCATACGAATAATATATTATATATAAGAAAAAGAAAAGTTAAAAAGGTGAAGTGCGCTTTTAAAGAAGCACATGTGTGGCTATAGAGAATAGAGACTTGCAACGATGGTGCACTAAGAATTTAGAAAGAACATGTGTAAGAGCATTTCATAATGCATATCAATGACAACATAGAATTCATCTTCACATTACTCTAATATGAACTTTTTCCAAGAAACGTAGTCCAACTAAGCATCTTTAAATCCACAATCAAATGCCTTATTGAATCTTGAGTATTACAAGGTTATTGCTTTCATTCTTTGTCAATCCATTTCAATTGTACCTATTGAATTTGTACTTTTGCAAATTGGCTTGCATTTTAATTTTATCGATACCTATCATTTTGGTTAATTTTTTGTTATATATTAATTTAACTAGTAAGGAGATACTTAAAATCCCACACGTTATTTTAAAATTACAATCAAGTTGTTGTGAAGCTAAAATTTACTATGTTATCGGAGTAGAGTTCTTGACTTTAAAGCCCTATACAATTACTCACTTCTATTTAATTAAATAGCACAATTGATGAACTCCAATCAAAGTTTTATCCCACAAGCAAATGAGAGTGTTATCTAATACTTTAAAATCACACAATATCTAACAAGTTTAAATTTTTAATTGAAATATTAATGGGTGTCCTAAGTATACCTATTAAGATACTAAATAAAAAAATAAAAAAAAAACTTTCATCTTTCCCTACACTCCTCTATAAAGCATGTAGTGAAGTTAGGGTGCTTAATAAGAGCCCAAAGACCACCTATTGGTCAGATCCAATTTTTGAATTGATCAGTTAGGGAGATAAATATTCATGAATCTAAAATTTTTCTTAGTATTAGAGCACGAGCACCCGAGTTTAAAGTCCTATGTGTTATACCACCCCTATTTGATTAAATAGCCCACTGAGAAGGAATATTAATCACTTTTAATATAAAAACACATCAAATATAATAAATTAAGCTTTTGAATTAATTGATTGGATCTAATAAGTACTATCTATATTCAAAACTTAAAAAAAAAAAATCATTGTACATAAGATCATTCCATGGTTATGTTTATATTCAAAAGTTGCAAGGTCATTTAAGATATTGAAGCTTCAACTAGTTGTATAAAATAGTTGAAATAGTTTGTGTTGAATTTGTATCTTAAATTTACATGACTTACGTTCATAAAGAGCAAGTAGGCAAAGAAATGGACAATAATTTGTTATATGTTCAGCAATTTCCTATTTTATGGCTTTTTGGTGTGGTGCCTAAATTCCCTTTTATGTATATAAGGGTTTAGACTTCCTTTGATCCCTATATGTGTAATTATGTATATTAAGAAGAGAAAATGATAGTTTAGAAATTTCTAGGGACTCTATGAAAGAAAATAGTGTGCTTTATGATTGTGAGAAAACCAATCATATTATTGTTATTTACGTTATGTTAATAATTAGTCTTATCCATGATTTTCTACTCTCTTTTTTCAAATTTCCACATAAATTCTATGTACCATGCTCTCTCTTTTACTTGTTTATTTTCCTATTTATCATGTGCTTTATGATTTGTAGCTAAAACTCCAATTCTGGTCCTAACAAATTTTCATCAAAGCAAGCTTGAGAGATTGAAGAGTTTGAGAGTTCATAATCTACTCACTAAAAAGAGATATCTAAGTATAATATTGAGAAATTTGACAATTGCATAAAGACTAGGTCTTGTGTGAATGTAATAGATATTGATGTAGTGATGCTTGAAGAAGACTTTAAATAAGCAACTAGGTTCCACAAAGGATGAGGATTAAGCAAGGCCCTAAGGATGATCCAAGTAAGTCTAATGAATAGTATATTTTAGGAGGTGGCAATAAAGACTAATGAAATTTTATCGTAAAAATTGGAAGAATTGCACATGACTTGCATACCAACTAGGAAGAAGAAAAGATTATACTCACTCTAGATGAGTAAGAGGTTATTGGTAAGACAACATGCTTCAATTTTCATGTCTCTTACTAAAGATTTAAAAAATATTAATGTTAAAGTTGAGATTGAAGAGTAGGAGATGATTCAATTACACTTTCTACCACCTTTATTTTATGAGTTCAAAGAGACCATGATACATAGTAAGGATAGTTTATCAATAAAATATATTATTTATTAAGGAAGGACTAACTAGATCATGAGATAAGATCTATAAGTAGTATAGTTATAAACAATCTAATTATCATATATCAATAGATTAGAAACCATGATAGTTCTAAAGTGAGATCTAAAGGCTATGGTATAATAGGTCACCACTGCAAATAGAAGGAGCACGTGAGTGCTAAGTGCTTGGAAAGGAAAAACCAAGACTACATGCAAGCTGATAACAAGGCAAATCTATGTTGGTGTAAATGTTGCCGGTGAGAGGATGGTATGGTTTTACCAATATCAAAAGAGGAAATGGATGGATTAGGTTTTGTTCTCAATTTCTGAGAATAAAAAAAAGTAATGATAATAAATGCATTTTATATGGTATTTAAATTGTTATCATAAGGACATATTTGTCAATCAATAATATGCAATCACAGCATAGATCTAATATGTCATTCATTTGATGGTCTTGATGGTTAAGTAACAAATATAACAAGCCAACCATATTTATGAATTTAAGCTTTTAAACCGGGTTTTTATGAAACTAAAATGTATAATATGTGTTACTGTAACAAAAGGCTAGGGCTCAAACTCTGCACACTCATTTCTCCTCTATTAAGTGCTACACTTAATGAACTTTAATCAAAGTCTTACTTCATAAGTAAAGGAGGGCATAACCAATAAATATAAAAGCATGCCAAATCCAACAATCTTAATCTTTTAAATCAAACTATTTATGAAGTTAAATTTGTGGATTTAAATTCATCGTGATAATAGAGTAGGATGTCTAGAATAAATATTGGAGCACTTATCTCATTCATATTTGATTAAGTAGCTTATAAGTAAAGAAGGTGCATTAACTAATAAATATAAAATCATGGTAGATCTTGCATATTTAAATTTTGATATTCAATTATGGATTTTGATATTTTTAAATATTTAGAGCTATGTAAAGAATAGGATTTACGTAGGATCATTTTCATGACTATGTTTTTACTGAAGAACTGCAAGGTTATTTAAGATACTAAAACTCAAATTAGTTATAGAAAATAGCTCGATTTGTTAATCTACAGTTATAAGAAGGAAATCTTCATGTTCATATTAAGTAAATATCAACAAATAACAAAAAAAAGATATACTGAATTACTTTTTTTTTCTCCCGAATCACACAAAGCTCGAATAACTAGGAACATTGTCTCATACAAACACAACAAAATAGTTGGCAACAACTTCCAATGCTAATGCTAATAACAAGAGTTGATTTTGAAGAAATTGAAACCACGAAAGCAAATGATCTAAACAATTTGAGAAGAGAGGGGGATAGATCCAGAATCATA
The DNA here is from genome assembly GCA_037954665.1 of Laguncularia racemosa. Lineage (NCBI taxonomy): Eukaryota > Viridiplantae > Streptophyta > Magnoliopsida > Myrtales > Combretaceae > Laguncularia > Laguncularia racemosa. The sequence goes on along the minus strand of JBBMOL010000245.1, from coordinate 507,143 downwards.
TAATTGAGGGGTCAATTTTTTTTTTCCTTAGTAAGTTTATTCTAAATTATTTAATATGTAAACAGAAATGAAGTTTTTAAATTTTTTATTAAATAATCAAGAATACTATTATAGTTTCTAATGAGTGACATTTAATGTTATTAATTATTATAGAAAAAATTAAAATCAAAAACAGAAAAAAAAAAAAAGAATGTCATTTAAGTAATATAAAATAAATCCAATTTTTTTTAAAAAAAAGTAAAATATTTCTTTTAAATTTTGAACCCAATACCCTAAATTAACAAAACCTCACATCTAAGCACTTAATTACTTACAATAATTTATTAAATATTGCTTTTTAAAATATATATAAATATAAATTTCCTTTTTCAATAAATATTTTTTTGAGCTAGAGATAGGCGAGGTCGCCCTAATCCCGGTGCTAAGTCCGCCCTTGGAAGACAGAGTCACTAAGGTATAGTTTTGTCAAACCTAGGAAATTATAGATCCAGTACATCTTAAAGTTTGAAATTCTACAAAGGTTGGCTTGACTTTCTTTTAAGCCTAGCAGCACTTTAATGCTAGAAATATCCTTAGTTCGGTCCACAATCTCCTTTCATTTGAGCCATTTTAAAATATTTAGTTTGATTTTAATTTTAATTGGAGTCGCATTTTTTTTTTCTGTTTATTCTTTTTCCTTTTTTATTTTTTATTGTTGGATTTTGATATATCTTAATTCTATTTATATTTAAGTTTACTTTTTTACTTTTTAGTCATGCTATGTTATATAAAAAAGAGCAAGTACTTTTTTCCTATTTACTAAACGATTAGCATTCATCGGCTTAAATATAAGAATTTTTAAGCTCAAATTAATCTAGATATAATGATACTAAAATAGAATAAATGAATCAATATAAGATTAACAATATAAAAAGTGGAATGGTAACTCTCCAACACAAAATAATTGTTTTTTTTTTTCTTCCCTTTAGCTCGATTCACCTAGATTTAAAATGGCTCAATTTGTACAGAATATCGTGTCAAATTGGTTTAAAATGTTTGAGAAGTCCATATGTATTGTGTAGTAAAAGAAATAGCATTGCTGAGAATGTGATAATTGAGTATTATAAGTACTAATTTCCCAATAAAATGAAACAAATTTAATTATTTTCTCTCCATTGTACTATGTAGTTGGAAGGAAAAAAAAAAAAAACACTATTTCACAATGCCAAAAATAAATCATATAGGGCATAGGCAGACTCATCATAATAAGAAACTGGAGGCTATGCAAAATTTATTCAAGAAACTCTTATAAAGTTTGCTCGATCAAATGGCAAACTAGATAAGATCTGACAAGACATAATCCCAGGATTTCTTTTTACATATTTCACCATTCTGAAGGTGGAAAAATTGTTTTCTTACATGATCAAATTGAGGCCGTGGCATTTGATCAACTTAATTCAATTGGTAAGGCTGAGCAATTTATAAATGGTATATATATCATTTCGTATTCCTATACAAGTATTTTCCAATCATATAAGAACTACTTAAATCAAAGCCTTATTAGATAAATTGTATTTTTGTGTTTATTTTTTAAACTTTTCTTCTTTTTTTAAATCCCTTATGCTTATTTAATATACATTTACTTTGCCTATTTATGAAATTGTGTATCTAGACTTTTAAATCTTTCGAAAAAGTGTTTTTATATCTTTTTTTTCAGTTAAATATGCTTATTCATTCAAAAAAATAAAGATAGAATATTTACATCAAGTTCCAAGCTTTTGTCTACCAATAGCGGATAGAAAATTTTTACATTTTATTTTATCATTTTAATATTGGATAAAAATATAAAATAATAATAATAAAATTTAAAATATATATATATATATATATTCAAGAGCAAAATACTCATATAAAAGTTTAAAAACACTTTTTTTATGGATTGCTCAATTTCAAAAGGAAGAGGGTGACGGGAATTGTGGACCAAGAAATCATTTTAGAGGTAAAAGGCAAGTCCAAATAAGACAAAAAAAAAAAAAAAAATGAGTACAAGGAGATGTAAACAATGTTGTTAGACCCACAGAGGATTTGATCTGGACATATTAGAGAGTCGAAGATCGATGGTCGATGGATAGAGTCGGGGTAAATAAAAAGTTAAAAATGTAAGATATATTTTAAATATAAGAAAACATAAATATAAAATTGTGCAATTAAATTTACAATTGAATTAAAATCCATCTATTAACCATTAAATAGATAAAAAAAAACATAAACTCTATATTATGTATATTCACACAATCAAAACTTATATAGCAAATCCAAAATAATTTTTTAAAAAAGTAATATAATATATTGCTACTTTGATTTAGTATTAACTATTAACTCTCAACTCTCTTTAATCTTTATCTCGAAAAATATAAAAGTTACAAGGCCACAAGTAATATTACAAAAACAAATGTATTATAATATATTAATAGTGCTTTTGCTTTGAATTTTTTACCCTGACACCCTGACCATGTTGTTTCTTTTCTTTTCTTCACTATTAATCCCTGGACATTGTTACCTCTTTTTTTTTTTGGTTGCATTGGCCCGTTAGATCCAACCCAGTCAACCAAGTCAATCCAATTCAAAGTTAAAATGGGTTTTTCCATTAAATCGACACGATCTACATGCTGGTTCCGGTTTAACCCGATTGAACCAGCCGGTCCAATCCAGATTTAACATCCTTGGTTGCAAAGTCAATTGAGAGGTTGTGAGATCTAATTAGGTCGACCAAATAAAAATGTAGGTTAATCATATCATAATTAGATCAATTAGCTTTAGTTACTTCAAGACTAAGTCACCCATATTTACCCAAATTTTAGCCAACTTGCTTATTTTCTTTTTTATTTCATTTGTTATTTGCATTAATGAAATTGTTATCCTCATTAAACCTAGTTAGGACATATTTTAAGCTATTTATAGGCATGAATTACAACAAATTAAACCTTTAGCTACTAAATTATTAGCCAGCAAAATGTTACTTTTAACTACCAATTTAGTCCTTGATAGCAAATATATTGGGAGTAAAATTTTGGCAGAGTAAAAATTTTACAGTTGCTAAATATGATACAATTAACTTCCAAATCATAAAGTTGATAGCTAAAAGTCATTTATAAAAATTGCTTAAATCACTTAAAATATACCTTCCAAAATAAATTAGTGTCTAAAAAGTTTTTATAATTTCTAATTTTATAGTACATTTGGTACATAGAAGTAAACTTGAAACGGGATCATGATTCTTGATTTCATTCTCTTCCCATGTTGGGAAATATTTTTAGAAACCATAATCGTGATTTGATTTCACCCGCATAAAAAGACAATTACATAAATAATAGCCTTAAATCTAAGATATATATTAAAATCTCCTTTTTGTAAATTACCGTCCTTAAAGTCTTAAGAAAGAACAATACTCTATATATATAATATATACATATATCTATTTATATTATTAAGAGAATCGGAGGAGTTTTAGACCCCACACCCTCCTTATCCCTTAAAATTACCTATATCTCCTTCAATATTTTATCTAACTTCATTAAAACATACTAATAAGGATTTTATTGGAGAATTTTATTGGCAATTATCTTAAAGACATAGTTTCTATGTATAAAATTCATTCCTCTCTACAAAAGATAATCTTTCTAAGACTCACACGGGTTAAAATGGCTTAAGGTAACTTATAAAAAGTATACATATCTTCTATTTATTAAGTCAAAACTTCTTTCTTTTTTTTGGTTGCATACCATCAAGAAACATATTTTTGTCTATGATATTCCACAATTTTATCATTTTTTATTGTCTTAAATTATTTCATAATTAATCACAAATAATTATATATTTCATTATCAACATTTATCACTCAAAAAAAAATTTGTTCATTGGATAGCTTTACTTTTTGTGAACAATTTATTTTATTTTATTGAATTGGAAAGTAACATTACGGCTAAACTTTTACATACCTCATTCTTAGACAAAATTGTTGGAATTTTAACGTTAATATTTATTAGCACATCTATTGTTCTCAAATTTTCACATCCGGGTGGCTAGCATAACAAATATATATTATATATTATATCACTTATTAAGTTGTTTATCTATATCTATATCTATATCAATATCTACTTTTCGACTCTACACTCCTTTAAACATCTCTAAATTCCAATGAATAAAATTAAAACTTTCAGCTCACTTTTTTAGTTTAAAACATTTTTTCACAAGCAGATTTTCATCATCCAATTTGTAACGTATATAACTCTACAGTTAAAAACTAAGTTATCATTCTACATATATTCGTGTGTATACTATTGAGTGAATACAAATTATTGAACTTCATATCGCTTTAAAAACAATTAACAATAATTGAATTGCTACTAAATCCTTCCATTTCATTCAAAATTATCTTTTCAATCAATCGACATCCGACTACATAAATTCCACAATCCTAAATTTTATGGAAACAACTAAAACTAACCCCTCCTTATTTTTCAAATATAAACCCCACTCAATATTCCTAATTACTTCAATCATAGTAGAACCATACCAAAGTTTTTCTATTCTTTAAATATCCTAAGCTTGACAGTATTTATTTTTTCACACACTTCGTGGATACATCATCTGCTAATGTATATATAATATATAACACATATAACAAATATATATTTTATATTATGTTAATCTTGCTAAGTTGTTATATGTATATATTATGCATATAATCTATGTGATATACATATATGTTGCATCAAACTTGCTAAGATTATATATATACATGTTATATTGTTTATACATATTTTTAATATTCATAACAAATCTATAAATTACATATTTGTTATATATTTTATGTATATATTTGTTATTATATAACATAAACAATATATCTATATATCTATATATATATATATTGCATAATCTACATATATGATAAATATATATTATAGATTTAGTTATTCCGTTTTTTACTCCATTTCATTTCAGGCCATTACTATATACCAAAAATTGACAACTATAATTTAACACATTCATTATTTAGCTAGAATTATAGAAAAAAAAAAAACTTATTTTTCCCTACCCTCTTAAAAGAACCTTACTTTCTTATTACTCTTCATTCCTTCTTTTCTTTTTATATTCTCCAATCACACTAATTCTTTGCATTGCAATTTTTTTATCACCCCATCCGATGAAGAGAGTTTAGGCACTCTCTATCAAGGTAATATCATCGGTTTTCCTCTTTTGTAAAGTAAATACCTTTAGGGTTTTAAATCAATCTCAGATCTGTATACTTTTAAGATTTCATTCTCTATTATATATTTTGCTATAAATGGATGTTGTTTAGATGTTTGATGGTCAATTGCTTTCCAAGGTTGTTTTACCATATGGGTAAATAATTTAAAGGTTAGACTTTTTTAGATTCTTTTCCAATTAGTAATGTATATTCGTGTAAAATTTTAATAATTCAATTGAGTTTGTTTATGAAGTTATGACTTTTAGATTATTTTTTAGCTTTTTATTTTATGGGTGTTTTAAATTAGAAAATACAAACTTTGTAATAAAAATCTAGCATTTCTTGTTTATAAGTTACCAAGATGAAAATTAAGTTTTGGGTGTCTACTTTCTATGAAAATTAGCATTATATATAATATATGATATTCTCAGCACCATGTCCTTTATTAAGGATCCCATGAAGACAAAATATAGATCAATTAGTTCAAAAACCATGTGTTGAGTTTCAATTCAATTCTAAAAATTGAATAAATTCCTGTATAAAGTCATATCTTAAATGGATCATGCATTAAATTTTATGACAAATATCTTATCTATAATGGATGGTGAAATAGATCCCTCTATAAAATCATATTTTAGATGCAAATATAGCATGTTAGTGGCAAAATCAATCATAGATGCCAACAAAAATTAGCACACCTCATAAGCACTCTTGAATATCTTCTATAACAAGTTTCTTGGAATGGTAAAATGATGCTCCACATTGTTATTGCTCAAAGGGATGGGCTAAGGGGAGGGACATGGAATGTTTGGTTAAGAAGATAGCAACAAGTTTCAAGTGTCAATTGCATGGAGCATACTTACAACAAAAGTTGCTAAGAAGTGTACATTTTTTTCTTTCTTTTAGTCTTCTTCACTCGTATCCTTCTATGAATGTCCATTGGTTTGCATTCATGTTTCATGATAGACTGACTTTTTTACACGTTTAAGGAAAAACATGATGGAAGCAGTGGTGCTACCTTTGGTTTGATGCTGAGTCTCACATTTATATTGGTGCAAGTTAAAACTCTTTTCCCCTTCTCCTTTAAATATTTTTTTTAGATAATTATTAGCTTTTTGGTGATTTTTCCAAGCTAAGCAAATTGCAACAATGCAAGCTAACTTATGCGAAATTAATTTAGCTCGAGCGCTAGTTCTTTGTGATATCGTTAATTAGCATCAAACAGACCCTAAATCAATATGCATAGTTGCATGTAATTTTGTTGAAGCACATGATAATTGTTTCCTAAGTGAAAATATATTTGTTGTTGAGTAACAACATTTTATATTGTTCTTTTTTTTACTATGCAAATTTATAAAGGTGACATTGTTCTATGATCTTATCAATGTCAACTTCAAGAATACCATATCAATATTATTCTTTTTTTTTCATGTTCTATTTGTTTTGCAATATGGATACCAACTTGTAGTTTAAAATTTTGTTATTAGTTTAAATTCGTATTCAGTATTTAGGTTAAAGTTTATTTGTTTAGTTATTAGAGTTTAAGTTATGTTTATACTTTATGTTATTAATGACAATCCAAACTTAATGCTTTTGCTTTATTTTGAGTTTTGTTAATTGACAAAGTTCATGTAGCATGTTCATTTGAATTATTAAAGTACAATATTAGGTTTCATGCATACAAAATGGGTGATTATATATAATGAACATATTAACAAAAGTATTGGAGACAATTATCTCTACCAAATGAAACAATGGTAGCTAATTAGTGCATTTAACACCCAAATATCATTTGGCTACCAATAGCATGATTTTAGCTACCAAACCTTGTAATCACCTAATGCTTTTAGCCACTAAAGTTAGGTAGTAAAAGGCATGACTTTTTGCTACTAAATCATCTTTGATAGTTAATAACACAAATTTTAACTACCAAATGTTACTATTTACTACCATTTTTCAATATTTTTAGCCACCAAATTCAGTAGCAAAAGGCATGAATTTTCTCTACCAAATAGTACTATTCACTACCATTTTGTAATGTTTTTAGCAACCAAAATTTGGTTGGAAAAAACATAACTTTTCGCTACCAAATTGTAATTGGTAGCCTATACTCTTTAGCTTCTCAACCACTACCAATTGCAAATTGATAGCTAATACTTTTGACTATCAATTTTTATTTTTTTAGCTAGCAACTATGTTGGTAGTTAAATGTCAAATTTTTTGTAGTTTGTAATAACATAGGCTGATTGAGCTTTTTAGTTTACTCATAGACACCGTTACCATTAAAACTTTTGAGTCTATTATTAAGTATGGGGAATCAATATCCTCTTTATTCATATAGTTCTTATTAATCATGTGATTGTGGTAACCATGTTATTAGAGTCATGCATGATATTGGTTTTTTTAATACCTGTAAATACTCGAGAATTAATAAATATATGTATTTACATTTTATTAAAAATTTAGGCCAAGGATAATATAGCAAATAACTTGAAGAATCAAGGGCAATTTAGTCATTTACCAAGGAGATATAAATAGGCAAACATACAACTTTCTAACCCTTTTCTCACTTGTGCAATCCAAAACCTTAAACATTACTAATAGAACCCTAAGAAGGAAAAGGATAACTACGTTCTACAATTTGCCTATTTAATCAAGGTAAGTAAACCAATCAATAACAATTGATCATCAATCACATACATATATTGTGAATTAGTGATTAACTCTTTAGAATTCCTTACAAAACAAATTGTGTGACAAAAGAATCAAGACAAGAATTCAAATGTTAGAACGATCCAAACTAGTAAGTCATTAAATTAACCCTAATTAGCATTTCACTATGAAAAAACAATGCACAATTAAGTCTAAAAGTAATGGATTTTGTTTATGGTTAGAAAGATTGGGAATTGGCGAATTAGAAAAGGAATTTGTGATGGAACAGTACACTAAACGGCTAGATAAACGTTTGTGTACCTGCTTATGCTAAAACACAAATATATACAAAAAGATACACGATCACTAGACACGCCTATGTACTTGGGCATATCAAAATACACAAATTTACAAAAAGGTATAGGGCCACTAGGTACATAGCCATTTACACGACCGTATGCCGAACCATGCTGAAGTACGCAACCAAATATATGATCGTGTACTTAGGCGTGTAAGAAAACAAAAATACATAAAAAGGTATACTGCCATTAGCACGACTGTGTTTTGACCCATGTCCCTCTACACGACCTTCTACACAGCCTTCTACACGGTTGTGTTGATTCGAGACACTCCTTACTTCATTATACTTTGTTCACTAGTAAACCTAAGTGTACGTAATTGTGAATGTGTATAGATTTGAGGAATTGTGAAACTATAGAAGTGTGAGGAAATCAACTATTGGTTATTAGGTACATATATACTATGTTTGTTGTTTATGCTTGTTAGGTCAGAGATAAATGTGGCCTAAATGATATTGAATAATGAATGAGATTAGTTGTGTGTGTGATTATGATTGGCTGAGTTTAAGAAACCAAGTGAAGGTCGGTGTTCTCGAGGTAGCACCCTGATGATTGGTGTGTGACATTGTCCTTAATAAAGTCATGTACCAAAATGATCCGAGTAAATTTAGGGTTGTCTGGTATGAAAGGACTCATATCTTGAATGTGGAAGGACAATTGTGTGTGATATGAAAGGACTTATGAACTCATGGATAATGGAGAATAACTACTGTCGTATGTATGTGTGTGTGTGTGTGTGTCTACATTTGTGAAAGGATTATATGATGTTTATAATCATGAGATTGAGTGTTGGTTTAAATGATGTGAAAAGATGATGAACTGTGTATGAATAACATGTTGCATACATTTATGTATGTAGGTATACATTATACTGGGTTTTAGCTCACCCCTTATAGGACTTTTTTTTAGTTGTAGGTACCATAAGAGAAGTAGTAGAATATGATGAGACCTTGGTAGAGACAAATAAAAATACTAAGGAAAATGTATAATATGTTTATTATGATTATTAGTAGCTAGAAAAAGGAAAAGAAAGATATTGGATGACTTGTAATTTGATTTGAGACTATTGTCGTATTTAAGATTTTAGAATAGTTCCACTGTAATAATTTGAAGAGACTGATTATAAGTCATTTCTGAGTAGGGATATTCTCTCTAATCTCTTATATGTGGAGAATGAGTTTATTAATCATTATGAATACATGAATGTGAATGTTAGAGATTAATAATGTTTAAGCCTTTACATGTCTTCACTTAATGAGGACTGGGAACAGGTTATACTCATCTAGGATTCTAAGACGTTACAACTTAAGTGGTATCAAAGCCTAGGTTTATTAATGTATAAACTACCTAGGAATAAGGTCTTTAAGACAATAATATATGATGAGAGTGTGTAGTGAATGGGACTAGCACTTGTGAATATATGTTCATTCTAACTGTACTTACTATAATACCGATATAGTATGATATCCTGAGATAACTCCTATTCATTTTGTAGAATACCTAGGAGAATCTCAGGACTGGGATCAGCATCAAGCGATGGGGGTGATGCTTCTGATAACCGGATGCCACCCAAACCTCTTCAGCATGGACAAGGAGGAAATGAGGTCAATGTTACTTAGTTGCTAGAGGCCATTAATACTCTAGTAGGAATGGTGGCACAACAATAGCAAATACAAGAATTACAATTGCTGAACATGAGCTAAGCACAAATGATGGGGGAAATCGGAGAGAGGCCAGCTAGACAAGTGAACCTTGACCAGTTTGTTAGAATGGTCAAAGAGTTCAAACCTAAGGTTAATGATCCATTAGATGCTGAGTAGTAGGTTGATGAGCTAGAGAAGACCTTTAAGGCGCTAGGGATTCCTGAAGATAAGAAGGTGAAGTATGTTATATATCTACTAAGGGGCTCGACTTCTAAATGGTGGTCGAGTGTTTCTAGACTCACTATAGAAGTAATCACATAGGAAAGGTTTAAGGAGATGTTGTATGAACAGTATTTTCCCAAAAACATACAAGACAGGATGGAGGTAGCTTACTACAATTGTTACTAAGGAAAGAGATCGGTGGATAAATATGAGGTAGAAGTCAATTGCCTAATGAAATTTATGTAACCAACTTTCAAAGTTGATGAGAAGTCTAGGGCTCATCGGTTTGTATTAGGTTTGGAACCCACTCTACAACATGAAGTGGTGAATAAGGCCATGTTCCTAGAATAGAGTCATAAGAGGACTGGAGAGATGAGGACACTAAGGATTAAGATTGTATTGGGAAAGAGACCTACCTAAGGTGTTGTAATTCAAGAGAAGGGCAAGCTTCATACTACACAAACCAGACCTGTGGCCATTGCAACTCCCTTCTCTCAGGCCAAGACCTCATCAATGGGTTAAGGCAACGGTGTGTGAGATGTTATGGGCCACATGAGCTGAATGAACATAAATGGCCAAAGGATACTTATTTTTCATATGGGAAGACAAGACATAGCAACAAGACCTATCTAGAGAAATTGATACCCCCCATTATGTTTCTCCTATAAACAAAGGGGTTATAGAATGGTTAATTACCTAAACACTAGAGGCCATAATGTGCAGCCAGTACCAGTAGGGAGAAATTAGGTTGGAAACAATGGTGGTACATCTCAACATGTGAGGCCAAGACAAAGGGCATTAACACGAGTGTTCACAATATAGAGATAGGACACTCCAAATATAAATATATTGGCAGGTACGCTATTGGTACATTCTGCTAAAGCATATGTTTTGTTTGATACCGGTGCATCACATTCATACGTGTCTAATGCATTTAGAAGTATGCATAATATATGTACAAAGGTGTCAAATACTGTGTTGATTTTAAGTAAACTAATAGGTGTGGGTAAAGGATTGAATAAAGTCTATAGAAAAGTCAGTACAGAAATACAGGGTAGAATATTAGTTGCAAATTTCCTGGTTTTAGCAATGACAAACTTTGATGTGATATTGGAAATGGACTAGTTGATCAGACATCATGCAACCATTGATTGTCATGATATAAAAATTCATTTCGGTACATTGAAAGGAGAACAATTTTGTTTCTAGCTAAAAGCACATAGGCCAATCGGGCTACCAAATATGAGCTATGGGGTAAGAGTATGATGGCTTCAATGACAATTGAAGTTGGAGACATGGTGAAGATTAATCAAGTAAAGGTAGTGAAAGAGTTAATGAAGTATTTCTTGAAGGCATGCAAGGTTTACCTCAGCAAGGGAGATTGAATTTGGTATAAATGTAGTGCCTAATACGACTCCCATATCCAAAGCCTCATACCGTATGGCACCTATAGAACTGAAAGAACTAAAAAATCATATACGAGAACTATTGGACAAGAAGTTCATCAGATCAAGTATCTCACCTTAGGGTGCACTTGTATTGTTTGTGAAGAAGAAAGACAATAGTATGTAGTTGTGTACAGATTATCAAGAGTTAAATAGGGTCATTGTTAAATACCCCCTTCCAAGAATTAATGACCCGTTTGATCAATTGCAAGGGGCTTAAGTCTTCTTAAAAATCAACTTGAGATCTGGATACTATCAATTAAGAATCAAAAAGGAAGATATCAAAAAAAAAAAAAAAACCATGTTTAGAACTAGATATAGGCATTATGAGTTTCAAGTAATGCCATTTTGACTCACAAATGATCCAACGGCTTTCATAGATCTAATGAGCCAAGTATTTATGGAGTATTTAGACAAGTTTGTCATTGTATTTATAGATGACATTCTAATATACTCCAGAAGTAAAGAGAACCATGAACAACATTTAAGGATAGTGTTGAGTATATTGTAGGTAGAGAAGTTATACGCCAAATTCAAGAAGTGTAAGTTCTAGCTTAAGCAAGTAACATTCTTAGGCCATGTGATCGATAAAGATGGGTTAACTATAGATCTTAAGAAGATAAAGGCTATGAATGAATGGCCTAGACCAAAGATGAAAACACTAAATCAGAAGTTTTTTAAGGCTAGCTAGATATTATAGAAGAAGCAAATTAACTCAAAAAGGGGTGAAGTTTGTATGAGATGATAGATGTGAAGCAAGCTTCACGGCATTGAAGGAGAGATTAATTTGTACACCGGTGCTTGCCTTACCTGTCAGTGGTAAAGAATTTGTAGTGTACAGTGATGCATCTATCTAAGGGCTCGGATGTGTATTGATGCTAAATGAGAGAGTGATAGTATATGCATCCAAACAGTTGAAGCCTTATAAGAAAAACTACCCAACTCACAATCTGGAGTTAGCAGCTATCATTCTTGCACTCAAATTATGGAGGCATTATTTATATGGAGAGAAGTGCAAGATATTTACATATCATAAGAGCCCCAAGTATCTTTTTACTCAAACAGAATTGAACATAAGGCAAAGATGTCGGTTAAAGCTAATTAAGGATTATGATATTGAGATACGATACCATCCTGGGAAGGCAAACGAGGTATTTTTTTCACTAAGTAGAAAGAGACATGGAAAATTGGCAACTTTGATTACAACTCAGAGGAAAATATTAGAAGACATACAAAAATTAGATTTGGAGATTGTGACATAGAATATTGGAGTTAGACTTGCTAGCTTATGTATATAGCTTGCACTAATAAACATGATAAAAGTTGCACAAGCTAATGATGTGAGAATATAGGAGATTAAGAAAAGAATAGAGGATGGAAATGCGGTAGAATTTAATGAAGATGAAGAAGGAATGTTGAGTTATGGTCATAAGTTGTATGTGCCAGGTGTAGATGAATAAAGAACGAAATACTAAAGAAGGCACACTATTTGGGGTACTCTATTCACCTTGAGAGTACCAAAAAGTATAAGGATCTAAAGTGTCATTACTGATAAAGGAAAATAAAGAGGGAAATTGCAAATTATGTATCAAAGTGTCTTACATGCCAAGAGACAAAAATAGTGCATCAAAGACTCGTAGGCATGTTACAACCTTTATCAATACCAAAGTGGAAATGGGAGCATGTGACCATAGACTTCATCACGATATTACCCAAAACCATGACTAAGTTAGACACTATCTGGGTGATTGTGGACCGACTCACAAAATCTGTCCATTTTATACCTATAGGCACTAGGTATAAACTTAAGAAACGAGCTCAACTATATGTCAAAGAGATAGTGAGATTACATAGAGTACCAATCTCGATAGTATTAGATAGGGATACCAAATTTATGAGAAAATGCTAGAACAATTTGCATAAGGTGTTGGGAACTAAGTTATAATTCAATATGGCTTTTCACTCACAAATGAATGGCTAATCAGAGTGAACCATTTAGATATTGGAAGATATGTTAAGGGCGTATACGCTAAATCTTGGTGGAATTAGGATAAGCACCTACCCTTAATAGAATTCACCTACAATAACAATTATCAAGCAACCATCTAAATGGTACCTTATGAAGCATTATATGGAAGAAAGTGCCAATCACCTTTACGTTGGGATAAGGTGGGTGAGAAACAAGTATTAAGACTTGATCTGATACAAGATACAGTGGATAAAGTGAAGTTGATCAGATAGAGGATGTAATCAGCCTAAAGCCGTCAAAAATCCTATCTTTATAAGAGACATCTCCCATTAGAGTTTAAAGTGAGAAACCATGTCTTACTAAAGGTGTCACCTACAAAAGGAGTGATAAGGTTTGGATTGAGAGGGAAGCTAAACCCCAAATATGTGGGACCCTTTAAAATCCTAAAAAGAATTAGACTAGTAGCATATAAGTTGGCGTTACCACCAAATCCGGCTAGGTACATAATGTATTCCACATATTTATGCTAAGGAAGTATGAAATCAATCTAGACTAAATCACTGCATTAGAACCTCTACAGGTGCAACCAAGCCTCACAATAGTGGAAAAACCTATTAAGATCGTCAACATTGAGGAATAGATTTTGAGAAGATGGGTTATCAAGTATGTTAAGGCATAATGGAGCAATCAAATAGAGAGAGAGGCAACTTAGGAGTTAAAAGAAGAAATAAAAAAGAGATATCCTAAACTCTTCCACAATCTGAGTAATTTTCAAGGACAAAAATTTTTGTAAGGGAAGGAGAATGTAAATACTCGAGACTTAACATATATGTATTCACATTTTATTAAAAATTTAAGCTAAGATTAATGTAGTAAATAAATTGAACAATCGGAAGCAATTTAGTCATTTACCAAGGAGATATAAATAAGCAAACATACAGCTTTCTAACCCTTTTTTCATTTGTGCAATCTAAAACCTTAAACATTACTTATAGAACCCTAAGAAGGAAAAGGACATCTACGTTTGGCAATTTGCCTATTTGATCAAGGTAAATAAACCAATCAATACCAATTGATTGTCAATTGTATACGTATATCATGAATTAGTGATTAACTCTTTAGAATTCCTTATGAAACAAATTGTGTGACGAAAGGCTTAGGACAAGAATTTAAACGTTAGAACGATCCAAATCGGTAAGTCATTAGATTAACCCTAATTAGTGTTTTACTATGAAAAAACAATACACAATTAAGTCTAGAAGTAATGGATTTTGCTTAGGGTTAGAAAGATTAGGAACTGGCAATTTAAAAAAGGAATTCACGATGAAACAGTACACTAAACGATCAGATACATGCCAGTATACCTACCGGTGCTAAAACATAAATGTGTACTGAAAGGTATATGGTCACTAGATACGCCCGTGTACTTGAGCATGTCAAAATACACTAATTCACAAAAAGGTATATGGCCACTTACACGATCATGTATCTAACCGTGCTAAAGTATACAGCCAATTACATGATCATGCACTTAGGCATATTGGAAAATAAAAACACACAAAAAGGTACATGGTCACTAGCATGACTGTGTTCTAACCTATATCCCTCTACACGGCTATGTGGATTCCAGACACTCTACTTCATTCTACTTCATTAACTTGTAAACCTAAATATATGTAATTGTGAATGTATATAGGTTTAAGGAATTGTGAGACTATAGAAGTGTGAGTAAATCAATTGTTGGATATTAGGTATGTATATACTATGTTTGTTGTCTGTGCTTGTTAAGTTAGAGATGTATGTGGACTAAATGATATTGAACAATAAATGAGATTGTTTGTGTGAGTGATTGTGCTTGGCTGGATCTGAGAAACCGAGTGAAGGTTGGTGTTCTCAGGATAACACTTCGATGATCGGTATGTGACGTTGTCCTTAGTGGAGTCATGCACCAAAATGATCTAGGTAGATTTAGGGTTATTTGGTATGGAAGGACTCATGTCTTAGATGTGAAAGGATGATTATGTGTGATGTGAAAGGACTTATAGACAGTAGAGAGTACCCACTATCATATATATATTATCTATGTATAAATTAAACTTATACATAAAGGAGAGTACCCTTTATCATATATGTGTGTGTGTGTGTGTTTGTGGAAGGATTGTACGATATTTATAATCATGAGATTGTGTATTGGTTTAAGTGATGTAAAAAGATGATGAACTGTATATGAATAACATGTTGCATTATATACGTGTTGATGTTTTAGGCACGACATCTGTATGTGTGTTTAGGTATACATTATACTAGGCATTAGCTTACCCCTCATGAGACCTTTTTTTTTTTTTTTTTTTTTTGCAAATACCATAGGAGAAGTGATAGGATATGATGAGACCTTAGTAGAGACGAATCAAAATACTGAGGAAAATATAAAATATGATTATTATGATGATTAGTAGCTAGAAAAAGGAAAAGACAGATATTGGATTACTTGTAATTTGATTTGAGATTATTGTTGTTTTTAAGATTTTAGAGTGCTTCCGCTGTAATAATTTGAGGAAACCGATTATAAGTTATTTATGAGCATAGATATTCTTTCTAATCTCTTATATGTAAAGATGATTTTATTAATCATTATGAATACCTAAATGTGAATGTTGGAGATTAGTAATGTTTGAGCCTTTGTGTGTCTTCACTTAGTAAAGACACATGGTGAGCTATACTCATCTCAGGTTCTGAGACATTACAATACCTTTGATAGCTTTATAGATCATGTGTCATATCATTTCATGATTTCATCAAAGCTTAAGTTATTTATAAGTAAGTACATGATATATAATCATGATTTGTTCATATGCTTTTGGGTTTGTAATTGTAGCATGTGGAGGAGACTTGTGTGGGATTGTGTGTTTGTAAATTTGAGTTCATTTATTGCTATTTTGATATTTGAATTGTGAGGAAAAGAATGTTGAGTGAGAATATTAAGAACTCTAGGGTCACTCAAGCGAGCAATGTAGAGAGGAGAATGAGAAATGTCAAACATCTATTGCAAGAATTATTTATACCCATAACAAAGGTATTATAATAGTTGAATGAAGAGGTGGGGGGGGAGGTGGGTTGTGCACTTTATAAAATGATCGAAGAAGTCATGCTGAGGTAAGTCGTAAGGTTGGATCAAATGAGGTGTCTAGTGTAAATAATTTTAGTATAGATAAAAGGATTCAGTGTGATTAACATAATAGGGGCCTTAAGAATGTAAAATTGAAAAATCTGAGTTTCAAAGGTAGCAAGAAATTACAGGATTTCCTAGAATGGGTACCTAGAGTAGAAAAAAAGTATTTAGTTGTTATGAATGCACCAAAGTGAAGATGGCCTCTTTAGTTTGCAATAAACTACAGGATCAAAGGTGAAGAGATAGTGAAGAGAAGGTGAGAACTTGGTGGCTAATGAAAAGACTGTCAACTTAAAGATTTGTGCATAGTTATAATGAGCAGAAGGTTTTCTTACAACTTCAATATTTAAGACAAGGCAAGATGTATGTGGAGGATTATAAGAATTTGAAATTGACCATCTGTGAAATTAGTGAACCTTAGAACAAATTATCACTCATTTTATTCGTAGGCTCATATTTGAAATCACTATTACAGTGGAGTTGAAACAATATAGTACTATGGATGATATAATTAAATAATTAGTTTGAGTTGAGAGATAGTACAAATAAAGGTGACATAAATCAAATGATTCGGAACATGTCAAGATTGAAGAGAAGCTCCATATAGAGAATGAATTGAGTGAAAGGATAATAATAAAGGAAAAGTTCCAAATGTTAGAGGTGTAGAGCAAGTACGTCATAAGGTAAGTCAAGATGGTGAAATGCTTTGAATGTTACGGTTTTAGACATTTAGCAACACAATCCTAATCAACAAACAATGATTCTAAAAGGAAAGGACCCTAAGATGAGAGTGGAGAGTGAAGAGGAAGAGTAGAAGGGCAGTGATAGTGGAAGTAAGGAAAAGTTTACTCATTTTATAAGTGGTTAATATAGAAAACTCTATATGTACAATCTTAGAGCAACGAAATTTTACTCCACACTCAATGTTTAATACAAGGGAAAACTTTTGTAGTAATTATCAAAGGGGAAACTAAGATATGTCAACCTTATAAATTTTGTTTGGAAGTTAGGAATACATACTACTATGTATCCAAAATTGCGCAATTTGCATTAGTTGAATGATTAAGGGGCTAAAAATGCTCATAAATAGGTATGTATTTCTTTTATCCATTAGAAATTACACTAATGAGGTTGTTTGTAATGTAGTTCCCACAAGTGTTACCTACTTGCTATTGAGGAGGCCCTACCAACATCATAAGCATGCAATATATGATGAGTGTAAGAATACTTACACTTTTTATAAAGATGGTTAGAGAATCACCTTATTCCTCACAAGTCTTAAGGAGGTGAGGCAAGATACGATTGCCTTAGGTAAATAGGAGAAAGGTAAAAGAAATGAGTAATCAAGAATTGGAAGAGTGGGAAATCTAGGTACAAGCAAACTAAGATAAGATAATAAGGACTCAAATGTGAAGGAAGGCCTTGCAAGTGAGCAAGGTTGACCGACCATAGAGGCTTAGGTCAACCTCTCCATTCCCTTTTTCAATTTCAAACACTTTTAGTTATTGTAAGTGTTTGGCATCTTTCTTGTATCTCTTTGTATTATTTATTTCCCATTATGTCATATTTTCTATTAGAGTTTTCCTATTGAGACTATATAGAGGCTAGGGTTGTATTTTCATAACAATTGTGAGACTTTGCCACTACTTTTGTTATTAGTGAGTTTACTCCTATTTGTCTGTTTTTGATGATCTAGTAATAAATTGTAGTGAATGCTTGTTATTGCAATACATGCGTCATATCAAGTCCCTTCAATAATTCATTATGAAAATTCCATGAGTCATATTAGACTTCTTTAACACCCAATTGTTATTTAGTGCATTATATCTAATTAGGGTTTCATCCATATCCTTTCAAGTTTCCATTTACAAAAATATCTTAAAACCCCATAAGAAATACATCTTTTATATACAATTTATCATTTTTAAACCTAAGGCTCGTCTTTCCATATTGGACCTATCTAATCTAGTGGATTCAATCCTTATCATATTGGTATCAAAGTTGTTAGTGAGACAAGTTCTTTGCAAGATTCATCTAAAGTGTTGTTTCTTTCATCAAATTCAAGTTTAGGTTTGAGCTTATGATACTATATTACATATATTAGTGGTTGTTGTCAGAAATTTATTTTTTTGCTAGTGTTAGTGGTTTAAGATTTAAAATTGATTGTTGGTAGGTCGATCCATGTGGTTGATTATTAGTATTATTTGTTTAAATTGGTGATAATTGATGGTTGAAAATTTATCTTTAGTGTTGTGGGAAGATGTTATGATCTGTTGGTGGATTTTAATTAATGAGATATCGACTAATGATTTTTCACACACATTTTAAAGTTCAAGAATATATGATGTGCTTGTTGATGATGCTCCATATAACCTGATTTTAAAGTTATTGTGGAAAATTCAAAGTTGGCTACAATTGTACAACTATATCCTTATGATAATTTGTTCGTTATAATGAGGTAGTTCGTGTATTGAAACAAGTTAAAATAGTCTTCTCTAGTAACGATATCTATTGTGATAAATTGTATGTAATTTAGTGCTATTGAGTGATTGTCATAAGAGTTAGGAAAAGTCATAGCAATCATAACATAAGGTGATTCATGAATCTAAGAAAATTTTAAGGGAAAGAAGAATTGTTCCACTGCCCATGACATTCAAGGAGATCCAACAAAAGTTAGCTATGATATAAGAAGCAATGCAAAAGAAGTTAGCTAAGAGGAGAGCTAGGGATAAGGTAATTCTAATGCCTAGTGAGCCTAAATCAAAGGATACCAAATATGTGATTTCCACTATAGCAAAAACTTTGAAGAAGAAAATCACGGAAACTAAATTCTAGGTTATTGATTTTAGCAAAACTAATAAGAGGCCACCTAAGGAATTCGACGTGATAAAATTTTTACCTCTAGGACTACCACTAATTCAACCTACTTAACATGGAAAGAGTCCATAGAATTGTGCTGTTAGAGTTGTTTTATGATCAACAAGTTTAATGAGTTTGATTGATAGGGTACACAATGAGTGGGAGAAATCTAAATTGTTGGTAGCATTGATGGCTTGGTTAAGCTGTTGTAAGATTTTTGTGTTTGTATTTTGCATATTCATCTTTGATCCAGCAAGATTTGCAACACAATCACATCTCAAGATTGCGATGTAATCTTCACTAAGAGAGTGGGTATGATGTTGTCATTATCTAGGTTAATGATCAAGAATTGGAAGAGTAAGAAATCCAAATGCAAGTGAACTAAGACAAGACAATAAGGATTTAAGAGCACAAATGTAAGACCCACAAGTCAGTAAGATTGATCGGCCTATGGAGGCCTAAGTCAATAGTCCCTTCCTCTTTCTCTATTTTGGAGTCCTCTAATTATTTTAGATGCTTAGCATTTCTTATACTTTATTATGTTATTTATTTCCTATTATTGCATTTTAATTATTAGGGTTTTCTTTATGAGCCCACATATAAATTCATAATACTTAAGAGACTTTGAAAGTTACTTCTATCATGGATTAATAAGTTTAGCCTTATTCACATGTTCTTATCAATCCAATGATAGATTGTAGCAAAGCATGTTATTGCAATTCGTAAATCATATCGAATCCTTTTGACAATTCGTTATTGAAACTTCATAAGTCCTGTAAGACATCTTTAATGATTCAATTACTTTCGATGATCGTAAGTCATAACAATGTTACCATATAATCAAGCTAGTTCATTTTGCTCTTGGGTACACCATATCTAATTAGCTATCCATCCATATCCTTTGACTAAGTGTGTTGAATTCGAAAGTATGAATTACAATATTGATGAGACAAAACATTTCATTTTGTTTTATTTAAGTAGTTATAATGCATGTTTTGAAATCCGTTTTAACTTATGTTAGTCATGACATATTGTGTATTGAATCTACAGAACAACCTTACTATAAATTTTATTGAAGTTAATCATATAGCACCAAAAGTCTAAATGAATATTTGATTCTTCACCTATTATGTTTTCATTGAACTTGTCTATACGTTTGACTTAAAAATAAAAAGCCCTTTTTGTAAGCATCCTTATAGCTTTTAATATACTTTTTTGTATAAGCATTTAGTAAATTGAATACAATACTAAAAAAAAAAATTGTTGTTTAGATAGAGAATTGATAACTATGGTATTTTAATTTATAATTAATTAAATGATAAATGGATTGAGCATAGATAGGGAATACGACTCATTAATATGAATTGTCAACCCTATTTCATAGGGATTACTATAGAGTAAGGGCCTGTATTTGTGCACTTTAAAAAAAAAAAAAAAAAGAGTCAAGATTTTTCAACCATGCATTTAAAGGTTTGTATTTATAAGATACCTTTATTTTAAAGCCTCCGTCCATATACTATTGATGGAATTTGATGTGACATGAACAAAAATCTTAAAATGAATATAACTTATAAATACATGCTCTTAAATGCATGATCGAAAAATTCAAGCCATTTTTTTGCAAAATTGCACAAATATGAGTCATTCCTTTTTTTTCTGTTTATCTAAATATATACTACCACATATAAAAAAAATTATTGTTATTTATTTATTTATTATATATAACATTATATAATTAAAGCATATACATATGGGAACATTATCTTGATTAAATTTTATTTCATATAATTGTAGTTTTTAACCTTGTTAAAATACACATAAAAAAAAAAGATCAAATCTCATATTTCAATAACATCCTTATGTATATGAAAAGTAATATTTTATATTTCATTTTTCCTAATATTTTTTATATTTTATTTATTTCCATTTTTTTATATCCATTATCATCAAACCAAAATTTAAATAATACATATTATTAAATTCAATATGTATTTAATTATCTCATTGGAAAATATATCTTTTGCAAATGATAACAACAATATGCATCTATTATTAGATTAGTTAAATATTGTTTTAATTATTATTGCCTAAAAAATAATTATCAAAACTTAAAGATAAAGTTTTTAGCTCTAAATATATATTTACATATATATTCATCATTTATCTCATATTATTTGTAGATCATGTTTTAAAGTACATATAATACTATTAAAAATAATTATTTATTTTAAAAATCACCATAATCAATGTTCTTATAATATATATTCATTAGTTGTTATAAATACAATGTAAATATTGTTATTTAATTAAACAAAAGTCCTTAAATAAATAATAGAAAAATCTAGTTCCCTTTTTAGCAAAAAGTATATAAATATGAGTTTTCTCTGCTTTTTTTTTTATTTGATACTAGATGTATGAATTTTTTTTATTCTAATAAAAAAAAAAAAAGAAGGAGGAGGAGGAGGACAGGATCAAGAATCCATCTTTTCTGGACAAACTTGTTTCTCCTTTTTTCTGGTGCATTATTAAATGATAAATTTGGAGCAAATTTGGATTTGGCCATTGACCCATCTTCAACGATAAGACGTCACACCCATTTGCTTATAACGACGTCATCTTCATGGGTGAACCGCTAAGAAATTTTCTTTTGTTGCCTTTGCCAATTGCCATTGCCATGAACAGGTTCCGATCCTGGACATGTTCACTTAAACGCAAGTCAAGCTGCTAAAGTAAAGCTAAAACTTAGAGGAGAAGTATGGAATCCACGGTTCAAATCTCCATGATTTCTCCTCGCTTTCGTCATCACACGAGTCACTCACTAGTCGCTTCCCCTACTGCAATAATACCACCAAGACACCCTGACTCAGCTTTCCATTTTCTGTAATAATAATAAATCTTTTGATAAAAGATGCGACAACGACGGCACGACCTAAAAAGCATCCATGCGTCGGCCGGTCGGCGGCCTTCCCATCCCATGTGCTCGAGGATCAATTTATTAGCTAATCTGTAACGTGGAGATTCCCAAAAATTAATAAATAAAATAAAAATATAGTTAATGTTTCAATTTAGTTCGATTCCATTCGATTTGAATTTTTTTTTTTTTTTCTTAACTAATTCATCTTGATTCTATATATTCTAAATCAAGTATATATTATGTCCAGCAAATTAAACTGAATTAAATGGAGCAGATCAGATCAAATAAAACCCTACCCAATCATCCTACGTAATATACGGTCGAAATTTTCTTCCTAGGTTCCATCGGATGACCTTGACAAACATATTCTTACAATCTATCATATATAGGCTAACATAATAATAGTCGACACAAGCTTCATATATATGTTATTTGTGCTAAAATAGTCAACCAAACTACAAGTTCCATGGACTGTTCTAGCTAATAAAGGAAATTTGTGATTCTCTGGTCATGCGATTGATCGAGCAGTATGATCAATTGGCCAAACCAATCCTAGATTCGAGTTTACTTGCTGAGATATTTGGGTCAACTGAACTGGATGAACAACTAGAACGTAACAACTAAAAAAGGTTCAATAGGTCGAACTAAACAAGAGATAGATTGACTCAAAGTTTTCCGGAGCCAATACTTAATTAATATTGATTTAGCTATGGAGAATTGGAGATGGGAGTAATGTTTGTTTGATTAGAACGCTTTTAACTGAGTCAATAATGCCCTGTCGCTTGTTTGTTGTTTGCGTTTCGTAGTATATGTTCTCCTGTGAAAATGAAATTAAATTGAACTCGACTGCTCATAAACTGCGCGCATTGGTACACTCGAAGCAAGTCATCAAATGAGAAGTAGTTAACCAACCATGGTGATTCTAAGAAGTCCAGATAAAACGATTAAAGATGCCTTATACGACCTTGCTGATAGGGAATGGACATGTGGCTAATTGCTAAGTCCTTCAAGCTCCGAACATATTAATTTACAATTACAATACATGAGCAGCAGTGGATTTAAGAGATTGATTCCGTAAGTGAGTATTCAAAAGGTTAAATGAAATTCGGAGAATGAAGCCCAATTTTCATTATCAATAGCACAACTTGTCTCCTCATAGCAACTGCTCTTTTGAAGCACATGAACTTGATCACAAAGTCCCCCCAAAATTGCGGCCACACAATGCTGGAAAATCATGACCAATGAGAAACCTTTTAGTTTCACCGTCACTAAATCAATCAACGACGGACAGCTTAGCCAAACAGTGCAACGAATTTTTTTTTTTTTTTTTTCATTATAGATTGATGACAAATGATGGAAACAAAAGGGCATTTTCGTCCAATGAATTGATTTTCCGGAAATTTTCTAACATCAAAATCACTACCGTCCAAATTTTAAGTTCACTAAATTTAAATTGCTAAATATTATATGTGAATTAAATCTTTACCTAATCTAATTCACTATATAATCTCTTATTATTTATAACTTATGTTTTCCGACCAATAAATATTTATCATGATGTAGATAATAAATTTAATAGATAAAAAATTATATTTTACAGTTTTAAATTTTAACTGTAAAAATTTAATAAAGGTGAAACACTAAAAGTGATAGGAATAGTAATAGAAATAATAAATGCCAAATTGCTTGGCCTTTTTTGGTGAATCAATCATCCGTGTCCTACACTCCTATAAATGGTTAGGCACTGCTTGCCTTTGCTTGTTCCTAGTAAAGATCACTCTCAACCTAGTCACTGTTCTCTCTGCTAGCAGCTTCACCATGTTCCTCTCCAGCAAAGACATGTCCTTTACATCTCCATCATCACTCTTCTCGGCCTACGCCTCACTCTCCGCCTCAATCATGCTCTTCCGCTCCATGGCTAATGAACTCATCCCCAGCCCTGTCCGCAACTTCCTCTACTCCAAGCTCCGTCTCCTCTTCAAACCCAAAACATCAACCTTCACCCTTATCATAGAAGAATCAGATGGTTTCAACGGCAACACTATCTACCATGCAGCCGACCGTTATTTATGTACCAAAATAGGCTCCGACACTAAATGCCTAAGGATCTCCAAATCCTTCATGGACAAAAACGTCAAGATCCACCTCGAAAAAGGTGAAGTGATAGCTGACTCCTATGAAGGAATAGACCTGAAATGGAGTTTTAAGAGTACGGAATCACAAGAGAAGAAGAGTCCTCATGATCTTTTTCCCACGAAACATGAGTCGCAGCATTTTGAGCTGGCTTTTCATAAGAAAGACAAGGACCAGGTACTAGGATCTTACATACCCTTCATTCTGGAATATGCCAAGTCCATGGCGGAAAAAGAAAGGGTACTGAAAATGTACACTTTGAATATTTCAAGTGTACCGGAATTTAAATGGCGATCAGTAAACCTAGAGCATCCTTCGACTTTTGATACTTTGGCTATGGAGCCTGATCATAAGAGGGCTCTGATGGAGGATTTGGACAGGTTTCTGAAGAGGAAGGAATTCTATAAAAAAGTAGGGAGGGCGTGGAAAAGAGGGTATTTGTTGTACGGTCCTCCTGGAACAGGGAAGTCGAGCTTAGTGGCTGCCATGGCTAATTACCTGAAATTTGATGTGTATGATTTGCAGCTGGCGAATGTTATGCAGGACTCTGATTTAAGAAGGCTGCTGCTTTCGACGGCGAATAAGTCGATCCTTGTGATTGAGGATATTGATTGCAGTGTTGATTTGCCGGACCGGCATCCGGCGTCTGTTCCTGTAAAGAAGGGAAAGAAGCAGCCGGATGGCCAACGGAGACAACCCGAGGTTAAGGTGAGGAAATTAAACGATATCGTGTCCTCCTTTTGAATTTGGCTTTTGATGGTTAGGTTGATATCATCTTTCATATTGGCATGACATGAAGTGTGATTAATATTTCCAAGCAGTGTGATTAATAACTAGTTTGGTCTGTATAGATAAATTTGATCAAACAATGAAATGTGACAAATAGTAAAAATAGTAAAATAAGGATATTCATTACTGATGATTAATCATGTGTCACAGTATATGCTTGAAGGGAACATGGTTTATTTGACAGAAAATATTTGTCTGCAGGGAATATAATCGAAAGGCCTTTATATTAGGAGGATTTGCGGGGTTGAAAGTTCAAATATTAATTGTGTTTTGTTCATTTTTTTACTGCAATTAGCAGATATATTTTGAATTATTCTGTGGTTGTGGATTGAATTAGGGTAAAATGAACAAGATGCGTGCAATAATTTTCCTAGACTATGGTACAAATATGTGCAACTACTAGCTGCAACTTTCGGGTAATTGACTATCTATTAATAGAGTTGACAATTTCTTACACAATATGATTGAATAGATACAATTGTGATGTAAACTCGTTTATGCAAGTTCGACACCAAATAGGGCACGAACACAGGCCAACAACACGAATTGGCAGTCCTGCTTACTAATGTATTAATCTAATTCTCTGCTTCTTGCAGTTGACACTTTCGGGACTCCTAAACTTCATAGATGGACTATGGTCAAGTTGCGGAGATGAGAGGATAATAATCTTCACCACAAATCACAGGGAGAAACTTGATCCTGCTTTACTGAGACCAGGACGAATGGACATGCACGTTCACATGTCCTACTGCTCATTTCATGGATTCAAACTTTTAGCATCAACTTACTTGGGCATTTCAAATCACCCCTATCTCTTTGGCGAGGTTGAAAGTCTGATAGACAATACGAATGTCACCCCAGCAGAAGTTGCAGAAGAGTTCATGAAGAATGAAGATGCAAATATCGCGCTTGAAGGACTGGTGAAACTCCTCAAGAGAAAGAAAATGGAAGGCGATCAAGAGACTGAAACACAAAGCTCAAGGGAAATTAAATACCCACAACTCAAGAGGGTCAAAGCGGACAAAAAGCCTAGAAAATCTCCGAGAGTTGTTACGGGATCTAAGAAAGAGACCAGAGGAAAAAACTCGAAATAGAATTAGTACGATAATTGACGATGTAAGTGTATTGGGGTTTGACGGTATTAATGAATCAATAATGGAGGTTTCCCTATCATGAAATTCTGTTCAGAAAGCATGTATTATATTAAAAAAAATATTAACTTCCAAACCAAAAAAAAACTTGTACACATTTTTATGCGCATACTTTTTCGTGAAGCATGCCTCTAACGTCTCTCTCCAGGCAATTAGTGGGGCAAGACATAAGAGTGCAGAGCAAAACCACCCTGCGAAATCATTAACTGAAAAAAGTTGATTTTCGTCATAGAACTGCGGTAATGCAAACGAAATTCTGTGCATGAAGAATGACTCATTTATATAATTGGCGAGCAAGTGTCTATGTTAATATCTATGGATCAATTTATATCTAATGGATCTGGGTTACATCCCGTTGACACCAGTCGAGATCAAGCTCGAACTCGAGTTAATGGTTATCATTGAAGATGGCAGCCTCGATGGGAGAGATCACTGTAAGAAATTTGACATACACACTGCGGAGCAATCTCTACCAGAACTTCGAAGTCCACTCGAAACTTTCTGGGGGCCGTAGAAGAATCATTCTATGCCATCAAGATATGGCTTAAATGAAGGGAAACAATTGGGTGAAGTTACAGAATTTCACGAGATGGAAACCCACCACCACGCCCCCCCCCCCCCCCCCCCCCCCCCTTCCTTTACAATTTGTTGATTCACTCGCGATTTCTAATAGCGAGAACGAAAATAGAGTGGTTGAATTCTCGTTTTTACTGAACAAAAGAAAAGAAGATCGGGGTTGAGACGATCTTGGCACCAACCTGAGTGGAGACTTGTCAATCTTTTCGCTGACAGTCGGGACCGTTCTACCACTTTTGAGTAGGCCTTGGCTTCTTGTTGGCTGGAACTGGAATCCATGTTCTCCGCGTCAACCGCTCGGTGTCAGGTTCCTTTGGCTCGAATCAACGAGCTCCACAAGCAAGACTCCAGTCTAGTCTCTTTGGCTCGAAGCGACGTTCTCCATTAGCGCAAATCCGAGTCAAAGTCCCATTGGCTTGAATAAACGTTCTCTACGAACACGACCAGAGTCATGTTTGACTAACCGGCCTCTAAGTTCTTTCGTAGCCTGATGGTTGGATAGTGAAAGAAGATTGCCTTGAACCCAAATCAAATATGGCACAAGAGTTTTTTGGGCTAACCATGTTAGCATGCGGATTTTGGATAGGTTTTATAAAATTTAGATCTATTCACTAGATCAAATCGGTTTGAAACCAGATTTGAAATCACTAATCAACCCATAAAATCAAAGTCACAAATCAAGTCAGACGATCCGGCCATTCATTGGTGCATAATTTTATTTTATTTTTTTCTTTTTAAATAAACTTAATTATAAAAATTAAGTTTAAAATTAAATAAATAAATACCACAAATCCAAAATCACGTGGATTTTAACCTCTTTTTAAAAAAAAATTGAATAGAATTTATATTTATTTATATAGAACTACAACCAAATAGAATATAGAATTATAGTATTTGTAATGTGAGTTAAAAATTTAGCAAATATGATCAAAAGATAAATTTTATTTTAATCCTAGATCGTTAAAGAATAAGAACTTACTTTTTATTAAAAATCCAAAAATATTCGGTCAAACATATTCTTAAAGAACATTTATTTTTGTATTATTATAAGCAACACATTAAATATGGTGGATGAAAAGTAAATTTTTCTATTACATACAAAAATAGTTTTAATTTTTAATATTATATATGTAAATGTTTTTTTTTTTTTTTACTCCAAAAAACCCACCTAATCAACGGGTCAGCGGGATTGACTTGCCATGACCGGTGCAGCCCAATAGTTCTTTGGTCAATTCTAAACCGGCGAGCTAATTTCCAATTCAAAATCGGCCCTTTATCTTGATCTAACTAATGAAGAGTTCCAAAATCTGCCTCAAATCTTGTAGGATATGTCAAAACATGTGCAAAACTTGCCTGGTAGCTTTATGGAGTTCCCAGATCTACCTCAACCCATCTATTAAGCTAAAACAATATTATTAAAGTGCAATAAGCTAATGCAATTTTATTAGAAATGCATCAAAGTTCATACTTCTACCAAAAAACAAAAATAATAAATGTTCTTCATACTAAAATAAGGAAAATTAAATTAGATAAAATACAACATAAAATATTAAATATGTTGATTAGTGAAAGATCTTATGGTATCCAACTTCTCTACCGCACATTTAAAATTTCTTCAAACTCAACTCAACCCTGCAGGATTTCAAAAAAAATTTCAAAAACGCTTCTAAAGTCTAAACCCTACATGAAAATATTTCTCGAGTTATTAGTGGAATATGTTGAGTTAACAAACCTGCTTGCACACATAATAGTTTTGGATCATAGTAGCTGGTCTAAATTATAGTACTTGACCACATTAGACTTGTTTCACCTGTATAGTTCAACTGTCTTAAATTCTTTAAAGTTAATTTTTTTAAAGTTTCCTAAATTATTCCTTTAAAATATTATCAAGTATAATCAATGATTAAAATTATAAATATATATATATATAACATCATGATTATATCATAAGATATTTTAAAAATTAAAATAATTACAACTATTAATTTATAACTTTAAAAAACTTTAAATAAAAGTAACTTTAAAACATTCATTTCCATCCTATAAGGGCTCCTTATGGATTTATCGTGTCCGAGCATAAAACTGTGGTCAAGATAAGGTGTAGTATCCTAGTCTTCCTTGTCATTTTCATCCATCATCATTGCAATTTATAATGTAATACACCAGATGGTCTCCGTCTTCATTCTTTATTCAATATTTGTGTACCCAATAATTTCCATCACATAATTCCCTTTTCCCTTTAAAATATACGTAAAATATTCAGATCCAATCCTCCAAATAGCCATCCCTCCAATTTATCTGAAAAAAATTCTCCTCAAATTGTGTGCATGGCGTTGAAAGTACATCAACTAATGGCTGAGTAAGAGTAACACATACCAAGTTCTTCGAGATACATGCTACTTTATCAGTGTCTTTTATGATATATAACGTTACTGCTAGTACATATACATTATATAGAAAGTGACACAGCGAGTTAGCGTAGCAAAGGACGAGAATCACTCAACGAATGAATCTCACAAACAAATCACGGTTGCACACAACCCGTTAAAGGAGAGAAGCCTCTCACAAAATGTATTTCAAATATAAAATAAGACGTAACCCTAATAGGACTAACAAAAGGGTTTATATACTCTCCCTTAAAATAATAAAAGAAAAGGCGAATCTACGTGTACATGGTCGAAGACACGGCTGTGCTTCAAACCGTGTTGGACTCTGTGAGGATTTGTTGTTCGATACCCCTGCTCGAGACACGGCCTTGCTTCAGGCCGTGTTGGACTCTGTGAGAATTTGCTGTTCGATACTCCTGCTCGAGACACGGCCGTGTTAGACTCTATGAAAATTCGCTGTTTGATCCCCTTGTTCGAGACACGGCCGTGCTTCAGGCCGTGCGCAGAAACCGTGCTTCAGACCGTGTGTCGTCTTATATCCCCTCCATCATTCTCTCCCACCAGAGAAGAACTCGACCCCGAGTTCTTTGTAGGATATAACGCCTCATCGTCAGGGAAGAAAGGAAAGATATCAGCGACATTGAATGTCTTTGAAATGCCCATGGTGTTTGGTAAGCCAACCACATACGCATTATCATTGATTGTCTGCACGATCTTATACGGACCATACTTTTTAGGTTGAAGCTTGTTGTATTTTCCAACAGGAAACCGTTCCTTGCGTAAGAATACCATAACTTGATCACCCACTGAAAACACTTGTCGCCTTCGATCCTTGTCAGCTGCAGTTTTGTACTTGGCATTGGATTGTTCAATTTTCGCCCTCACCTCAGCTATAGTATTCTGCCAACTATCCGCTAGGTTCTTGGCTGCTGCGTTAAACTCAGTGCCCCTTGGAAGCTTGATCAAATCCACAGCATGGTTAGGAGTATTGGTATAGACAATAGAGAATGGAGACTTGCCTGTTATCTTGTGAACGGCACTGTTATAAGCAAATTCCGCCTGAGCCAATGCCACGTCCCATTGTTTGGGTTTCTCGCCACAAATACTCCTAATGAGATTGCCCAAGGTTCGATTTGTTGCTTCTGTCTGACCATCCGTTTGTGGGTGAGCCGTGCTGCTATAGTTTAAGGAGGAATCAAACAGCTGCCACAAGGTTCTCTAGAAATGACTCAGGAATTTGTTGTCTTTATCTGAAGTAATAGATTTAGGCACCCCATATAGGTATACCACTTCCTTGAAGAACAACTGGGCGATGACCTGAGCATCAGCAACATTCCGACATGGGATAAAATGGGCCATCTTGGAAAACCTGTCCACCACAACAAAAACAGAGTCAACGCCCCGTTGGGTACGGGGCAATCCCAGGACAAAGTCCATTGATAAATCCTCCCATATGTTATCAGGAACAGGGAGTGGAGTGTAGAGGCCAGTGTTTTGGGCCTGACCCTTGGACGTCTGGCACGTATAACACCGTTGCACAATCCTCCCAACGTCACACCTCAAGTGTGGCCAGTAGTATCTAGCACTGACTGCAACAATGGTCTTATCCCTTCCCAAATGACCTGCTAATCCACCCCCATGTAAGTCAATAATCAACTTCTCCCTCAAAGAAGACTCTGGAATACACAATTGATTCCCCTTCATTAAGTACCCCTCATAAATATGGAAGTCATTGCTCGGCTGTTTACCCCGACACATCTCCCAAGTATCCTTAAAATCATTGTCAGTCCCATATAGGTCTTTCATATGTTCAAACCCCACCACTTCAGTATGAAGCGTCACCAACAAACTGGCTCGCCTACTCAAAGCATCTGCAACTTTATTGTAGACCCCCGATTTATGTTTCAACTTAAACGGGAACTTCTGCAAAAATTGAATCCATCGTGCATGCATATCTTTGCTAATCCTGGTCTAATTATTCAAGTGTTTAAGGGCATCACAATCCGAATATAGTACGAATTCTTTGCCCACTAGGTAATGTTCCCAGGTCCTCAAGGCACGCACTACTGAATAAAACTCTTTATCATATGTGGACCAATTTCACCTAGACTCGCATAACTTTTCACCGAAAAAGGCAATGGGTTTCCTTTCCTGAGATAGTACCGCTCCTATTCCAACCCCACTTGCATCACAATCGACTTCAAACAACTTATCGAAGTCAGGTAATGCAAGAACTGGCGCGTTGCACAACTTTTCTTTTAACAGCCCAAAACTACCTTCAGCTTCATCACTCCACTGGAACTTCCCTTTCTTCAGGCACTCAGTCATAGGTGCAGCAATGGTGCTGAAATGCCGAATAAACCGTCTATAAAAACTTGCCAATCCCAGGAAACTCCTCAACTCACTTACTGTTTTAGGAATGGGCCATTCCCTAATAGCTCTTACCTTCTCATCATCCACAGTAATTCCATCACCACTAACAACAAAGCCCAAAAACAGTAACCTCCTAGAGAGGAATACACATTTTTTCAGATTCACAAAGAGCTTGTTCTCCCTCAGAACCTTCAACACTTCCCTCACATGATTAATGTGTTCCTCCTCAGTTTTGCTATAGATCAAGATATCGTCGAAGTAAACTACTACAAACTGATTAGAGAAAGGTTTAAGTACCTGATGCATAATCCGCATGAATGTGCTTGGGGCGTTGCTAAGGCCAAAAGGCATGACCATCCATTCATATAGGCCCTCTTTGGTTTTAAAGGCCGTCTTCCACTCATCTCCCGGTCGGATCCGAATCTGATGGTAGCCACTCCTTAGATTGATCTTGGAAAAGCATTTAGCCCCACTCGAGCAATCTAACATGTCCTCTAACCTTGGTATTGGGAATTTGTAGCCAATGGTAATTTTATTGATTGCTTTGCTGTCGACACACATACACCAACTCCCATCTTTCTTTGGGGTTAACAAAGCGGGTACTACACAAGGACTCATGCTCTCCCTGATGAATCCCTTTTGGAGTAGTTCTTGCACCTTCCCTTGCAATATTTCTGTCTCTTTGGGACTCATTCTATAATGTGGAAGGTTAGGTAGACTAGCTCCTGGAATCAGATCAATGTGATGGTGGATGTCCCTCATGGGAGGTAATCCATCAGGTAGCTCCTCGGATGTTATCTCCTTAAACTCCTCCAAAAGCTCCTTCACTCTGTCAGGCAACTTCGGAGCATCACTCTGGTTTTCCTCAACTGTCATCACCTGCCGAACAATTAGCGCATGTACGGCCTACGCCTCCTTGATTGCTTCCTCCATCTCCCTCTCAGATTGGGTGATAGTGAGGAAGGAACGCCCTTCTGCTTTAGAAGCTTTAGGCTGGTGTGATACTTTGAGAGGTAGAAGAGTGAACTTTACCCCATCCTTCTCTAATCGGTAAACATTCTCCCTTCCTTCATGCTTGGCATCAACATCAAATTGCCAAGACCTCCCAAACAGAAGATGGCATGCATCCATATCCACGACGTCACAATAGGCCTCATCCCTATACTTCCCTATAGAGAAAGGTACACTGCATCGTTCGGTGACTTCTATCTTTTCAGCTACTTTAATCCACCCAATAGTATATAGGTTCGGGTGTTTTTCAGTCGGCAAGTTCAAGACCCTCACCATTTCTCGACCTATGATGTTCTCACAACTCCCACTATCCACAATCAAATCAAACACCCTACCATCGACAGTACACCTAGTACGGAATAGCTGATGCCTTTGGGTCTTCTCATCACACTTTGGTGCTAACATCAGTTTCCTGATGACATATGTCTCCTCATCATCCCCATAGCCATCATCACCATAAAAATCATCCCCTCCATCCGGTTCACAACACACCTCTTCATCCTCCTCTCTGTCAATAACATTGACTGGTCTCCTACTGGGGCACTCATTGGAACAATGGCCCAGTTGATTGCACCTATAGCATTTTCCCATAACTGGCTTAGCATAAGGATTATTTTGCCTAGGTGCCTCCCTAGCCTCCATTGGTCTCCTACTTAACCCTCTTTCCTCTCTCTTCTCATTGACTCCACCTGGTACCTCCGGGACAGCCTTCCCTTTATCCGTACCTACTGTACTGAACCCCTCGTTCTTAAACCTTCGGTTACCCCCATCAAACCTATTGGTCTTCTCTTGCAGCATCATCTCTGCCCGAAGAGCCATGTTTTTCGCTTCATTGATATTGTGTAAAACATGAACCCCTATCTTATCCTTAATTTGCACCCTCAGCCCATCCAGGTACCTAGCCACCTGCTGCCCTTCGCTTTCTCTAAGATCATTCCTCTCAGCCAACCTCATGAATTCCGCCGTATACTCATACACTGTTCTCGGGCCCTGCCTACACCTCTGATACTGTTGAAACAGTATTTGTTCGTAGTCAGGAGGTAGGAAATCCCTTTGAA
Organism: Laguncularia racemosa; assembly: GCA_037954665.1. Classification (NCBI taxonomy): domain Eukaryota; kingdom Viridiplantae; phylum Streptophyta; class Magnoliopsida; order Myrtales; family Combretaceae; genus Laguncularia; species Laguncularia racemosa. The sequence goes on along the minus strand of JBBMOL010000245.1, from coordinate 473,197 downwards.
TCAATTGCTTCATTCTATACCACGTCTGCATTGGTTGCTTACCCTCTCTATATCGCCTATTTTGTAATCTCTCCCACCATGCCGAAGCCCCTCCTTTCAATCTACAAGCCACTAATTTCACCCTACGATTCTCCGGCACTTCCATATAATCAAAGAAACGATTTACCTCTGCCAGCCAATCTAATAAATCCTCGATGTTCAAATTACCGGTAAAAGAGGGTATATCTACCTTTAATCTGAATTCGCCGGTGTCTCCTTGATCATAGCCATGGCGATTCCTGCCATACCTACCACCAACGTATCCTCTCCGCTGTGGTTGCGGGTTTCCGACCAGCCAATCATCTTCCTCCTCAGAATCCGCATCACACGCTTGGATCCTTTGATTCGCAGCAATAGGTCTATTGATAGGAGCGCCAAGAGCAGGATTTGTCCCGGGTCGTACTCCTCTAACGTCTCTATCTCTGTTTGTATTGGCTCCCATTGCGTCGAAACGCTCAACCAGATCATCAAAGCGCTGTTCGAAACGCCGGAGTCTCTGATCCATGGTATCCAACACTACCCTTTGAGCCTGCACTTCGATTCGCAGAGTTTCCATATCCCGAGCAACGTCCGGAACATGACCGCCTCCTGAACTACCTTCACCTGACATCTCCACAGGAAATTTTCCTTGCTCTGATACCAACAGACGCAGCGAGTTAGCGTAGAAAATGACGAGAATCACTCAACGAATGAATCTCATAAACAAACCACGGTTGCACACAACCCGTTAAAGGAGAGAAGCCTCTCACAAAATGTATTTCAAATATAAAATAAGACGTAACCCTAACATGACTAACAAAAGGGTTTATATACTCTCCCTTAAAATAATAAAAGAAAAAGCGAATCTACGCGTACACGGTCGAAGGCACGGCCGTGCTTCAGGCCATGTTGGACTCTGTGAGGATTTGCTGTTCGATACCCCTGCTCGAGACACGGCCGTGCTTCAGGCCGTGTTGGACTCTGTGAAAATTCGCTGTTTGATCCCCTTGTTTGAGACACGGCCGTGCTTCAGGCCGTGCACAAAAACCGTGCTTCAGACCGTGTGTTGTCTTGTATCCCCTCCATCAGAAAGCAAGAAAAGGTCCATCTGTCCAGCTAGTGCATATGTCAAAGTAACAACAAGTAGTAAAGGAAAAGATAGAACCAAAAGAAATTATACACCTACTATTCTTTTTCACGTGACGACTATTTTGTTTTCATATGATGACAAGAGATGAGTCATGAGGAAGACTTTTTAGGCAACAGTGCCCCACCATCTGTACGATGAGTGAACATTTCCACTTAGAAGTTTATGCACCTGACATGGAACGGGTGCTTTCCTATGGCACTTCACGCTTTATTTGGCAGTATCAAGTTGGCTTAATCAGACGGTATTCCTTTCTTCTTTTTATAAAGGAAAGGAGGGTATTCTCAGTAATCATTCATCGTTAACCATTATCAAAATTATTACATGTAGAACGACTGACCCTATTAGAATTTAGAAAACATCTAGCAAAATAGTTGCTTCATGAGTGAAAATGTGGTGTTGGGTCACCAGTTCAGTGGACACATTTAGTGAAACAAGACTACCTAATTGTTACTTCAGTTTGCATTTCTACGAACAATGGAATGTAAAAAAACTTAAAAATATGTTCGGCTTTTAAAAAGTAAGACACTGAAGCCCGATGTAATGCTTTGAGGATCTCCATTAATTATTCATGGACTAGCTATAAACAATCAGATTCAAAAGTCACTCTTTTCCAACCCATGTATCCATGACCATCGTAGGTTTAAGTGTGAGGGCCTGTGTTTCACATGCATAGCTGACTAAGCCATAGTTGTGATCTTTTGTTGTTTCACTGTCACTTCAAATGCCTCAAACCAAACACATGCCATCCACTCATAGGACGAGACTACAAAGTTCAAACGACTCCTATTCACTAATGAAAGGAAATGAGAGTCTGCATAGTAGGAATGAAATTTGACGCAACCCTTCAAAGAAAGGTAACTTGTCGAGGTTTCAAATCTTTTTCCACTCTCCTTTAGTTACATTTCTAAAAACATATGGTCTGCTTCGACATGTACCTTTTTCTTCCAGTCGTAGACAAGCTTCACCTAATATTCACCTTGACCAATCAAAAATATCTTCTTTCGTTTTTGCAATAATAGGTGCACTCCTTAGGCCCCATTTTGTTTGATTACATTGCACTCCAAATACTGTTAAAATTCTACTCTAAACTATCCATATCCATCATAAACCCAAACAATAGGATCTAATTGCGAACCATTCCATGATCAGTGATTTTCTAATGTAGGAGTTCATCAATCTCTACCCAAAAAAATTTGTATCCATTTTTTACTCTCCATATTGCCCCCTTTCCATAAGGATCCTCTTCCCCTCTAGGATGCTACATCATCCCTATGATATCCTAGCCCCCTTTACAGCAAACCAAAATTCAGTATCCAAAAAATAAAGTTCTTTTAACATTTACCCACAACGCATTAGGGTTTTGTTGAACTCTCCTTACTAATTTCTTTAGCAACCCAAGGTTTAACAAATGTAACTTTTTGAATCCCATATAACCTCAACCTCCCTAACCTTAGTAAGCATGTCCTAACTACCATTGAACTCTTCATCCTTCTGTAACCCCAACAGAACTTAGCAATTAAAGAATTCACTTAACAACACCACTTCATTGGGAATTTAAAGATTCTCATATTAAAAAAAAAAAAAAAAAAGTAAAAACAGCACAAACTATGACTTTGATCTAGAATTCCCTTCCTAACTCATTTAACAATGTTTCCACCCCCGTAATTTTTGAATAATCATCTCTTTCATAAAGTGAAGTGCCTCAAATTCGAACTTCCTCCGTATGGTAGAGAGGCCCAGATATTTACCATGATCTAGTGTACTTAAAATATGTAGAATTCTACCTGCATCTCTCTTCCATTCCTCTAGCGTATTCTTGTTGTAAAAAACAACTGACTTGCTAAAATTAACCTATTGACCCAACACTTTATAATACTCTAACAAATTTTTTAAGATAAGCCATGTTATCAATTCCTACTTCTACAAAAGAGAAGTCTTTAACAAATAGTAAATGGGTTAAGGTAGGACAATTTGAATTAAATTTAATGCCTCTGATCAAACCTAGACTTGAAGCCCTAGTTAATCCTTTAGATAAACCATCAGCTGCAAGGATGAACAAAAAAAAGGGAAAGCGGATCTCCTTAAAGAAAAGCCTAACTAGGCTTTGCATAATTCAATGATTTACCATCGACCATCACACTAAACATAACACTTGTCATACATTCCATAATGCAACTTATCAATCTACAAGCAAACCCCATTTTAGCCAACAAAGCTTTCAAAAAGTCCCATTGACCTTATCATACGCTTTATTTATGTACATCAACAATTCTTTTTTGCTCCTCATATATTTTAATTGATGAAAAACCCCATGTGCTATCACAATTTTAATGAACCCTAATAGGGCCTAATTAAAATGCCTGAAAATTTTTATATCACTTATCTCAACAAAGTGGAAACTATCTTATTGTAAATCTATAATTAAACATTCAATTATCATAGTTAATCATAATTCATATAAATGAATTAATATATTAAAATAACTACAAAAACTAATGATCTACCATTCACTAGAATTGTAGAGAATCAGGATCTCTTACCAAATAATAAGATTAGGTAAACAACTTTTAAATGATTTGGGTTTCAAAGAAATGAAAATTTGGTTTTCAAAATACTACACAAAATAAACAAGTTTTATTTTTTACTATTTGATTTTTATCGAACTAATCCTACCACTAAACCTCTCCTAACAAACATAGGTTGGAAAAGCATTTTTCATTCAAATCCTAGCCTATTCCTAACTTTCAAGTTATCTATCCAAAAAGAAAAAAGAAAAAAAAATTGATGTGTAAGCTATCACTAGTTAGTGAGATCATCCCACATAGTATACAAGTAATTAACAAACACACTATGGGCCACTAGAATCCTATCTTAATACTGACAAAGGGTGTATGCCTAGTGAAATCATATGGTATGGCTATAGGTATTAATGGCCATAAATTTTTACTCCATTCAACTTCTTTTTGTATAACACCACATTTATTCTTTGATCTAGGTTAGTTTTATGTTGAGATTTAATTGTTCATGCTACCATTGAGTGTTATTTGCTTTTACTTTCGTCTACTCTCTCTCTCTCTCTCTAACTCATAGAGATTTGATCATTTTCAAGTTTGAACCTTTGTATTTCATGTTGTATTTCTTTTATACTTCTTTAGTTCAAAAATTGTTAATACAAGTGGTTATATCAATTATCAGTCCATAATTCCCTTCTTTGATATGAGATGAAGTTTTCACATATCTAAATGTTTTAATCTGAAGTTGTTCCACAATTATATTTTAAGGTAGCGTTTGGTTGGCATTGGAATTCGGCACTAGACTGAACAAAATTTTTTGTCCTCCGTTTGGTTGCCATCCTTGAAGCAAGTACTGGACTAAACACAAATATGGTACTGGACTAAATCAGATATTTTAGTACCGTGTATAATTCGGTACAAAAAATTCGGCACTGGACTACAACCCAATTTTTGCGAAATTCCCAATTTGCCCCTCAACGATCGCGTGTTACTTTCCCTCTTTGTTTTACTCGAGTGTTCTGCCTTCACTTTCCGTTCATTCTTTCTTCTCTAATTTTTTCCCTTCATCGCGCAACTGCTTCGGACGAGGAACCACGACAGCTTATCGGCGCCGATCCTTCCACCATCAGGTTTGTATGCTTCTATCTCTTCTGAAATCGTTGATTCATTAACAATGTTCGTCGCATGGTTGTTCGATTTTTCCATGTCGTTGTCGCTGGTCCTTCTCTGTCGCTTCTTGTATGTTCCCGCATGCTTCTTGCTTAGATGGGGTTTAGCTGGTTAATTAAGTTGCTTAAGGGATAGGGTTTAGGTTAATGGATTTTGATTTTAGGGTTTAGGTTAATGGATTTTGTTTTAGGGTTTAGGTTAATGGATTTTGATTTTAGGGTTTAGGTTAATGAGCAACGGTATCCACTTCGGAAGTAATGGGTATGGACTTCTTCTTTACGATGGATTTAATGTGAAAGCTCTATTGACTAGAACGGTAAAAATGATAGGATCTTGAAATTAGGTTGTTCTTTGGGTGTTGCTGTTTGATTTTGTTCTCTGAGCTGAGGATAGAATTAGGGTCACTTGGAATTATTCTAGGTGCCACGTCTTAAACAAAGAGGAAGAGGAAGCTCTGCATCTATGTAGAGTTTGGGGATATTTAGTCAAATGGATCCAGATAGCACTGGATGTTGCGAATGGCCTCCACTATCTTCACAATTTCACCAAACCTGCTTACGTGCACAAGGATATTAACAGCAGTAATATACTACTGAATGGTGATGTCAGGGCAAAAATTACAAATTTCACTCTTGCACTAGAAAGAAGGAGGGAAACATCTGGGTCTTCCTTCATGACAAGTCATGTTTGTTCTAGAGGTTACACACCACCAGAATACATGGAGGCAGGGCTGGCAGCTGTGACGCCAAAGATTGACATCTATGCTTTTGGAGTACTGGTGTTGGAGCTAATTACAGGGAAGAATGCTGTTTTTCCATAGGATGGATGCGAAGTGCTGCTTTCAGAAGAAATTTCATCCATCATGGAATTAGAAAATGCAGAATACGAGCTTCATTGTGTTCTTGATCCGAGATTACAGAACTGCAGAAGTAAATTAGCTTCCAGATGGTGAGGTTGAGCTTAAGCTGCTTGGAGAAGGAACCAGAAAGAAGACCGGGTATGGGGGAGATACTGTCAACCCTACTTAAGCTCTGCATCTATGTAGAGTTTGGGGATATTTAGTCAAATGGATCCAGATAGCACTGGATGTTGCGAATGGCCTCCACTATCTTCACAATTTCACCAAACCTGCTTACGTGCACAAGGATATTAACAGCAGTAATATACTACTGAATGGTGATGTCAGGGCAAAAATTACAAATTTCACTCTTGCACTAGAAAGAAGGAGGGAAACATCTAGGTCTTCCTTCATGAAAAGTCATGTTTGTTCTAGAGGTTACACACCACCAGAATACATGGAGGCAGGGCCGGCAGCTGTGACGCCAAAGATTGACATCTATGCTTTTGGAGTACTGGTGTTGGAGCTAATTACAGGGAAAAATGCTGTTTTTCCATAGGATGGATGCGAAGTGCTGCTTTCAGAAGAAATTTCATCCATCATGGAATTAGAAAATGCAGAATACGAGCTTCATTGTGTTCTTGATCCGAGATTACAGAACTGCAGAAGTAAATTAGCTTCCAGATGGTGAGGTTGAGCTTAAGCTGCTTGGAGAAGGAACCAGAAAGAAGACCGGGTATGGGGGAGATATTGTCAACCCTACTTAAAATTTAGGCAATTTTGAAGAATCCTTAAATGGAAAGGATTGTATTTCCAGGTAGCAGCTAGAAGATGTAGATCAGTAGTGGAGATCATTTCAGCTTCCAGAAGAATAGATGATCTTATTTTCTCCGACAAAAAATAAATGATCTTATTATTAAATGAAAGTAGTTCTTATTCTGTCAATTATTACTTTCATCTCACAGCCAACATACATGACTGCTTTGCTTGGAAATTAAATAAGTTTAGGCACCAATGGACCACTCGCTTAGAAGATACAATGCCTACTTTAAGAGCATTAAATCATCCCAATTAACATATATACACTCAATGGACCACTCCGCCATCCTGACTTTATTGATATTATGTAGCATATGATGTTGTCCATTATGTTTTGTATTATGAAAATGATCTTTCCATCCCCAACGTTACACTTATGGGTCGTTCCTTTGATATTTCCTATAGATCATGGATCAAAATGGATTTCTGATTTGTCTTCTTGGATGGAGAGTCTATATCAATATGCTTACAATGGCGGCAGCTGGTTTCTATTATATAAACTTTGTTTTGAATAGAAGAGTAGAGAGGGGTGTATTGAATGAGCGAGCAATAGCTAGATATGAAACACATCGAGAGGTGATTGATTCACTCATTAGTGGGAGTGATACAAATTGTTTATGGGAGTTAAGGATGTGTAGGAATAGTTTTGCACATCTTTGTGAACTCATTAGGGTACGAGGGGGAATGCATTGTAATGGACGAGCAACAGTTGAAGAACAAGTTGCGATTTTTGTAAACATCCTTGCACATCATACAAAAAATAGGAGTATTCAAGTCAGATTTCGTAGATCAGGTGAGACTGTTAGTAGAAATTGCCATCAAGTGTTAGCTGCTGTGTTAAGGTTACAAGATATCCTACTTGCAAAACCCAACCCAGTACCAGAAGATTGCATTGACGAACAGTGGAAATGGTTTAAGGTAATATAATTAATCTTTTCGGTACCTTCAGTTAATCAACGATGATCATGATTACTTATATTACAATGTCAAATTTATTTCTGTTTCTTTGGGAACATATTAGGGTTGCCTTGGAGCATTAGATGGTACATATATTGCAGTTACGACACCAGTTGCAGATAGACCTAGGTATCGAACAAGGAAAGGGCATCTTGCAACGAATGTCATGGGTGTATGTGATCGTGACATGAAATTTATCTACATATTAGCTGGCTGGGAAGGGTCTGCATCAGATTCTAGAGTATTACGTGATGCAGTCATTCGATCTAATGGATTGAGAGTTGCACCTGGTAAGCATTTTAAAAAAGAAAAATGTTTTCATTTTATTTATCCAGTTCAAATTTTTCATGTAAATTTATGCGGTTACATTTCATTGTAGGTTCATATTATTTAGTCGATGGTGGATATTCCAATGCGCCAAGATTCCTTTCCCCTTTTAGAGGGAGGCGTTATCACATTCAAGAGTGGGCTACAAGTCAACGTAGGCCTCAAAATCGTGAGGAATTATTTAACTATAGACATGCAAGGGCAAGAAATGTTGTTGAGAGATGTTTTGGAATTTTGAAAAAACGATGGGGTATTCTAAGGAGTCCATCATTTTATCCCATCAAAATACAATGTCGAATGATTTTGGCTTGTTGTCTATTACACAACTTCATTCGAATGTACATGCCACTGGACCCATTCGAGCACGCAGTAATTGAAGGAGATGAAGTTCCAATTGGAGAAAATGGAATTGATGCAATTGAAACAATAGAACCTACTAAGGCATGGACTGAGATGAGGAATACCTTAGCACAAGAGATGTACGATGAATGGAAAGCCCGCCATAGGAACTAGAATGTCACTGATTGTTGTACTTTCTTTGATTATGTATCTTGGATCAGTGTCAGTATTGATTTTTCGTTATTTTTATATTATTGAAATCATTTGGTTGTCCAATTTTCAATTTTATGTTGTAATGTAACTTGAAATATTCTATCCACTGTTTCTATGCATGAATTACATTTTATTTGTTTGGTTTTTGCCTTACACTATGCATTCGTTTACAGTCATGGATAGTAGAGATAAAAAAACTAGACGTTGTTGGAGCCAAGTTGAGGAAGATACGTTATTGATAGTGCTGGAGGAATTAGTCGTTGAAGGATACAAAGGAGAAAATGGCAGCTTTAAGAATGGGGCGCATGAAGAAGCTTTAAAAAGAATGAAAAGCCACATTCCAGAAATCAATCTCAATGTCAGGCAAATTGTTAACAAAATGAAGAGGTGGGCAATGAAACTGGTAGAGGTTGTTGACATGATAAATACTAGTGGATTTGGGTGGGATGATGCCAAAAAATGTGTTATTGTTGATAATGATGCAGTTCTTGCTGAATACATAGAGGTAAAATCAACATAATGTTTATTTTGAAATAAGCTCATTTTTTATACGTTAATTCTTTGTTGTTATAATAACCATTTCTATTGTTTTGTAGAAACATCCAAAGGTTGCTAATCATGCCAACAAGGAATTTAAAGAGTTTGAAAAACTTCAACGAATTTTTGGAAAGGATAGAGCAACTGGCAAACGAGCTGAAACACCAGCAGATGTGATACAGGACATGCAAACTAATGGTGAGGATGCTTTTGATGAAGAAATGGAGTCAGAACAAGTGCCACAGTCTACTGAAGCCTCCAGCTATGCCTCACGTGATCCATCTGTGCGACCGACTCGCAAGCGTCCGATGGCAGAATATGCTGCAGAATTTATATCTACGTTTCAACAGAGCATTAGAGATGTTAGGAATGATTTTGCTTTACTTGCAGGAAAAATTGCTAATCCTCCTAGGGACGATATTGTTGCAGAGTTGAAAACGTTAGGATTGTCGGAAAATGAAGAGTTGGATGTGCTTATGCAAATGGCGACAAATCCACAGTATGAGAAGTTTTTTTGGAGGCTCGAAGGAGAACAACGCCTAGCATTTGTTAGGCGAATTATTGGTTGATATAAAACATGTTTGTAGTATTTATGTAATTGAGACTTCTTTCATTGGCTTTGTATTATCAAACCTCTCTATCCCCGTTTAGTACCTTCTATGGTTAAATCAGTTTTTGGATTTTGTAGAAGTTGTAACCTTATGTATCTCCTACAACAGAGTTGGCAGGTTTTCTATCAGATGTAGTTGATAGGTCATAATCATATAAACTACTTTGACTATCGAAGCATATGATTATTATCTTATTTATGTCATTTATGCCTTGTCCTTATGAAATATAAAAGTGATTGATTTTCTAATCTAATCGATCTAATTTGTGGATAGATTTTCTAATTTTTAGGTCTTTCAATGACTTGTTTAAAGTGGTTGATGGATATGTGGATGGTTCAGTGTAAAAGTGTTTCATGTTTTCAGTGACATATTCAAAATCATAAATAATGTATTATTTCATTAAATATAACATATTTCCTATAATATTTAATATTATATATTAAACCTTCAAATTATATTTTTTATAATAATATGAAATATATAAAAATAACTATGATATAAGCAAAATTGGCAAAATTATCAATTTTACTCTGTCTAGTCCAATCCAGTACTTTGCAATTTCAAACACTGTACAGCACAAAAGCTTTCTCCAGGGCAAAACAGTCAAATTACCTATGTTCAGTCCAGTACTTTGCAATCCAAACACTGGACAGCACAAAAATCCTTGTCCAGTACTGAACAAACCAAACGTGGTACAAAAATTTCTTTTGTCCAGTCCTTCATTTTTAGTCCAGTCCAATACTCCTTGTTCTGTCCAGTACCAGTAACCAAACGGTACCTAAATGGAACAATATTGCCAATGCTATCTAAACTTTGGAGAAAAAGTTCAATTTATTATATGAAGTTGAAATTCGCTAAATTTAATATCCAATTCAAAGTTTTTATGTCACCGTTACTAACCATTGTAAATTTTATGACAATTAATTTATGTAATCATATCATTTAGCCATTATTAATGTAACACGTGTCTCGCTAATATAAAGAATGGTACATTGGCATTGTTGGCTTTAACTATTAAACACAACAAAAGAACATTATTCTTGGCTTGATGTCATTCAACTTGTTTTTGTGTCTTTTTTTTTATATATTACTAAGTTCAGAATATCCAAAAGTAATACCAAGATGACATTCTTTAAATTAATAGGATATGCATTGCACTAATGATGGCTAAAGGATATGACTACATAGGCAGTTGTCTCACAAGATTTAATGTTGATAGCAACAGTGATGTGAAAACTTCCAATTAGATACAAAAATTAGCAAATTTAAATTTCAAGTAGTAAATTGAATTTTGTTCTAAAGTTCTAGTAGCAATTTTGAAATTGTCCCCATTTGAAATTAGTGTTGAATATTGAACTCTTACAAATAACCTATTGATATTTTAAATATATTAGATTCATTTGTGTAAATGAAAATACAAAGTAATATCATAAAACAAGGTTTGCAACATAAATTTATTTATTATGATAGATATACATTAAATTTGGTATTAGATTTGATATCGCCTAGTTTCGTAAAATAGCAATATAAAAAAAAAGATAGATAGAAAAATTTGCATTTTTCTCTAATATAAAAGTTAGGAGAAAAAAGCAAATTCACCAAACATTGCAAAATGTGCATTTCAAAGTACTTTGCAAATGCAGCTTTTTTGAAATGGTGCATTTTAAGTAACATTCCAAAGGTACTTTGGTGCCAAACACAGCCTCAATTGGTTTACAATAGCTACTAGTTGTCTTTTGGGTTGGTTACTATTATATTAGTTCTTTTTCTCTTTTATATTTATAGAGAGAGAGATTATATTAAGAGAAAATATATTTTTAGTCTTCAATATTTATTTATTTTTTATTTAAGTTTTTAATTTCTTTTATTCAATTTGAATTTTCAATCTTTTCAAAATCTTATAAATAAGATTAATTAAATACGTTATATTTTCTATTCATCTTAAATATAACTTTTAATTACTTTTAGGCCAGTTGGTCAAGGTAATTAAGTACACACAAATTTTTCAAGCCTCTTTCCTTAATGGCAATTATTATTTTAGATTTTTTAGTATTTTTTATTATATTATATTATTATATATTTGATATTATTTTTACTATATTATGTGAATAAATACATTTAATAGCCTCATTTTTTTAATATAATTGTTATAAACTCATTTAAAATTGATACAATAGATTGATAGAAAACTTAATAGATTTGATAAAAATCATTTTTTTTTTGTAAGGTTTTGAAAACTTTGATTACTCAAATAAAAGAAGAAAGAAAAAACTTAAGGACTTTAATAGAAAAATAAGTGACTGTTGAGGACTAAAAGTTTTTTTTTTCCTATATATTATATCTTTTGGCAGGCTTAAGCAACTTTGATCCATGATTTCTTAACCTTATATCTAGTTGCTCCTTTTTTTTTGTTTTGGGTGAGTAGTCTCTTTCATTTATTTTTTAATCTTATTTCAACAAAATTACTTGTTCACCTTAAAAGGAGACATTTTGGGGTCATCCAATGTTGTCCAAGACAATGCCCCCATAAGTATAGTCTTGCTCCAAAATTCATCCTAAGGCATAGAACTTCTTGGTTTAGATACAAGCCCTTTTGTTTGGCATAAGACTGATTTTTTTCCTCTAGGTTTGAATATATATAGTCTGTGAAATAGAAAAATACATCTAACAGTGCATGAATGGATAGCTAATCTTTGTTGTGTCTATTTGATCTTTTAATTGATCATCTTCTATACAGAGTTATGTTTTTTACCAGTTTTGATATAATGGATTTTGAACAATCATGCAAATGAAATTCCTAGATTGGTACATGAAAATTGCAATCATTTTCATAATGATCGATGGCTTTATGGAGTTGTTCATGATCAAAACTAGCTTTTGCTATACATATATACTCCAATGTTAGTTGTTATGCTTTTTGCACATGATGCTATTCTATCCTCATCAAAAGTGTTGGTGATGTAAATAAAACCATTAGCTCTTATCTTCACTCAAATTGTCATCATGGCCAAAAGTTTGAACCTAGACAAGAGACCAAACTAGTAAAAAAGAAAGATCAAATAGGCTCAAGTCTTGGTGTTGTCTTAACTTGTTGGTATTTGTATGAGAATTTCATTTATCTATATTATTGAAGGAAAAATGGCTATTTAACTCTACACATTTTGAATTATTATTGAAATGGAAATTATGATTTAGGGGGACAATTATTCTTTAACCTCCTACATAGAATGTATTGTGCATGAAATAATTTTGAACTCTTTCATTTATGGGCAATTGCATCGCAGTGGTCTCCGAAGTGTTAATTAAATAAATTAGAAAACAAAAGAAAAATTATAGCAAGTGTGAGTGAGATTGAGGGAAGATATTGTAGGTTTTTATATGGAGAAAGCATTATTTTTAAACTACTTCATATATAAAAATTCTATGAAATTTTATTTTTTATTCATCATGTTACTCAAAGGGAAGAGGAGTTTTGGCATAACATTCAAATTGACCAAATTGACCCTTTCCCCTAAAAAGAAAAGATTAGTTTGTAATAGGTAGTTTATTTTAGAATTTATCTAATTACCCTTCATCTCCACTTGCCTTAAAGCCTTTTTTTTTTTTTTTTTTTTTGGTGGGGGCCAAGGTTAGGTGTGGTGTAGGTGGGGGGTGGAGGGGTTGGTTATAGTTTTAATATAAGATTTCATTAATGTAAGAGATATACTAAAGCACTCTACTTGTACAAAAGCAAAAGTTGCTAGGGATCTAAAAATCCAGAAACCAATTATTGGTTGGCATTTTGAGACCCAAAAGTGTAAGTACCAAACTGTGAGGCTCACCCACACATAAGTAAGGAATTGCAACAAAAGAATTACAAGTTTAAGAAACTCAAATCTAAGGGGCTTTTTTTCCCCCAAATCTAGGGGCTTTATTGAGTTTGGTGCTTTTCTAGAATCTCCTTCCACTAGAGACTCTTGTAGGCTAAGATGCTTAGCATTCCTTTCTTGCCAGATGTAGTAGAACATTGATGCATGTGCTCTTCAACTCACATCAAAGTAGCGACCCAATGTATTAGAGAAAAAGGAGGAGAGACTTTGCAATTTGCCCCAAACTCTCGAATTCCAACCCAACATCTACTCTATCCTTCCTCACACTCCTTTTGCAAAAATTCTTTCAAAGAAAAGATGGTGCTAATGCTCCTCTTGAGAAGGGAAAAGATGACAACGACTCCGATCAACCATTCTCCACTCCTTCAACTTATCAAGAGTAAATAATTTCAATTAAACCACCAACCAAGTACTAAGCATACATCTACAGATACCCTTTTTGTGCCAAACAAGTGAATTCTAAGTAACTTTGTAAGGATGAGAACAATACCTAAGGCATGCTTCTTTACTAGAAAGAAGTTTAGTTGGGTATGCTCTCTAGATAAGATAATTTGTTTTACTTTTGTCCAAATTAAGACAAGAAGTGACATCAAGTATGAACTCTCAAAAGTTGAAAGCTTTAAGCCTTTAAGTACTTGGAAGATGAAATGTCAATTAACCATATCATACGCTTTCAAAATATCAACTTTGATTGCACACCTAGAATTCAAGGAGGTTTTGTAATAACCTTTAACTGACTCTAGGGCCACTAGGATGTTATCAACAATTCTTCTTCCTTTAAAAAAAGTAATTTGCTCCTTACTAATAAGACTAGGAAGAAGTAATTTTATGCAAGAAATTGCCAATTATCTAGAAATATAATAGCTAACTAGCAAAATAAAAGAATGAGGACAAAATCGCCACTACAATTTAAAGGTCGAACTTATCTTCTACAAAAATATATATATATATATATGGTATGATTATCATCTTCATCAATTCTATTTGCTACTCTTGTTTCAACCATCCATCACCAAATGCATGAAAAAGATCAACAAACGTTGAATGTAGGCACAAGTTTTATTGGCAAGAAAGTGAGCAATAGATGTAAGAATTTGTGAAGACTTGCCTAATGTGTTAAAAAAATTGTTGAAATGTATACATGTGCCTTAGCATTTTTTAGAAACAATCTTTAGGAGTGTTGTGTTTGTTGCTTAATTTTAGGAATTTGGTTTTATAGGTTGCACATGTATAGGAGTGGTTATTGTGTAGTGCTTCATATTTAGAAATCATGTGAACACGGCATATGTCTCCTTTTATATTATGTTCTTCATGGTATGAAAACTACGGTTTTTGCTTTTTCCATCTGTTTTGCTCCTTTGACTAAAACATAATATACAACAAATAGGTATTAAAGCTTCTTTCATCTTGAGGGATCTGTGCGATTAAGTGATACAACCACAAATCTTCATAATGGAGGCTAATGCACAATCATCCTTCAATCATGTTGCTCCACTAGTTTTCAATGGCCAAAATTATCAAGCATGGGTCGTTAGGATGACAGTTTATCTCGATGCATTAGATCTTTGGGAGGCTGTTGAAGAAAATTATGATGTTCCATCATTGCTAGCAAACCCAACAGTGGCACAAATGAAGAATCATAAGGAAAAAAAGACAAGGAAGTTGAAGGCCAAAGCATGTCTTTTCTCTACTGTTTTAAAATACCTTATTCACTAGAATAATGAACCCGGAATCAACCAAAGATATATGGGACTATCTCAAGAAGGAGTACCAAGGCCATGAAAGAACCAAGAACATGAAAGTGCTCAACTTGATTCGAGAGTTCGAGATGGTGAAGATGAAGGAAACGGAAATGATTACGGATTACTCCAACAAGCTGAAGGGTATTGTCAATAGAGTGAGGTTGTTGGGTAAGGACTTTTCTAATGAGAGAATTGTTCAAAATATTCTCTCAACTTTACTTAAGAAATATGAGTCCAAAATTTCTTCTTTGGAGGAGTTTAAAGATTTGTCAAGCATATCCTTGGCAGCATTGGTTAATGCATTGTAGGCTCAAGAACAGAGAAATATGATGAGAAAAGAAGAAGCTGTGGAGGGTGCTTTTAAAGCCAAGTCGGAAGGATGTTGAAAGCAAAAACAAGAAAATCAAAGAAAAAAAGAAAAGCAACATGTTCAAAAATGACAACAAAAATGAGGTAAGTTTACCCTACCCACATTGCAAGAAGTCGAACCATATGCCAAAGAGGTATTGGTGGAGGCCAAATATCAAATGCAAGAAGTGTGGCAATATGGAACACATGGAAAGGGTTTGCAAATCGCAACAACCCGATGTAACAAAGATATACAAAGAACAAGAAGATGAAGAACAACTCTTTATGGCAACATGTTTTGCCACCAACAATAGCTCAAGTGATTCTTGGCCGATAGATAGTGGCTGCACCAACCATATGACCAATGATCAAGCTCTTTGCATAGAGTTCAACAAGACTCCCATCTCCAAAGTAAAAAAAAAAATGGAAATGGTGAGTTTAGCTTAGTTAAGGGAAAGGAATAGTGGTGATCAAAAGCTTGACAAGCTTAAAGCATATTTTTGATGTCTTATATGTGCTTAACATTGATCAAAACTTGCTTAGTGTTGAACAGCTAGTTGAAAAAGGCTTCAAAGTTATTTTTGAAGATAAGTGGTGCTTGATCAAGGACGCAAGGGGCAAAGACATGTTCAAAGTGAAAATGAGAGCCAAGAGTTTTTCCTTGAATTTAATGGAGGATGAGCAAGCAGCACTTGCAAGTCATGTAAGTAATGAAGCATTTTGGCATAAAAGACTTAGACACTTCCATCATGTCGGACTTCTATATATGCAGAATAATAACTTTGTGAAGGGTATACCATTGTTGGAGGATAAGCGAGCAAATTGTATAGCTTGTGAATATGGAAAGCAAGTTAGAAAATCATTTCCTCAATCGGCATGGAGAGCATCACACATGCTTCAACTTGTGCATACCGACGTTAGAGGACCTCAGGCAACTCCATCCTTGAATGGTAGTAAATACTATATTGTCTTTGTAGATGATTATACTAGATTTTGTTGGATTTATTTTCTAAAATCCAAAGCTAAGGTTGCTAATACATTTTGGAAGTTTAAAGCTTGGGTGGAAAATTAAAGCAATTGTAAACTTCACATGATAAGATCAGACAATGAGAAAGAGTACATAAATGAAAAAATCTGACAAGTTTTGTGAGGAGGCAAGTATAAAGCATCAACTCACAGCACCTTACTCTCCATAACAAAACCACGTAAGTGAAAGGAAAAATCGAAGCATCATAGAGATGGCAAGGTGTATGCTTCATGAAAAAGAATTGTCAAAAAATCTTTAGGCAGAAGCTGCAAGCATTGCCATGTTCTTGTTAAATAGGTTACCAACTAGGGTAGTAAGAGAAAAGAGTCTGTTTAAGGCCTAGTTCGGTTACAAACCAAACTTGCAAAATCTGAAAATCTTTTGTTGTCTTTGTTTTTCATATATGCCACAGGTGAAATGAGACAATAGACAAAAAGGTGGAATCAGGAATTTTTGTTGGATATAGTAGCACCTCCAAAGCTTACAAATTTTCCAACCAAAAATTGGGAAAATTATTGTAAGTCGAGATGTCACGTTTATGGAAGACAAACAATGGAGTTAGATGAAACCTTTAGAAATGTAGTTGCTAGGGAATTCGCAGCATTCTAATGAAAATAAAGATGATGTTCCAATTTGTAGCACAAAGCTTCTATCCAATATCTATGAGGGATCAAACATTGCAATCTTTGAACCTGCAAAATTTACATAGGCGAAAAAAGATGACAAATGGATCTAAGCCATGAGAGAGGAGATTCGTATGATTGAGAAGAATGGTACTTGGGAGTTGGTTAATAGACCTCAAAACAGAAAAATCATTGGAGTAAAATGGGTTTATAAAACTAAGTACCATGTTGATGGTACAAATACAAAGCTAAATTAGTCATGAAGGGATATAGTCAAGTGTTTGGGATAGACTTCTCAGAAACCTCGCTCCAATTACCTGCTTAGATACTAGTAGAATGTTGTTGGCCCTAGCTGCACAAAAGGATTGGAAGCTATACCAACTAGACATAAAATCAGCCTTCTTAAATAGCCACCTTCAAGAAGAAATCTATCTTGATCAACCAGAGGGATTTCTTATCAAGGACAAGAGGAGAAAATTTACAGATTGAAAAAGGCCTTATATGGCCTTAAGCAAGCTCCTAGGGCCTAGTATAGCAAAGTAGATGAGAATCTTCAAAGTCTTGGATTTGATAAAAGTCTAAGCGAACCCACTTTATATGTAAAGAAGTTAGATGCTAACTTAATCATAGTATCTATTTATGTTGATGATTTGCTTGTTACAAGAAGCAATGAGAAGCTAGTGGATGAATTTAAAGCCAAGATGTTCAAAGCCTTTGAAATGACAAATGTTGGTTTGTTAACTTACTTCCTAGGCATAGAGGTGAAGCAAGGGCATGGTGAAGTCTTCATATGTCAAAAGAAGTTTGCAAAAGAAATTCTGAAGAAATTTCATATGGAAGGAGTGCAAAGGCATCAACACACCTATGAATCAAAAGGAGAAGTTAAATAAAGAAGATGGAGATAAAAATGTCGATGAAGGACTATATAGGAGTTTGATTGGATGCTTGATGTATCTCACAACCATAAGACCAGATATCATGTTGGCAGTAAACTTGCTATCAAGATTTACTAATTGCACTAGTCAAGTGCACTTTGTAGCTGCCAAATATATCTTAAGATATGTTAAGAGTACAACAGATTATGGCATTAAGTATTCTTGTTGTTGTGATTTCTAGCTCCTTGGCTTTTCTGACAATGATTAGGCAGGTTCTATTAACAACATGAGAAGCACAACTGGTGTTTGTTTCAATTTTGGCTCGAGTGTTTTTTCATAGAGTTTAAAAAAAAAACAAGACGTCAATGCTTAAAGCACAATTGAAGCAGAGTTTATTGCAGCTAATGTAACAATTAATCAAGCAATTTATATTAGAAAATTACTCGCAGACTTGCACATGAACCAGATTGAGCTAACGAAAATTTTTGTAGATAATCAAGCTGCTATTACAATTTCTAAAGATTCTATTTTTCATGGGAAAACAAAGCACTTCAACATCAAGTTGTATCCTTTGAGAGAAAAGTAGAAAGCAGGTGAGATCAAGCTGATTTACTGCAAAACTGAGGAGCAAATTATAGATTTGCTAACAAAAGCTCTTCCAAAAACAAGATTTGAGGACTTAAGAGACAAGTTAAATATTTATAAATACTGAGGCAAGGAGGAGATTGTTGGAATGTACTCATGTGCCTTAGCATTTTTTAGAAATATTCTTTAGGAGTGTTGTGTTTGTTGCTTAATTTTAGGAATTCTGTTTTACAGGTTGCACATGTTTAGGAGTGATTATTGTATATTGGTCCATGTTTAGAAATCATGTAAATGTGGCATATGTTTCCTTTTATATTTTGTTCTTCATGATGTGAAAACTACGGTTGTTGCTTTTTCCATCTGTTCTACTTCTTCGACTAAAACATAATATACAACAAAAATAACTGGGAGAATCTATAACCTATTAGTCTCCTCTAACCCTTATAATTCCCCCTAAAGTTTGGTCAAACCTCTTTATAGACTTCATAGATGCACAACTCGCTTTACATGTTGAATCTATCCTCCTTGTCGTAGTGGATCGTTTTTCAAAATATACCCACTTTCTTCCTTTAAGCCACTCATATACATAACTTTATTGGTTTCCATAGTGTTCTTTAATTAAATTTTCTACCTACATAGGTTGCCCACATATATAGCAAGTGATAGGGATGATGCTTTTACTAACAACTTCTAGAAGGAGCTTCTTAAGCTTTGTGGAACACAACTTTCTTTTTCCTCCATTTACCATCCATAAAGTAATGCCCGAGGTGAAGTCATCAATAGGAATACCAAGATGTACCTTAAATGTTTTACAAGTGACAATGCGAAAAAAATAGACAAAAGCATAGCATGGGCCAAGTATTGTTACAACGTTGGATTTCATTCTTCCCCTTTAAGGTGGTGTACGGCCAACCTCCACTTTGTTTGCTGGCATACCGCCTATGTACAACAAAACTAGAAACAATCAAGCATGCCTTAATTAAACACAATTAAGTTATACACTACAAGAATTTTGACATTTGGTGACGTTTGTTAAACATCGCAGAAGATTTTTCATAACATTTATTAAACATTACAAAAGGTTTGTTACGGAAAATATTTTGTAATGTTTAAAAAATAAATGTCACCAATACTATAAACATCACTAATGATGCAATAATAGTAACGTTTAAATGTCAATAATAAGTATTTTTTTGCAACGCTTAAACATTACTAAATGTTAACAATTTGACGCCAACATTGTTTGACAAAATGGATATTTTTAATAATGTTTAAAAGTCACAAAAAGTATATTATTTGATAACGTTTAAACGTTACTAAAAAAAAAAGTTTAAACATCACTAATAAGTAATTTTTTGTAATGTTTAGTAACATTTGAATGTCACAAATGAGTGATATTTAGTAACGTTTCAATGTAATAAAAAGAGAATATTTGGTAATGTTTAAATGTCACAAAAAAATAATTGTTATAATATGATAAATCCGTTTGTAAATGTAACAATTTAAACCTATAATAAAAGTGTATACAATTACAAAATAATAAAGGTCATAAAAGTGAACATTTGCATATAAGCTTATAATTGTACACTTCCATCATCAACTACAAGCTTTACAAAAGTTATAAATGAGGATGTTAACATATCCCAATTAATATTGTCTAAACTTTATAGAATTTACTAGCAAAATAAACTCTATTCATAACCTATGTTTCCCTAAATTCATAATCAACTTCCAAAAAGCAACCAGATAATAAACTTTATTTCATAAACTAGTTATTCTATTTCCCAGTCTAATTGTCATCTACAAAAAAAAAAAAAAAAAGTCAATAACAAAATAAACAATCCTTCATACATGGAGAAACTCTTACACAACAAAGCTATATTAGCAACATACATCTACCTTCTGTTTTGGCCAAAAGATTGAGATATAAGCTGGATCACCAAGTTCATGGACTCTATCTTCACCACAATTGAGCTCAATCCAAGAACTTTAATACATCATGTACGTTGCATACTTCTAATATCTAAGGTTAAAAACTGAGATTGCATAAGAAGACACTATTTCAAGAAGAGTACTAAAGTCTCACCATCCTTTCTCTTTAGTAGGCCAGGGGTATATGTTACCTGAATAATGTAATTAGGCTCTCCAATTCAATAAACAATTAAACCTACCAAATGCAAGCCAATTTATTCTAAACAGGGTCTTCTAACTTAGAATGTAACTTGATGTGCATTTCTAATTTGGTAGTTATTAAGTGCCCTTGATGCAGTTTTTAAAGGCTAAAATAGAAAGAAAGTTTTCAACTTTCCCAAGAAACATTTCACAAAAAAGTAAGTACATAGAATGAAAAGTTTCTTCTTTAGCCCCTTAAAAAGTGTCTCTAGAGAACCCATATCATTTCCATCCTAATTTTTCATGAATTTTCTATATCATTCAAATGGAACTAATGGCTATTGAGTAATGGCTGTTCATTTAGACACTAAGAAGATTTTCCTCAGAAAAAAAAAGACAAGAAAGAGATACTATCAAATGATGAGAGTTGGTGTTTCCCTATTGAGAGAATATAAACCAAAGATGACTTTCCCACATTTAGAGCTCCAACAAGACATAGAGTAGGTTTTTCCACATCAACAATTTCATTTACAATGTTTCCTAAGTTGATATGTTCACTCACTTCCAGATATGCACTTGCAGGAATAAAGGGAGAAACATTTTCTGCAAAGGCTTTAGTGTCTTTATCTATGCTCATCAACATAGAAATAATGCAGCACTAAAATATAGGAAGATCAGACATTACTGGAATAAATCCTTCTAATGACTATGATAATATACTCTCTTATAACATCAACTCACATCATATTTGAGTCTCAATGTAGCACACTGAAAAAAGAAATAAAGTATCAGGAATCAAAATCCAAAGTTTATAGTAGAATAAGTAAATTTTAAAGAATTTCAATGCAATCTTCCACAATTTTATCCAAGGTTTTCAAGAAGCACTCTAGAAGCAACTAGCACAATATGTAACAATATGAAAAAAGAGTCTTCCATAATTTCATCCAAGGACTCACATGGTTCTATAAGCAATCCAAGTTCAAGGTAGCATGAAAAAGAGTCTTCTTTCTCATAAATCCCTTAAGTTGAATTAAATTATACTCAGTATGCCAAATAAAAAATATTTAGTATGCCAAAATAGATCAAACATGATTTGTTTCCAAAATAAAGCATTAGAGTCATCTTATTATTAGTCTAAGTTAATGAGAGAACTAGCAAAAATCAACTAAATATAATATATTTTAACCTCTAAATTGGGGATTAACTTATGGTATTGTGTCAAGATGAGAATGATTTGCCCATTAAAGCAAGTTTAGCATGCACTGTCACTAGGTGGATTGCTCACTAATGAGAATTCTAGTTCAACAGCATTAAATGTTAAATCACAATGAAGTAAAACTTACTCTAAGCTTAGGTTAGAAAATCTACAAAATTGTAAATCTGGAAAAAACTCTAAGAATGAATAGGTGACTGTAGACAATTTTGACAATTAAGTTATCAAAAAGGAAGAAAAACTTCTTCACTACACAAGAAGGAATTCCTATTTGAAGTCTAATGCCTCTGTAGGAATTAGCAGCTATGAGCAACCTACAAGACAACTTATAGGAATTGTTACTAACCATCTATGGAGAGGGGGATCATATATTGTGTGTTTCAGCTAGACATAGCCTCTCTTGCACAACAAACAAGTTAGCAAGCGCTACAATTTCTGCTAGTACTAGTTTAGACCATGAGGTCCAAGTGCTAGAAGCAACAAGAATTCATGATACGATTTTGCTCTAGATAAAGTTGTAAAATCTCTTCCCAGCTCCACTTTTTCTACTAGAGTATAAAGGTAGAGGTTATAAACCAAATTTCACAAAAGATGGACATGAAGCAAGAAGCTTCAGAATTAGCTAAAGTAGGTGACCAAGATAAAATGCTAGAAGAAGTTGAATTTTCCACAAGAAGAAACAAGAATGCATCTTTTGTAAGAAGTTTCGTTTCTGTTGTCATTGAATTTGTTAGAAATATTCATATACATCATAGAGAAATTATGGAAATTGGCATGGATGAATATCATGATTTACCAAGTGATGATCAATCCATATGTAGTGGCCATGTTCAAAAAGCCACGGGTGTTAGGAGAAAAAACCGATCAATACTATCAGGTGGATCAAATAATATATAATAGAAAGGGTCATATTCTTATAATCCCTTTTGCAATACATTTAAAATCAAAAAAATTGACAATGTAGTTGCACTTTTGTAACATTAGAAAAAATAAATAAATAAATTAGCACACCATAAATCATAGCATCTTTAATAGGTTCATAGGTATTAATTTCCTGTAGGATCTCTTCTCTTAACTTGCTTATGCATCCTCTAAAAATTACTGGAGCAATGTCTGCATAAATTTGATGATTAAAAAACCAATTAGTCATTTGTATCAACATGTAACTCTAAAAGAAAACCATACACGGCCACGTTTTGAGAGATCAAATTGATAAGAACCTTAGAATTATTCTACAAAAATTGAAAGGAAAAACATGAAAAAGGTAAAAATAAGGTGCGTCAGGGCTCCAAATCGTACCTCTAAGTGATGTTTGGCTAGTGATGAAGGAATGGCAAGCAAGAGAGACTGAACGGGTGGTCCAGGGGTGATGGTTGTTCCATTTAGCCGATGGAGAGGAGCGATGGGTAGGTGTTCTAACAGTGATAGGTATTCTGCTCAGATGATGGAGAAGGGCGATGGGTGGTGTTTAGGGGCCGATGGGAGAGAGGGAGTGTGCAGGCTATGGTGGTGTTCTAGGGTGATGGGAGAGAGACAAAGTATGGGTGGTGGTGGTGTTCTAAGGTGATGGGAGAGAAATAGAGT
Organism: Laguncularia racemosa; assembly: GCA_037954665.1. Taxonomy (NCBI): domain Eukaryota; kingdom Viridiplantae; phylum Streptophyta; class Magnoliopsida; order Myrtales; family Combretaceae; genus Laguncularia; species Laguncularia racemosa. The sequence continues at coordinate 449,727 of JBBMOL010000245.1, read as the reverse complement.
ACGAGCGGTGGTGGTGTTCTGGGGTGATGGGAGAGAGGGAGAGTATCTTCGCTTGAGATGAAAAAACAAATAAAGAAAAATGAGAGAGTATAGGTAGTGGTGGTGTTCTGGGGTGATGGGAGAGAGGGAGAGTATCGTGGCCTACTAAGGAGAATACTGGCCTAATAGCTAAGGAGTAAATTATAGCTTTTTTTTTTAAATTTAAAGGTTATTTAATTTTTATATAATAAGTAAAAAATATTTAAGATTAATTACAATTAATTTTAGAAAAAATATTACAAATCAAATTATATATATATATATATATATATCTTCTAAATTTATTTATAAACATTACTAAATTATATTTTTCTATAACATTTAATAAACATTACTAAATCATATACAAATTAATAACGTTTGCAAAATTTGCAAACATTACCAAAGCTCAAAATTCTTGTAGTGCTAGAAGACTCAAGGAAGAAATCACTTGATGCTCAAGAGAGGATGAAATTTTATTATGATGACAATTAGCAAGCATGAAATGTCACCTTTGAGGTTGGAGATTTGGTGCTCCTTCCAATAAAAAAATCTTTATAATTGCCAAGAACTACCCAAACTTTCTCTAAGATTTTATAGGCCATTTACTATTGAAGAAAGGATAGGTCAGATTGCTTACAAGTTTGTACTCCCAAATCAAGTAAATCCACCTAGTCTTCCAAGTTTTTTGTCTCAAGAAGTATCATGTGGAAGTAACCAACAAGCCTATGATACTCAATATCCATCAAGGCCAAGTTGTTTTGACTCCCAAAGCTGTGCCTGACACCAAAAAGTTTTCTCATGAGGGGCTGTAAATGCTCTTAAATGGGGAAATGATGCTATTACCCCATTTCCGAGGGTATATGTTAGGAGGAAGAAGCAAACCAGGAGCTACAGGTCATGTTGGTCGTCTGTTGAGTCTTATGTTGTTGCTTATGTTCGAATGTTATTGTTGTTTATTTCTATTTGTTGTTGGTTGTGTTGGTTATGTCTATTGTTTGTGTCAATAGTGCATATTTACAATGATGTTGTTTTGATTGGTCATGTGTAGTGAGAGTGAAGTTCTCTTGTAAATAGGGTAGTGGGTGCATGGTCTGTAGAGGTACTCTTGTATGAAGCAGTTATAATTTAGATAATTGTCACTTCTTATATTTATATTGACAAGAAAGAAATGAAAAGCAACATACTTATTCCTGTCAAATCTTCTCTAGACTTTTAAACTCTTGTGAGATTGTAGTATTCTCTCTTAAAGAGCTCAAACCCCTAGTTAAAGATAAGAAAGTATGGAAGGAAGACGACTTATGACTTAATATAACTTACAAACCAATAACACCTTAACTAGGTTCACATCACTTCTCTCCACCTCAACTTAAGTAGCTAACTTTTCCCTAACATCAACTTCCATCAAAACTTTAGCTTGATTCGCTCGTTCTCTAAAGCTACTAAAGAATCCACCCAAGAGAAACCCTAACTCCTTCCATCAGAATCAAGATACTTGTATGTTATGCGAGAGAATAAGGCCCACACTAGAATAGTTTATTGGTTAGGCTTCATCAAGCATCATTCAAATGCACCATTTTTGAAGAGCAAATAGCCTTCGTGCATCATTTTTAGAATGGGAGTTAGGTCTTTATCCTTCGCAAACTGGATGTAAAGGAATCCCTCTATTTCAAAGGACATTCAAAATTCCATACTCTCCATATTCACATGGTTTTGACTTATGATGAGTGAAAAAATTGGAATAATTTAATGGATAGTATCAATCTCACAAACACTTGAATAACAAGTATACCAAAGAAATTACTTTTAAAGAAGATATTGCGAAGCATGATCACTTCTCTCATCAAGGAAATCGCTGAAATCTTATTGACTACCTTCCTTAAATTTTTGTTGGCTTCTTATAGTTGGATCTACGTTATTTAGAAAGCTCGACTGCATGGAGCTTGAATAACAAGTATATTTCTCACATTTCTCAATCAAGGAAGATTTTGTGAAGTATGATCACATTTCTCATCAAGGACATTGTTGAAATCTTCTTATAGTTGCTTAAATGATGATAGGAAAAAGTACAATTTTAGTTTTTAATATTTATCTATTTTTCTATCTAAATCATTAATATTTTTATTATTCTATTTGAGTTCTTAATATTTTTAAAACCTTACAAATATAAAATTTTCATTAAATACGTTAAATTTTCTATTTATATTAAACATATATTGACTTTTGATTAACCTTAAACTAATTATGAACTTAAGTAAAAAAATAGATACACATTCAAAACTAAAAATATACTTTTCCCGCAATAATATTACATTCAACTCGCCAATAATTCATCCCTTCCGACATATCCTTGCATTAGACAAAAACATTATCCACTTTGGCTAGGGAAAAAATATTGGAATAATTTAATGGATAGTATCAATCTCACACTCACTTGAATAACAAGTACATCAAAGAAATTACTTATAAAGAAGATATTGCGAAGCATGATCGCATCTCTCATCAAGGAAATTGCTGAAATCTTGTTGACTGACTGCCTTAAATTTTTTTGGCTTCTTATAGTTGGATCTACATTTTTTAGAAAGCTCGACAGCATGTAGCTTGAATAACAAGTATATCAAAGAAATTATTTTTAAAGAAGATATTGCGAAGTATGATCACATCTCTCATCAAGGACATTGCTTTGTGGCTTCTTATAGTTTGATCTCCATTTTTTAGAAAGCTCGACCGCATGAAGCTTCCTGCAAAAAGTAACAGGAAATTCGTCAGGTTTCAACAATCTTTTTTTATTCTATTGACAAGGTATATGCCTTATGTAACCAGCAAGCTGGATAAGCTCTACTATGTCACTAGATCTGTCTACTGGATTCGACTTGGTTCCATTTGACTCCTTATAATGGATCAAAGCCACGAACCGGCAAGAGTATAACAAAATTAAAAGAAGTTAAAACCTAGTTGGCCGGAAGAAACTTGGTTCGAATAGCTTTGATCCTTTTTCTTCTCTTTCTAAGAATTTGACCCCATACACATCAATTAACAATATTGCTAATAATCGTGCTAGATATACTTTTAATGAAATCATGCTGGCAGGATAAACTCCGCACCACAAGTGAACATAGAACCATCAAGTGACACTGAAAGAAGTTCATAAGCCAATCAGAAGTCACAAATGACTGTCACGAACTTACCTTTCTTTGATACTCATAACTTATCATAGGCTTACGTGAAAGAGTCAACAGAGATGCTGCACATGCCGCTAACAACTGGAAGGAAAGAGAGAATATAATACATCACCATCTTACTTTTTCATTAAAGGGTAGGCAGTGCTTGAAATCATCTTTTTCGTTGGCAAACAGCAGCCACAAAAGGACCTCAGCTTAAGATTATGATCATATGAAGGACAAGGAATCTATAAATTTAGGATGGTGAATGTCTTAAAAATCTTAACCCCAGTATGACACCAAAACCAAACCATCTAAAGATCATTCGGTAGTGAACTAGAAAAAATTTCACTATTGAAGCAAACACAAATATGCAATCTGTGGCCATGAACTAATATCCAAGTACAATTACATTTGCAAATGTAGGTTAGAGAAGATTCGACTTCCACATAACAAGAACGAGGATGCTCCAAAGTAATGTATATTGATCCCAGTCAGTAGAGATGACAGATGACAACTTAAGAAGCCATTTCTCAATGCAGGCTACAGCACCCTACCCTTACTCCAGGTCAACAATTAACCATAAAATTTTCCAACTGTCAATATACAATATCCAGATATCACAAGTCTGCATGCTCACCCTCTGTGGTCAGATCTAAATAACATAGGGTCAACTTGTTTTGCATTAATACTGTTCATGTCTTTTCAATATTTAGAACATCTTGACATTTTATAATCATTGAATATAATGGTGGTAAATGTAGGCAGTGATGCTAATTCTTCCTAGCAGCCAAAAGTAACGAATGGAAACATTAGTATCCATCTAAAAAGTGACAAAACTACAAGGGAAATGATTTTTAATTTTCAAATGGAAATCATCTCCCATTTCTAACAAATTTTTTCATTTACAGGGACAATGTTTTCCATTTCAATTATCAATGTACTTTCAATTCTCTATGTCCAGAATATATTTGTCATGAAACATAAGCACTCAAAGTACCATTTATCCAGAAGAGAAATTGTATTAACATAAACCTTCCCAATATTTACACTAATAACATCCAATTTCAAAGCAAATAAGCCAAACTCCAATGTTCAAGCAAATGGAGGACAACATTAGTTTTATCTTGAAGATTGGATACTTGGACAAGAAATTGTAAAATAAAATGCTAGAACAGACACATTGATACACGACCAGAGGCTAGACTTCCTATTTTAAATGTATAGAAAAGGCGTGATAAGAATGCCCCTAATGCCATTGCTACTTAGTTGAGAACTGTGTTGTGTGAAAGCAAGTGGAGTAGGTGTTTTGGCAGTCCACGTGTCTGGAAGCTGATTTGTACAGTGTACCAGTTAGTGGAGTTAGTAGCCAAAAGAGGTTCTAGAAGATTCTGGAACTTTCCAAAGTTAGTTAGGGAAGCTATGGGGGATATAAATAGTAAAGAATTCAACTAGTGAGAAGTAAGATATGTTCCAAAAATGAAATATCCAGCAATAATTGGGAGTTGCAGCTGAGTTATTGAGCTCTGGTACTTGTCTTTTACATTTCTACTGGCTCAAACCCTAGTTATTACATTTCAATACTTGATAATTCTCTAAAGTTGAGTACGAACCCTATCACACAAACCCAAGACTATAAATGACATAAGTCTACTTGTAAGCTACTTGAGTTCAACTCATTATTTAGTTGAATTCGACTCAACCACAATCAAGTCAAGCCCAAATTCAAGCTACTTATCAAGTCAAGCTTGAATTTTACGATATTGAGCTTGACTAAATCGCAAACCTCATCGAACCCAAGTTGAGCTTGAAGTAGTCCCTTTAGATATTAGTATTATTTTAATTAAATTAATAATATTTTTTAAGATTATTGAGTCAAAAAAAAAGTTAATCTAGTCAAGATCAAGCTTGTTGAGTACCACTTAGTCAAGCTCAAGCTCAAAATTATAAGTTTGACCATATTCAAGCTCGAGTTTTGAAATTTTGAATTGAGCTTAAGTTGAACTCAATATTGTATTGTTTCAATTCGACTTGTTTCGTTTACAGCCTTACATAAATCTTTAAACACTATAGTTACAAATTCAAAAATCACTAAGCTCATAGGAAAATGCAATGTTCCTTATTAAACTTAATAATGCATTAAATCCACATGAATGCACACCTTATTGAATAAAACTCTTTCCATAATGCTGTTATGTCTCTTTTCTCACTTCTGCATCATGATTTCTCCAAGGATTTAGAGCTTCTCTTATAGCCTGAGCTTCAGGAGAATTTTCCCATGCCCGCTTCTCAGACTCCAACACAGTCACTTTATCATCTACAAGCAGAATGCAGGGACCAATTATGATTTGATTCGAATTGAATGACAAAGGCAGATGAAAGCAACTCATAAAGCGTCCAGTGTCGTAATGATTTTTTACTGCACAAATATTGTGGGAAAAAAGCAAAAAGACTGAACAATCTCCAACAAAACATTCACTTTAAAAAGTAACAGAGCTTACTTCCCAATTTTAAAGATGACCTCTCAGTATCAAACAGTCGGTCAGTTATCCTTTTGTTATCTATTAGCAAACGGACATCCACGGTGCATTTGCATAAAATAATAAAAAAGATTCATCACCAAACTGACCAAATAAAATATCAAAGTCCGCAAAAATTGAAATCTTGATTTTGCATTACCAATTAGCACACATTGAAAATTAAAGATACTGAGTAAGAATAAGGTATGACAGTTTTAAAGATGAGTTCTAACAAGAGATAATACTCTCCCTTCTATCTAGAACTCCTCACCTAAAAGACCACTTCTTTTAGGCTTCCCTTCTAATCTACTCTTTTACATTTTCACCCCAACCCCTCTTAGCTCATTTTTGTTTCTCTTTCCTCCTTTTCTTTTCAGTTTATGAGTGGTTAATCTTATCTTATCTCTATTTTTGTTAATTGCACCAGTCTAGAGAGTCATGTACTCCACTTTAGATTGACAATGTCATTGAAGACTTTTCTTAAAAGAGCTAGGAAAGGACTACTTTCTCTAAGCCCTTGAAGAAGAAGTGCCGGTCTCAAGGAGTCTCAAAGACTTCAACATTAGTGAACCACCTCTCTTCTCGACCTTCAGCTCCTCTTTACCCTTCCAATGGCCTTGCTTTTCTTGTTAAGGATGTTTCCCAGGTTGGTCCTTCTACCAAGGTGGTAAAGAAAGCTTATGTGACTTCCTAGAGGGGTCGGGTCTTGAGCCCCACCAAAGCGTTTATTCAAAAATCCTTCCTTCCTATGCTTTGTAAGTAGTACAAGGAAAAAGCTCCTTTACCCCTTTCCTCTTCTTTTATTTAGTCAACTTTACAGGCTATGTTTAAAGTTGCTGACAACTCCGAGAACCATGCTTCAATTTCTGCTTCTGCCACCTTCACTCCATATGCCTAAGCTGTTTCTGGTGAATTTCACCCTAGAACAGAAGTGGATGTCTCTCAAATTACTACTCACCTATCAAAGTTGGACATAAGATAAGAGTAGTACCACCTACATCTGTCCCTCTCACTAGAGAAAAGATTTGGACAAAAAACCCTGCTGGTTACTTTCTAAACAAGAAACTCCCTAACCCCACTGTGAATAAAACAGCCAGGAGCCTTTGGAGATGAGATGATTTGGTAGAAGTCCTTAGGAGTGGCACTAGTTTCTTCTACTTTAAATTTATGAATGAGGACTCCTTTTTGAGAGTGATAAACAACCTCAGTTCTTTGCCCACAAATACTTGGTGTTGGAGCATTGGGGTGTACGTTTGCATTTGAAGAAGGCGAAATCCATGTGGATACCTATTTGGGTTAGCTTATGGGTGTTCCACGAGAGTTTTTGCACAAGGATTGACCTGGGTCTTGCAACTAGTGCCCTAGGAAGACCTGTACAAGCAGACATCATTACAGTGACAAACAAACATGTGAAGTATTTCTGTGCATTAGGGAAAATGGACATTAGGGATGGCTTTCCTTCGAGTTTTAAAACAGAGCACATGGATGACTCAATAGTGCGCATGCATGTGACAATGAATAAGTACCTCCCCATTGTACCCAATGTGGCCAGAAAGGAAGAGAAAGGAAGTGTTCAAGGAAAATACTGCAGTGATTGGAAAAGGTAAAGAGAAAATGAACTTTAATATCAACAAGGCAGTTGACCTTGTTTCCCATCCTAGGTGTGAGGAACAATAATTGGAGATGGCCTTGGTGAAGGAACCCTCTAAGGAGACAGGTGGAGTAGCAGCTTGTTTTTGTCCCCTTGTAAGGACAGTCGTCAAGAATTGAAAGACCCCCCCGTCCTTTAAGATAGATCAGACTAGTCGGGTATTATGGGCTCGGATTCTACTTCGACTACTGTTGTTCCAGAGACACAACAGACTTCTCCTCCAATAGAAGAGGAAATCTCCTGGAGTGTGGTAAGGAAAAAAAGCAGCAAGGAAAGGGAAGGAGAAAAGAGTGCTAGCCACAAGACTAAGCACAAGTAATCCAATTCGGGGAAGTTTTCTTCTCCACCTTTTAAATATGATAGCTGGAACATAAAGAGGTTGAATGAACCCACCAAAGCAAGGAAAGTTCATGACTTCTCTGTTGAAAACAATGTTTCTTTTCTGGGTTTAGTAGAAACTAAGGTTTAACACCATAATGTGGAAATGGTTTGGAGAAGAATAAACCCAAGCTAGACTTGAAATCCTCACCTAATGGCAGATTAAGGGCGGCCTAAAATCTGGACTTTTGGGATGTTGATATTCTCCTCTCAGCGGATTAAATCATTCACTACAGCTGTCAGCTCGTGAGAAGAACTTATTATGCTTCAAAGCTTCTTTTGTTTGTTGTAAAAAACAGGTTGCTGGCAGGAAGACTCTTTGGAATGGCTTAGAAAGGTCAGCCTCACAAATCATTGGTCCTTCGTTAATTTGGGAACCTTAATGATTGAGGGAAGTTGGGGGACAAAAATGGAGGAAATGAGGAGCTTACCACAGGTATGACAGAGTTCTTTGGGTAAGGAGGTACAACAGAGTTCAATGATTGTGCTACCTTGCAAATGTAGAAGATGCCCAAACGACTAGTCTGAAGCAAACTTAATGAACAGCTAAACATGGAAATCCAATCCTCAGAAAACTTGATATAGTTTTTGTTATGAAATAGGAATGTAAATATTAGAAATAAGTTGTATTATTTCTTTATCTTTTTTAAATTTTTTCCTTTCCTCATTTATAGTGTAGGTCATGTATATATAAACTTTTATATTATTTGAATAATGAAATATATAAAATTCTCCAATTTTACATGGTATTAGAGTAAAACCTTAGGAGTTGAGCAACCTAAAAAAAAAAAATCGGCCATGTGTGATTAAGGAGTTTAGAGGTAGAAGATCTGTCATGTATGGACCAAACCACCACTCATTGACGACTTCTTGTCCTTCGATGAACACACATTAGACCTTGCGTCGCCGGCCTTCACCTGTTCTTCGGTTTGCTAAGTTGAACGGCTTCTTTAGTGACGTGAACAGCAGGATTGGAGAGCTATCTCATTGCGTGCGTGTCGGGGAAGCGCATCATCTCATTGCGAGTGCGTCGGTAAACTCTGAAAGTGCTCCAGTCAACGCGTGGGTCTCCGGCACCACCAAAAGCTTACGCCACGAGTTCATCTTGTCGACGCATGGAGGAGTGTGACAAGCTCTTTCGACCTCCAACCACCTTCTATGGGTCTCCGAACACTTCTCTTCCCCTTTTGTAAGTCGTTCAGTTGTTCCATCTTGCTGGTCTTCCTTGGTTTGCGTGTTTTGTATGATACTGCTTGTGTTGATTGCTGCACTTAATCAAACAAATTTATAGAAACAGGAGATCCAAGTTGCTTCCTTTCCCGATTCAAATTTTGTGGTAAAATATTGGTCGATTGATTTTCAGTTTCTTTAGGTGAAGAACTTTTATCTACAAAGTTGGTGAATTTTATAGAGTTTTATCTATAGTTTCGTTTTGTGGTTTCTATTAATTTGGGCATACATGAGTGATGAGCGAAAAAATACAATGATGGTTGATGTTGTTCCAATAATGTCTCAAATCACAGAATATAAATTAAATGGTTCGAATTATCTGGATTGGCGTAAAACTATTAGAATATACCTATGGAGTATTTCTAAAGATGATCATCTTACTGATAATCCCCCAACTAATGATAATCATAAAGAATGGTTGAAAAATGATGCTAAGTTATTTTTGCAAATCAAAAATTGCATTGATAATGAGGTGATTAGTTTGATTAATCATTGTGAGTATGTGAAGGAGTTAATGGAATATTTAAAGTTTTTATATTCAGGAAAGGAAAATCTCTATCGTATGTATGAAGTATGTAAGGAATTTTATCGTCCTGAGCAGAATAATCAATCTCTTCAAGCATATTTTATGAAATTTAAGAATATGAGGAATTAAATGTTTTGTTGCTATTTAGTACTGATATCAAAGTACAGCAATCACAACAGGAGAAGATGGCAATTATGAGTTTCTTAGTGGGACTAAGTCCTCAGTTTGAGATTGCTATGTCTCATATTTTGTCTATTACTGATATTTCTTCCCTACATGAGGTTTTCACCAAAGTTCTTAGAACAAAAGCAAACACTTCTGTCATATCTCCTACTTCTCAAGTGCTCTTGTTAGTCGCAACAGCAAATTGGGGACTTCAAGATCCATATTCAGAATTATAACAAAAGAAGCAGTCGAAGTCAAAATTCAAAGGAAGTTGAGTGTTATTATTGTTATGAGCGTGGTCACACTAAGCGCACCTGCAGAAAACTACTCAACAAAACTCAGAAGCCTCACTCAGCCCATATTGCAGCTGCTGCTATTCCACATGGTCCATCTTCAGAATAGACAATTAATTTATCTGCAGAGGAATTTGCTAAATTCCTTCAATATCAAGAAATATTGAAAACTTCAACTCATCCTGTCACTACACTCGCCGAGCTAGGTAATCCAAATAAGTGTTTAGTTTCCTCCACCTCGAAATGGGTCATTGACTCAAGTACTACTGATCATATGACAGGTAATTCTAGTCTTTTCAACAATTTTTTACCACACCTCTCCTCTTCCCTAGTTACTTTAGCGAATGGTTCTACATCATCAGTTTTAAGGTCTGGTAGTATTCAACCTACTCTATTCCTTTCTTTATCATCTGTTTTAAGTATACTAGATTTCTCATTCAATTTAATTTCTGTGAGCAAAATCACTCATGCTTTAAATTGTAGTCTCATTTTTTCCTGACTATTGTCTATTTCAAGATCTTTTGACAAAAAAGATTATTGGTAAAGGACATGTGTCAGGAGGTCTCTATGTTTTGGATACTCAAGCAAATGTCTTCCAGCCTATAGCTTGCTCAAGTGTCTTAACACCTTTTGAAGCTCAATGCCAATTGGGCCATCCTTCTCTCTCTACCTTGAAGAAGTTGTGTCCTCAATTTCAAAGTGTGTCATCTTTAGATTGTGAGTCATGTCAATTTGCTAAACACTATCATCAGTCTTATGTTCCTCATGTCAATAAAAGAGCTAGTGCTCCTTTTGAGTTAATGCATTCAAATGTTTGGGATCCTTGTCCAGTTACATCTAAAACTGGAGCTCATTATTTCATTACTTTTGTTGATGATTTTTCTCAAATGACTTGGCTTTATTCAATGAAAAATTATTTTGAGTTGTTTTCCCATTTCACTACCTTTTGTACTGTAATTCAAACTCAATTTAACACTTCAGTGCGAATTTTGAGAAGTGACAATGCCAAAGAATATTTATCTGATATATTTAATAATTATATGGCCAAACATGACATTATTCATCAATCTTCATGTGTTGATACACCACCTCAAAATGGTGTGACTGAAAGAAAGAATAGGCATCTTCTTGAAACAGCTAGAGTACTATTATTTCAAACACATGTTCCTAAATACTTTTGGGTTGAAGTTGTGTCCACAACATGCTTCCTAATTAATCGTATGCCATCATTGGTTCTTAAAGGTGAAGTTCCTTATAGTATTCTTTTTCCTACAAAATCCTTGTTCCCCATTGAGCCTCGTATATTTGGTAATACATGTTTTGTTCGAGATGTCCGCCCTCATCTCACCAAACTTAATCCTAAATCTGTGAAATGTGTTTTCTTAGGTTATTCCCATTTACAGAAAGGTTATTTATGTTATTATACTAGTCTTAATAAATTTCTTACATCTGCCAATATCACCTGTATGAAACATTGTCCTTTCTTTCCCACTTCCTCTAAGCCTACTGATAGTAAGGGGGAGATTGATGATTTATTGGTTTACCACATTACCTATCAGTCCCCAAATGTTGAATCCGCACCATTGTCTCATCCACCAATTTGTCATGTGTATACCAAACGTCAAAATCCTCCTATCACATGCCCAGCTCCAGTCTCTTCTTCGGCATCCGATCTAATAGATAATGATCTTGATCTCCCAATTGATCTTCGCAAAGGTAAACGAAAATGCACTTACCCTATTTCATCATTTGTGTCACATGATCACTTATCACCTACCTCATGTTCGTTTGTTGCCTCTCTTGATACTATATTCATTCCTAAAACTATTAATGAGGCCTTATCTCATCTTGGTTGGCGTACGGCAATGCTAGAGGAGATGAATGCTTTAGATGCTAATGGTACTTGGGATTTAGTTAGTTTACCAGTAGAAAAAAAAAAAAAGGTTATTGGATGTAAATGGGTGTTTGCGGTTAAAGTTAATTCTGATGGATCTATTGCTCGCCTTAAAGCTCATCTCGTTGCTAAGGGCTATGCCCAAACATATGGTGTAGATTATTCTGATACCTTCTCTCCTATGGCTAAATTAACCTCTATTCGTTTGTTCATGTCTATGGTAGCTACTAATGATTGGTCATTGTATCAACTAGATATAAAGAATGCTTTTTTACATGGTGATCTACAGGAAGAAGTCTATATGAAGCAACCACCTGGTTTTGTTGCTCAAGAGGAGAATGGGAAAGTTTGTTATCTTCGAAAATCACTATATGGTTTGAAGCAAAGTCCTCAAGCTTGGTTTAGCAAATTTAGTAAGGCAGTTGAAGGGTTTGGAATAACCAAGAGTAAATCTGATCATTCAGTATCTTATAGACTCTCTTCGTCCGACATTATCCTTCTCGTTGTGTATGTGGGTGATATCATTATTACAGGCAGTGATGATGTAGAAATATTTTCCTTGAAAACTTTTCTTCAAAGCTAATTCCACACTAAGGATTTGGGGTCTTTGAAGTATTTTTTAGGAGTTGAGGTGATGAGGAACAAGAAAGGTATTTTTCTATCTCAACGGAAATATGTACTTGACTTGTTAACAAAGATAGGAAAGTTGGGTGCAAAACCATGTAGTACTCCATTACCACCTAATTTACAACTCACTGAAGATGGAGAGTTATTGGATAATCCTAAGAGATATAGAAGATTAGTAGGAAAGTTGAACTATCTTACAGTACCTCGTCCTGATATTGCATATTTTGTTAGTATTGTGAGTCAGTTTATGTCTTCTCCAACAATTCATCACTGGGCTACATTGGAACATATTTTGTGTTATTTGAAGAGTGCTCCTGGACGAGATATAGTGTATAAGAATCATGATCACTCTAATATAGAGTGTTTTTCAAATGCTGACTGGGCAGGATCTAAAACAGATAAAAAATCCACTACTGGCTATTATGTTTTCTTCGGTAGAAATTTGATTCCATGGAAGAGTAAGAAACAAAATGTTGTGTCTAGATCAAGCATAGAATCAGGATATAGAGCTATGGCTCAATCTACTTGTGTGTTATGGATATATCAGTTACTGACTGAGGTTGGGCTTAAGGTTTCTATGCCAACAAAGTTGTGGTGTGATAACCAAGTTGCACTTCATATTGCATCCAATCATGTGTTCCATGAGCGAACTAAACATATCGAAACTGATTGTCACTTTATTCGAGAAAAAATGCAACAGAATTTGATCTCTACAGGATATGTGAAGACTGGAAAGCAACTAGGAGATCTCTTTACAAAGGCTTTACATGGACCTCAGGTTAATTATCTTTGTAGCAAGCTGGGCATGATCAATATCTATGCTCCAACTTGAAGGGGAGTGTTATGAAATAGGAATGTAAATATTAGAATAAGTTGTATTATCTCTTTCTTTCTTTTTAAATTATTCCCTTTCCTCATTTATAATGTATATATAAACTTGTATATTATTTGAATAATGAAATATATAGAATTCTCCAATTTTACAGTTTTAATGATGAGTGTTTCTCCTCTTTTCCCCTCTCTCAAAAGCTGCTTTTTTTTTTTCACACCAGGAGTTTTTTATCACAGCCTTTTTGGTGTAGTTACATTTGGATAAACAGGCAAAGAAGACTCCCTTTAGGCTCTTTAACTTCTGGTACAAACACCCCAAGTTTATGGATATAGTGAAGAAGTTTGGGCCTGCAAAGTTTAATGGTACAGCTATGTTTTGAGTTGTGTCAAAGAAAAGTGGACCAAAAGAAGCTAAATAAAGCCAAGTTCTCTAACTCGATTCTCCATACCCATAGTGTAAAGGATGCCCTAAGGCTGTTCAAATTCGCAACAGAGCACCAAGGAGTCGTCAAGACTGGGAAGAAAAAAAGGCTGCCCATTCCAAGTATTATTTCTTTTAGTGCTACCAAAGAAAGCTTCCCAAAACAGGTCGAATGGCTCACCCTAGGAGCCATAACTTTAATGCAGGTTGAGGATGATTCATTTGTGTCTGGCCTTGAAATCTTGAAGGAAGTGGTGAATTTCTTTAAAACACAGTTGGCCCATTGCAGAAAAAGAAGTGTTCCTTGTAATCCAAGACTTCTTTTCATCAGGTAATCGCTTGAAAATTTTAAACTCCACTTCTTACACCCTATCCCTAAGTGTTCCAACCCTTCTTTTCTTTCTGACCTTCGGCTTATTTTGTGTTGCAACTATTTGTACAAGCATATCTCCAAAATCTTAGTTGATAGCCTAAAAGGCGCAAACCACTTTTGTTAAAGGAAGAAGAATCGTTGATAAGATCCTAGTGGCCCATGAGTTATTACAAAGCATCCTTGAATCCTAGTTGCGCAATCAAAGTTGATATCATGAAAGTGTATGATATGGTCAACTGGCATTTCATCTTCCAAGTACTTAAAGGCTTAAAGCTTTCAACTTTCAATCCATTCATACTCAATTTCACTCGTTTGGCACAAAAAAGATATCCCTAGACATATGCTTATTACTTGGTTGGTGATTCAACAGAAATCATATATACTCTTGACAAGTTGAAGGAGTAGGGAATGGTTGACCAGAATTGTTGTCTTATTTGCCATTCTCAAGAGGAGTCTCTCAACCATCTTTTCTTTGAATGCATTTTTGCAAAAGGAGTGTAAGGAAGAATAGGATAGGACAGACATTGGGTTGGAATTCTCAAGTCTGGGACAAATTGCGAAGTCTCTCCTCCATTTTCTCTGATACACTGGGTAGCGACTCTGGTGTGAGTTGTAGAGCACACACAGCAATGTTCTACTACATTTGGCAAGAAAGGAATACTAAGCATCTTGACCTTCAGTGTCTCTAGTGGAAGAAGATTCTAGAAAAGTGCCAAACTCGATAAAGCCCCTGGATTTTGGGGGAAAAAACAATAAGGCCCCTAGATTTTAGTTTCTTGACCTTGTAATTCTTTTATTGTAATTCCTTGCTTATGCATTAATGAGCCTCACAGTTTTGGCACTTGCACTTCTAGGTCTCAAAATGCAATGACCAACACTTGGTTTTTGGATTTTTAGATCGTGAGTCTACTTTTGCATTTGTACAAGGAGAATGCTTTTGTACATCTCTTACATTAATGAAATCTTATATTGAATTAAGGTGGGTGGAGAAGAAGGGCAATTAGATAAATTTTAAAATAAACTACCTATTACAAACTAATCTTTTTTTAGGGGAAAGGGTTAATTCAGCCAATTTGAATGTTATACCAAAACCCCCTTTCCCCTTAAGTAACATAGATAAATAAAAAATAAAATTTAATGGAAGTTCTTATCTATGAAATATCTATTAAGAATAGTGCTTTCTCCATATGAACACCTACAATATCTTCCCTCAATTTCACTCACACTTGCTATAGTTTTTCTTTTGTTTTCCAATTTATTTAATTAACAATTGAGAGACACCCCCGCTATCAGTGTTGTCAAACCCGGCCCGAGTAGTTGACCAGAACATGTGAGAGGGTCAAGAATTAAAAGAAAGAACGAAGTTCGACCGGAAGTTTAACCAGAGTTGAACTAGGACAGACTGTAGGGATCAACCCTGATTTGATAACACTGCTCGCAATGCATTGCCCAAAAATGAAAGAGCTCAAAATTATTTCACGTATGGCACTTTCTATATGAGGTTATAGAATAATTACCCCCTAAATCATAATTTGCATTTAAATAATAATATAAAATGTGTGGTATTAAAATAGCTAATTTTCCTTAATAATATAGATAAATGAAATTCTCATATAAATACCAACAATTTAGGCACCACCAAGACTTGTTTGAGCAGGATTCTTCTTCTTCACTAGTTTGATCTCTTGTCTAGGTCTGAAGTTTTTTTTTTGGATCAAGTAAATTTTATTAATCCAAAGAGAATAGTTTACATTGCCAAAAGGCAAGATACAAGACAACCAAGGTACAAATATAGCAACATGGTGCTTCCTAGGTAGTATAGACTCTACTTTACATTAGCGTACATTCTAATTTGGTTTACAATAGAGCCTATAGTAGATAGATTTCCTCCCAGGCGTACATGGTTGCATGTACGCCATATACAGTATACTGAAACTGCAAGAGCTGCACTCCATGTTTTAGTCACTGGGGTGGAGGAATCCGTTATCGCTACCAGAGCACTCATGGTTCCTTGCCATGTACTAAATGAGGGAGAGCATTAGAAACAGTCACAAACCAGACCCCATAACACCGATGTGTAGCCACAGGTAAAGAAGAGATGTTCATGGCTCTCTCTACCTTGGTTACAGAGGAAGCATGTAGCAGGCACTGAGATCCCCCATAAGATCATTCTATCCAGGGTCGCTAGTTTGCCTTGCCAAGTTAGCCAAAGTATGAATGAGTGCCTCGGTAAGGATCTGCTGTTCCACACTACTTTGCACCATGGCATAGCAATGTCTGGGGGGGCAGAGGAACTCATAGCCGCTTCTGATGGTATACTCACCTGAACTTGAGTGCTTCCAACAGAAGTGGTCTGAGCATGACGCATTCGGGCATAGAAAAGCCGGTATATGAATGTTGTTCCAAAATGGGATTCCCGGTATTCGCCAGTCATTATCATTCATTAGGGAACATAGTCTCTTTGTTGGAGGAAAATCCGTGTTACCCCTTTCTCTGACACTGAATAGCATGTCCAAAGGCCCTATCGGGAGCCAGTAGTCTACCCAAAGTGATATCTCTAGCCCATTGTTGGGTTTCCATTGAAAACAATGTTGAACCTTAGTCCTCAATTTCAGCAACTTCCTCCAGGACCATGAGCATCTAGCGGGTGCCTTATTAGACCAAAAGCTTCTCCCTTTAAGAAGGGTGGAATGTACCCATTCAGGCCATATGCTCTTTGGCCCCTCCTTGCATAGGTGCCAGATGTACTTAAGTTGGATAGCCTTATTCCACTGAACTAGGTTTGGGATTCCCAGCCCCCCACACCGCATAGGTTGACACACCTTCTCCCAACGGACTTTGGCTTTAGTGTGTGTGTTTGGTTGACCACTCCATAAGAAGTTCCGGATGAGACAGTCTATCCTCACTATGATGGACTTTGGAAGGATGAACACTGAGGACCAGTAAACCTGCATGGAGAATAGGACCGACTTTACCAGTTAGAGCCTACCCGCGTAAGACAAGTATTTAGTAGTCCAGGTAGTGATGCGTGTTGTAATCCTTTCCAAGAGTGCCTCACAATCCACTTTTCTGAGCTTAGAAGATACGAGCGGTACCCCCAGGTAGCGCACTGGTAGCTCTTTTTCACAAAACCGGGTGGCAAGGAGAATATCTTCTCTAGTACTCGATGTGACATTTGAGAAGAATATGTTGCTTTTGGCATGATTAGCCTGTAGACCGGAGAGGGTATGGAAGTGTTGTAAGGTTTGCATAACTAATCATGTGGACTCCACATTCCCATATGTGAATATAAGTAAATCGTCGGCAAAACAAAGATGTGTTATTCTCTCAGTTTTGCATCACCAGTATATGGTGAATTAGGGGTTGTAAGTTAACCTTCTCAATGAATTGGAAAGTACTTCCATTCCCAATACAAATAGGTAAGGGGAGATAGGGTCCCCTTGTCTCAAGCCTCTCTTGCTTGCAAGGAAGCCTGACAATTCACCATTTATGTTGGCAAAGAACATAAGGGTGGGTGACGCATTGCTCAATGAGGGTACACATGTGGTAGGGGAACTTCATTGCTTTTAGGACTGCTAGTAGGAAATCCCAATGTAATGTATCATAAGCTCTTTGTAAGTCCACCTTTAGTGTGCATCGTGGGGGTCCCGATTGTGAGTGGTATCCGGCCATCAACTCCTACGCAATAAAGATATTATCCGTTATTCTTCTTCCCGGGATGAAGGCAGATTGTTCCCTTCCAACTAAATGTGGCAAGACCTTTTTGATGCGTGCAGCAAGGATCTTGGATATCGCCTTGTAAATTACATTACAACAGGCAATGGGCCGGAAGTCCCCTATCTTGGTAGGATTAGCTACCTTTGGGACTAGGGAGATGATTGTTGCGTTTATTTGTTTGAGGAGGTGGCCTGACACAAGGAATTCTCTTATGGCGGTTATCAAGTCATCACCAATTATTCCCCAAGCTTCTTTGAAGAATCTGGCCGTATACCCATCTAGTCCCGGTGCCTTCTCATTAGCTTGAGATATAAAGCCCCATTTTATCTCCTCATCTGTGAATGGGGCCTCAAGCTCATTACTTTGATGTTCACTTAGAGTTCGCATCACCCTGTCTTCGATGTCCTCTAGACAACCAGTTGTGGAAAGCGTGCCATACAACTACTGCAAATGGCTGACTATTAGGCCCCGCAACTCCTCCTCTCCAACTGCCTCACTACCATCCTCTCTGGTTAGTTGGTATACAGCATTCCTATTATGCAGATTTTTCATCACTTTGTGAAAGTAAGAGGTGTTTTTGTCACCTAACTTCAACCACAAGGTTCTTGGCTTTTGCTTGTAGAAGCTCTCCTCAGCACCTCTTAGGAGATAGTATGTTCTAAACGCAGCCCTTTCTTCCTCCATGCTGGTGGAGGTACCTATGGTAAGCATCCCCTCTTGAACTTGGGCTAAATGATCCTTGGCAGTCTTCACCCTGTTGGATAAGTCTGAATATTCTATTCTATTCAGTGCTTTAAATGCCATTTTGAGTTGTTTTAGCTTCTTTACCACCTGAAACATCTTGGAACCCTCCACGTCTTCCTACCACCCACAGCTCACAATCTCCTTGAAATCCTTATGGTCTGCCCAAAAGTTGAAAAACTTGAACGGAATCTTTCTAGCCCCTCGTCCATGATCAAAGTGTATAACTGCTAAGGAGTGGTCTGATAGCATAGGCGGAAGGAATTTGGCTTGTGTTCTCTGAAGGGAACTAAGCCAAGAGTGGTTAACCATAATCCTATCAAGCTTTCTTAGTATAGGATTTGTCACTTGTTTATTGGACCAAGTGAAAAGATCTCCTTATTGCCTCAAGTCTTCCAATTCCACTTGCGCAATGCAGTTCTGGAGGTCAACCTTAGCTTCAGTAAGCCACATGTTTCCCCCCTGTTTTTCAGATATGTATCTTGTGGTATTGAAGTCTCCTAGAACCGCCCAAGGGCTCGATCGCATTGAAGGTGCTAACTCCCCAAGATCTAGCCATAACGACCGTCTCTCCCGATCACAATTTGACCCATAGATGAATGTTATAGCTAGAGTATGTTATGACATAGATTGGTGGCTGTGCAGTGCACGTATTGCGCATGCTCTCGCTCCACCCTAACATTCCAATCCCTTGGCTTCCATGTGATCCAAACACGTTTCCTTGCAGCCGTATTGATCCACACCTGCCACTTATGCCTCATCATATTCTTAATGGTATCCTCATTTGAAGGGTTGACCCTAGTTTCAAGTAAACCAGTAAGACTTATTCCTTGGGCTTCACAAACCTTTCGAACTTCCGCAACCTTTATGAGATCATTTAATCCCCGTATATTCCAAGCTGCTATATACATGGGGATGGGGTTCCATTAAGTTAAGTAAATTGTCTTCTCCTCTTGCGCAGCTTCTTTTTCCGCCAGCTAGAGGAGGAGGATCCTTTGCTATTCGTTGCAGAGCTATCTGGTGCTCGAAGTAATTGAGGTATCAGTTTGTCTAGAGGGGTGTGCTCAATATCTTCTGGGTCCTTCACCTTCTCCCTTGCCCCTCCAGCGCATGCCCCAGTTCCCTTCCTGTCTCCTTCTGGGTGTGCTAGTTCAGCCGTGTCAACGGAGGGCAGTGCAGGTGCTGCGTTCCTACCATCAGGTGGGGTGCCCAATTCTGCCATACTTTCCTTTCCTTTTGGCATGACCACATCTGACTCCATTGCATACTCCTTAGCTGACTTAAATAAGGGGTCCAATTTAGATTTCTCCATCTCCTCTGGTGTTATGCATATATCCACCTTGGAGGTACCTTCGTCTGTTCCTCCCCTCTTCTCTTCACATCGCTCATTACTACTTGGAGCTCCTATCCCCACCGCACTTGCCTTCCCTTTCCCCATGCCTTTTCCTGACCAGCGGCTCTGTTGCCAGTTCTCT
This sequence comes from Laguncularia racemosa, assembly GCA_037954665.1. NCBI lineage: Eukaryota > Viridiplantae > Streptophyta > Magnoliopsida > Myrtales > Combretaceae > Laguncularia > Laguncularia racemosa. The sequence goes on along the minus strand of JBBMOL010000245.1, from coordinate 429,707 downwards.
TCGTTGGCCACATGCTGATCAGATGTAGCTGGTGGTTTCGTTGGAGGGGCTTGGCCACCGCACTTGTGGCCAAAGACATTACACTCGCCACACCTAAGGGCAACCATTGGTATTCAACCTTGACCAACACAGTCCTACCATCAGATCTTTCCACCTCTACGTTGGTTACAAGCTCCTCCCGCGCATCAATCTCCACTAGTACTCTAGAGCGGTTAACCCTCTGTCGTGACATGGTGAAGGTGTCGGCTTTGAGGGGTATTCCTACACCACTCGCAATGTAGCTGATCCCATCCGCGCTTAGGAATTCACAAGGGACGCCGGTGAGCTATGCCCAGATCGGCACTTTGGTGAGCTGGGGTTTATCAAGTGGCAGTCCCCTCCTCCATTTATGTAGCATGAGAAACCTTTGAGCAAAGTGCCAATGCTTCTCCAAAATGGGCATGAGGTCCATCCCTGGTCCGAACCTAAAGTAAAACACACCTTCCTTATTGCCTACGACCTCTACTAGTCCATAGTCCTTCCATAGCCGGAATGCAATAGTTTTTACTAGCTGGTATGGTATTCTCTGGCCTAGGAAGTATCCTACAAGGGTGGTCTCCCAATAGTTGGCGCCATGGTTCTCGACTGCAAGCGGTATAGTTACTCGAGTAATAGAGCCCTTGCTCGCCGGAGGGATAAACCAGAGCGGAAAGTCATAGGTGCCCACAGTGGGGCCAGTAGCAGTTGACTTGGGTGGTTCTTACGCACAGGCAACTGCGTAGGACTTTCGATTGGTAGCGGTGATTGCGTAGGAAACGGCCGGTGAGTGGTGGTTCCCGGTCACTTGGTTTCCCTGGGTGCTTGTAGCATCACCCAAGGTAGTTTTGGTAGCAGACCTGGCAGAATTTGGCAGTGGATTATCATTGGTTGGATGTACTGACATGGGGGAACAAGCTGGCTGCAATGTGGCCTGGGTTGACTTGGCACAAGGCTCCATATTTCCATTTTCGTCTTTACTTTCCTGGTTGCTTTTTGAGGGAACAAAAGTAACTTTTGCTTTTTCCTCTTTAAGACAAACGGTGCAATCCACTTCTGGGGACGTGCAACAGGTTGCGGTTTGCAGGTTTCCCATGGCTTCCATTTTAGGAATTGTTGTTGTGGTGGGTTACGGGCAAGTAAGGGGTGTGTATGGGGTATTAGGGAAATTTTTTGGTCACCTAAAGGAAGTGGTCCTCTAGGGGTGTGGGTTGGGGCATGGGTTAGAGAGAGGAGAGAGCATTTTCTCACTAGAAGAAAAATAAGATGGAATAAAATTAGGTCTGAAGTTTTGATCCTGACTATGATGAAAATTTGAGCGAAGACAACACAACATAGAGAGAGAGAGAGAGATTGATCTATCAGTTTTATTTACATCACCAACACTTTTGATTTGGAAAGAATAGCATCATGTGCAAAATAAGTTTGAAGCTCAAATAACAGCATAACAACTAACATTGGAGCTAAAGAAAAACAAGTTTTTTTTTTTTTTTATGAAGAATTCTGTATCTATTGTTTATTGATATTTCACCTCTTTAAATAGATTACAAGGGAATAAAATTATAAAAGGAATAAACTTAAAGAAAGAAACAAAGATAAACCTATTTAAATAAAATTTCCTAAGAAGATTACAATTAAATCCTAATTATAAACAATTCTAAATATATACAAATCTGAATTTGACTACACTCCCCCTCAAGCTTAGCCATAGATGTTGATGAGACCAAGCTTGCCTTCAAGACACTCATGAGTCTGTTCTGAAGGTCCTTTTGAGAGAAGATCAGCTAGTTGATGAGATGTAAGCACATATTCAACTTTGACAATGTTTCCATCAAGTTTTTCTTTAATAAAATATCAATCAACCTCCACATGTTTGGTCCTATCATGATGAACAAGATTGTGAGCAATAATTATTGCTGATTCATTATCACAATACAGCAACATAGGTTCTTCAAATCCAATCTTCAATTCATTCGGTACTCTTCTTATCCAAATAAGCTCACAAACTCCATGAGCTATAGCTCTAAACTCAACTTCCACACTACTCCTAGCAACCACTATTTGTTTTTCACTACACCAAGTCACTAGATTTCCCCATAGTAGCATGCAATAACCAGATATTGATTTGTGATCATCAATTGATCCAGCCCAATCAGCATCAGTGAACACTTTCACTTTCCAATCATTAGTCTTGGCAAAAAATAAGCCTTTCCTAGGAGTCTATTTTAAGTATCTCAAGATTCTATATATAGAATTTAGATGACCTTGACATGGTGCATATACTAACTTACCAAGCTTACTGCAAAAGCAATATCCATCCTTGTATGTGAGAGATAGATGAGCTTTCCAACTGGTCTTTGATACTATCCTTTATCAACCGTCTTTCCTTCAAACATTTTTCCTTTGTTCCTGAGTTCAACTGATGTTTTACTTGGCTTGCATCCTAACATTCCTGTTTCTTTTAATAAATCCAAAGTGTAATTTCTCTAAGAGACAGAAATCCCCTTCTTACTCCTTGCAATCTCCATTCCAAGAAAGTATCTCAGTGCTCCTAGGTCTTTAACTTCAAATTCCTTTGCCATCATTTGCTTCACTCTTTCAATTTCCCCATTATTACTTCCCATGACAATAATATCATCAACATATACTATAATAATAGTAATTTTCTCTTTTTCAACATGCTTAACAAATAGTGTGTGATCAGCTTAGCCCTGGATATAACCAAATTTCTTAATGACTTTGGAGAATCTATCGAACCAAGCTTGTGGAGACTGTTTTAAACCGTAGAGTGACTTTTTGAGTTTACAAACAGTTTTACTCCCTAGATTTTCTTCAAATCTTGGAGGTTGACGCATATGAACTTCCTCCTCAAGTTCACCATTTAAGAAAGCATTTTTGATATCAAGTTGATATAGAGACCAATCAGAGTTTGCAGCCAAAGATAGAAGAATCCGAATAGTATTGAGTTTGGCAACAGAAGCAAAGGTCTCAGTACAGTCGATCCCATATGTTTAACTAAAGCCTTTTGCCACTAGTCGTGCTTTAAGTCTTTCAATCAAACCATTAGCCTTATACTTGACAGAGGAAACCCATTTACAACCTATCGTATTTTTTCCTTGTGGTAATTCCATTAAACTCCAAGTATTGTTCTGTCTAAGGGCATGTATATCTTCAAGAACAGCAACCTTCCACTTGGGAACAAATAGTGCCTCTTCAATAGATCAAGGAATCATAATACTAGACAAACTTGAAGTGAAAGCATGGAAAGAAGGAGATAGATTAGAGTAGGATATAAATTTAGAAATAGGATGATGAGAGCAAGATCTAACAGCCTTTCTAAATGCTATCAGTAAATCTAGATCTGAAGTGAGACTTGTTTTACCTGATTTGTTGGGTGAGTGAGACTCTACCATCAGTTCATCCTCTTAACTATGAGTAGGATTCATGATTTCTTTATTTATTTGATACCTTTTTCTTCTAGAGTAGACTTGCAACTCTTGACATTCAGGCATTGGAGAAATTGATTCTCCCCTTGTTTCCAAAACTGTTATGTGGTCAGGTGAAGTTGGATCACCTACAGGAAGACTGATTTTTGTTGAGTCAAGTTTAGAGATAGTTGCTTCTAAAGTGACATCAGGTAGAGGCAAGTTAAGTGTATCCCAAGGACAACAAGCTTCATCCCAATTCTCCCCCTGAAGCGAAGTCGGAGAAAAATATGGTGTTTTCTCAAAGCATGTGACATCAGAAGAAACATATTTTTTCCGGTTTTTTGACATTAACACCGATAGCCTTTTTGATTAAGAGAATAGCCAACGAAAATTGTTTTGATTGCCCAAGGGTCAAGTTTGTTCCTATTGTGGTCATGAATATAGACAAATGTTGTACAACCAAAAATTCTTAAAGGAAGTGTATTAGTTTTAGACATGTGGATAGGTTTTAGAGAGAATAGACAAAGAAGTTTCAAAATTGATTGGACGACTTGGCAACCAATTTATGAGATAGGTAGCAATTAGGATAGCATCCCCCTACAAGTACTTTAGGACATTCATTGTAAACATAAGAGCCTGAGCTACTTCCAATAAATGACGACTTTTCCTTTTCGATACTCCATTTTGTTGTTGAGTCTCAACACAAGAGCTTTGATGTTGAATTCCATTTTCTAACAAATAATCACCAAGAATGGAATTGAAATATTCTTTTCCATTGTCAATTCTTAAAACACGGATTTGTGTTTAAAATTGGGTTTGAATCATCTTGTGAAAAATTTTGAATATGTGACTAGTCTCGGATTTGTTATGTAAGAGATATACCCATATAACCTGTGTGTGATCATCAATAAAAGTAAGAAACAATCTTTTGCCATAGCAAGTGGTGATCTTTGAAGGCCCCCATATGTCACCGTGGATCAAGGAGAAAGGTGTGGAAAGTGTGTAGTGTTTAGGAGAAAAAATAGTGCGAGTATGCTTAGCTAATTGACATATTTCACATTCAAAAGAAACAAGATTTTTATTATCAAATAGGGACCAATACAAATGTTTTAAATAAGAAAAAATAGGACGGCCAAGTCTATGATGCCATAACATTATTTCATTGGTACTAGAAACTGACTCAAAAGTAATTCCAAACATAAAATTTGACTAACTCTTTGATTGATTATAATCAAAATAATAAAGTCCATTATAAATCTTAGCACTGCCAATCGTCTTCTTCTTGTCTTCTTGTCATTCCAATAGTTGATTGCATTTTAGATCGGGGACATAGAAAACAGATTTGAGAGTTAAGACTTTTCTAGCAACCATTGTCAAGGATCCATCAGCAATTTTAACAGTGATATGGTTATAGCAAGGGACATAAGAGTGAAAAAAATTAGAACCACCTATCAGGTGATCAGAGGCCCCAAAATCAATAATCCAAGGGCCTGAATATTAAATAGTGTTTAAGGCTAAGTGGCGTTTACCATGCTGAGTCACGGAACATGATCCAATGGTGGAGCTAGATGGTGGAGTGTTATGTGAGATATTAACAAAAGAATGATTTAGGAGTTTGCATAAGTGATCCATTTGTTCTTTGTTGAATGGAAGAGAGACACCAGATTGATCTTGATTAGATTGGGTGTGATACGCACGTCCTTCATTTTTCTTTCGAGGCTGCCAATTCGCTAGCTTCCCATGAACCTACCAACACTTGTCTCTAGTATGTCCAAGTCTATTACAGTGATCACACCATGGTCACTTGCTCAAATGATGATCAAGATGTTGCTGTCCATATGAGTGAGGTTTTTTTGACATTAAAGCAGATCCTTCTGGTGCAAATGGAGCAATAGGTTTGTCCTTTAGGAGCATCACTTTTCATCAAGCTTCCTCACATCATACTTCGGCAAAGGCTTCTTCAGTGGAAGGGAAAGGATCTCGGGATACCACTCTGCCTCATACCTCATCCAAATTTCGATTAAGACCAATAAGGAAATCAAATGCTCTTTCCTTCTCCAAATTACACCTCTACTTCACACTGCACTGAGCATAAAGAGAATCCTCTTCAAGGAACAGATCTAATTCTTGCCAGAGATCTTGGAGATCTGAAAAATACTGTGTGACAGAGTTAGATCCTTGCTTCATCTCTTTTAGTTTTGAACGGATCTCAAAAATCTGGGAAGCATTTCCAAGATAAGAATACATACGACAAGCTGCATCCCACACGTCTTTGGCCATCTTGAACTAGAGATGACGACGACTAATCTGTGATTCCATCAAATTGATAAGCCAAGCGAGAACAATAGAATTCTCAAATTGCCATGTTGTGTATGATGGGTCAGTTGTCTTAGGAATTGGGAGTTCACCAGTGATGTAACCCAATTTTCCTCATCCACAAATCACAATCTTCACGGATTGTGCCCATTGTAGATAGTTTCTACCATTTAATTTGTGAGAAGTAATATGTAGAGAGGTCTCACACCCGGAAAAAGGAGCTATAGGAACAACCATAGATTTATTATCAAAAGGAATATCATTGTTGTTTTTTTCCATAAGAAACAATTAATCCTTACAACTCCGATACCATAAAGAAAAACAAGTTTTTTTTTTAATGAAGAATTATGTATTTATTTTTTATTGAGATTTCACCTCTTTAAATAAATTACAAGAGAATAAAATTATAAAAAGGAATAAACTTAAAGAAGGAAACAAAGATAAACCTATTTAAATAAAATTTCTTAAGAATGTCACAATTAAATCCTAATTATAAACGATTCTAAATATATACAAATCTAACTTCGACTACAGGAGCATATAGTCATAACAATGTCCCAATTAAGAGAAAAGTGAATTTGGAAAAGGAAGGAAAAGGAGTATTCTCACACAGAAGCCAGTTTTGATCATGAACAACTCCATGGAGCCACCAATCATTGCAGAAACAATTGCAATTTTCATATACCAGTCCAGGAATTTCATTTGCATGACTGCTCACAAGCCAACCTATCATAACCAGTAAAAAACTTAACTCTGTAACTTGTCCAACCAAATAAAGTGAGGAAGATGATCAAAAGAACAAATAGACACAACAAAGATTTGCTATCCATTCATGCAATGTCACTTATATGGATCTATTTCACAGAGAAAATACATAATCTTCAAACCCACAAAAAAAAAATAAAAAATCACTCCTATGCTAAACAAAAGGGCTTGAATCCAAACCAAGATGTTCCATGCCCTGAGATGGATTTTGGAGCCAGACTACACATGTGGGAGCATAGTCCTGGATGAACATTGGATGACCCCAAAATGTCTCCTTTTTAGGTGAACAAGTAATTTTATTGAAATAAGATTGAAAAACATATGAAAGAGACTACCCACCCAAAACAAAAAAGGAGCAACTGGACATAAGGTCAAGAAATCATAGAATAAAGTCACTTGCACCTGCCAAAAGACATAATATACACTCTACATATATATATAAGAAAAAGAAAGAGCTTATATAGCAGTAAAGAACCCAAAGGACAACTAGTAGCTAACATAAACCAATTGAAGCTGTGTTTGGCACCAAAGGTGACATTCGAAACGTTACTTTAAAAGCACCTTTTCAAAATAGCTGCATTTGCAAAGTGCTTTGTAATGCACATTTTGCAATGTTTGGTGAATTTGCTTTTTCTTGTAACTTTTCTATTCAAGAAAAATAGAAATTTTTCCATCTAATTTTTTTATATTGCTATTTTACAAAACTAGGCAATATCAAATGTATATATGTCTATCATAAATAATATATTTACTTTTCAATCCAATTTTATCAGATGTCTCCAAAGAGACAGTAAATTACCTTGTATCTTTCATTTACACGAATGAATCTTTTTTGATGGAACCTTTCTTGAAAAAAATTAAATATCTGGGAGTCTAGAAACCCATATTTGATGGCAAGTCCTGCCTATGATGTCTTGGTAGCCTCTGTAAAGTGGTCTTAGTGGGATTTGAAACTACAGCATCATAATTTATCAAGAGTATGAAGACCTTAATCACTAGACAAAACCCTCAGGTTGGTATATCCAGCTTTATGGGTAAGCAAGGTATATTCCAGTAATTATATGATAGGTCCAAAACTATGATAGTTTAGGCTCTTCTACTGCACAAACATAAGCATTTCAAAAGCAGTACTCAAAAATAAATTTGTAAGCTTTCAAAAACAACAAAAACATAAAATCTAATTAAACTCTATTTCTTTCAATCTTCAAAGTAATAAGTTCCTATTATATAACCATTGATGATTGTAATTGTGTCCTATTGACTTATAGAAAGAATAATATGCATGTAGAAAGAATACTATAGAAACAAAAATTTCATGCTGATGATGACAGGAATGAGCAGGCAAACGATCTCTAGAGCTTACAACTCCATGCTCTTTGGCAAAAGAGTCTCCATGCTCCACACCAACCAACCCCTTTAGTGTATATATCAAACAAACATCAGTAACATAACCCGATGCTATTTGACATTTTATCCAAAAAAAAACATAACCTGATGCAAACTTTGGAGGAAGTTCTTGAATCAATTCCATGGCATAAAGCATGTATTAAAATATATACATAAGTAACATATACATTTCTATAGCTTGTCTCTTTAATATTTCTATAATGATTAAACTATTCCTTCCAAAAAATGAACCTATGTTGGCTCTAACTAACTGCGACACAAAATATGCTCATGAAATATGAAGAGGTTATCTGATAAATCAAGTTCTCTGACATTTGGGGGGAAAAAAAACATTTTTTGCAGTCTTCCCCAAGGGTAAAAACAAGAATAAAGTTAGTGCTAAGATATCATGCTGTCCTTAGATAAGAAAAAGTTCGCCAGAGATGAAAATCTCTAAAATTTCTTAAAAAATGATCTACCAATATAAAGGATGCATGGATCAGAAAAACAAAACCAAAACACAAGACACACAAGACCTAGTACACAAAACCAACACCACAAAGCTCACAAAAAAAAATACTGGAAACTCTTTTTCTTTCATGTGAACGCATGCTTCAAGGGGACATACTAATACTAATATGATCTGCCTTTAGCTGCTGGACTACTCATAACATAAATTATCCCATTAATGTCTGTATATAACTGAACACTTGCACAGCAAACTTATAATCACCAAACACCAATTTTCAAATAAGGCAATATAAAAATGCGTCAAGAACATTATCATATATGTTATCTAAAAGATGCTTACCATTGGAAAATGCGAAAGAGAGCAAAGCAGAATGATAAAAGTATCCTTTCTATAAAGCTGGACAATGGGAATTGCGTAACAAGACAAAGAATGATATAAATTGCTACGATTGTCAAAATACCCAAATTGCTTCAACATTTTCAAAAAGAAATTAGGGTTTAACAAATGTTTTACAGAGCAACCAAGAGAGAGAGAGAAAGCGTATACACTCACACTTACAGGCGCGTGTGCTAACTGTATAATCGAGTTAGTGCCAAAGCTTCGTTTACCACAAATCGACTATGAGAAACTTCTTCCAAGAACGATAAACTACAATCATTGAAATACCCAAATCGATTCATAAACGAGGGTTTTATAAATTGTTGCTGCAAGACACATAAAGAGTACAAAAAAAAAATGAAGAAAAACAAGAACTTACACAATGCACCTCGAAGAGATATCCAACAACAAGAGGAGGTGCGTCTTCCACAGCTTCGCTTCCTACAAACGGTATGCGCAGGAACGCTACTACGTACATACACCACTCACACACAGATTTGGATAGTGAGCACACAAATTACTGGTTAAAATCCATTTCTCTGGGTTTGTTTTAGAGAATAAGCAGGCTTTCAGCGGGGTTGGGTTCGCCTTTGAGAGAAGGATGGTATGAGGAGGAGCTATGTATGAGCCGTTCCAACTAGACTTTTTCGGAAAAAACGTATCGGAAAAACCAATTTCCAAAATATTATTAAAAACTCATGCGATTTCAGCCGGGAGTAAAGTGAGTAAATCACATATCGGCATTGTAATTTATTTTTTAATGAAATTGCATATTTTTAGATAAATGGCAACACCAACGTAGAATTTACTCTTCTAAAATCGTAATCTCGATCTGAATTCAGTCAAACGTCATATTTAAGCTCACAGAGGCACATAACGTCACTTTCTACGAAAACTAAAAGCAATTTCTTCCCACTTTTTCTCAAATTCTTCTCAAAATCACGGTTTTTAGCTTAGAAATTATAATTTCACAACTCCAACTCATAATTTGATTTTTATTCAAGTAATTATATAAAATTCATTGTAAATTTGATTATTTAGATTTAATGATTATATACTATATTATCATTTTTTTTATGAAATAGCATGTGTTATTATTGATATTATAATAAATAAAAGTTAAGATTGAAAGCGTACTCAATATTTAACATTGTTTTACATCAACTAGCAAAAAACTTATAAGATTTGCTTTAATTTATAGGATTTACCCCAATTTAATTAAATTTGGCCTAATTTATAGGATTTGTCCTAATTTTTAGAATTTGCTCAAATTTTAGTAAATTTTTATTAATTTGTAGAATTTATCCCAATTATATAAAATTTATCCTAATTCGTAGAATTTCCTCCCAATTTTAGTAAATTTGCCCTAATTTGTGAAATTTACCCAATTTTATTAAATTTGCTCAAATTCGTAAGATTTGCCCCAATTTTATTGAAATTGCCCTAATTGCAAAATTTGCCCTAATTTTAGTAAATTTATCCTAATTTATAGAATTTGCCCCAATTTTATTAAAATTTCCTTAATTCGTAGAGTTTACCCTAATTCACTAAATTTGCCCCATATTTTAATAAAATTGCCCTACTTTGTCAAATTTGCCTAATCTTGAATAATTCAGCTCAATTTTGTGGAGATGGCGAAGTTTGTGAAATCCATGATATTTACCGATGGGAATATTGAGTTTAATGAAGATAGATCATATTATGACAATCAACCTATTAAGAAAATTAAAATAAAGAGGGATGTGGGATTAACATAATTGATATTTAAGATATATACAACAATTAAAGTCGATCCTATCTCCCTCCAAGTGGAGGTGTTCCATAGACAGTTGACAATTTTTAACTCTGGTTATGTCCGACCATAATATTCTTCGATGCCAATTACAAATGACAATGATGTGGAAACTTTTGTGGCATTTGCTGAAGCTGCAAGTCCCTCGTGCATCAAGGAGCTATTCATTAAATTGAGTCATAATGTCTTCACTCAAGGTAAAAACGTAAGTTATGAAAATGCAATGTCTCCCCCTATAAGGTCAAGAGTGCATGAATGTCATGGCATTACTTGAACAAATCGATGATTTTCTAGAGAATTATAAAGAAGACAATGAGATGGATTTACCCATTAGGGATGTGCTTTAAATAGAGATCGAACAGGTTAACAATGAAGTATATATAGATTCTAAAGAGAAAGTAGTAAATGAGGAGGATGAAAATGGTGTGCCCTGCAAGAATATTCAATTTGACACATCTACTGATCATCTACCTCTAGTGTCCCCAGAGGTTGCCATCGCACACTAAGCTGTGTCTAACTTTCCAATGGTGGATCCCATAACTCTGTACTTCGGATATCCTATTCCGTTCTTTAATAGGAGGGATGGCAATGACGGGTACATAACATTTTGATGAGAGTTCTCAATCTTTAGATGATTTAAGCTTCGGTGATGAGTTAAGGAGGGGAATGCGATTTGCCTTGAAGTTTGATTTAATATATGCAATGAAGGCATATCATATTATAATGCCCCAAAACCTTAAGCCACGCTACTACTCGCCATGTCCTTATCTCACAAGAAGACATTAAGGCTCTAAATCAACACTAATGCTTTTTGACTCGTAACTCCTATGTAAAAGTATTCAATATATCCCATAACTTCAAAATAAATTTCATAAATCTATGTCAAACTTCTAACGCAGCGGAAGTCTATAACTCTAAATTGACATTCTCCAAAAAGGACTATCTATTACATATCCTGTAGGTTATCATCTTCCTCAACACCTGTATCTAAAAAAAAAAATTCCCGAAGGGTGAACTAATGCCTAGTACGTGTAACACAAACACACACGTATGAACAAACATAAAAATTATCACATGCATTATGCAATACTTAAACACAGGCACCATTTCACGATACAATTTATGTCCACAAGTAACAACAAGGTATTCATGACCCCCTTAACACGCTTAACACATTGGAACATGATTTAGTGATGAGAACTCTCACTATGGGCTCTACACCCATAATCTCTTAATCCTTAAACTTAGTAATGGGAACTGTCACTACGGACCCCACACCTATGGTACACTTAATCCCAGTGACAAGAACTATCATTATGGGCCTCGTACCCAAGTCCACTTAAATACTTAACCCGGTAATAGAAACTACCACTATAGGCCCCACATCCATGTCCACTTAATCCTCTTAACCAACATTCAACCTATATCATTTCCAAGCGTGATTCCACTAGGGACAATGTCACACAAGAATCATTAGGGTGCTTCTTAAGGATCTATCACTACGAGCCCTTAAGCCAAGCCAAGCACATACAACATACAACTTAAACACTTAAGCCAAATCATTCAACTTAACCAATTTTAACACACATACTAACATAAACAAACACAGAACAACACACAAGTTACACATAACTTGAATCCTAACCTTATGCACTTCCGGTCTTGGACTTAAGCTAAATTGAAATCCATACACATCAACAAGCTCTTCTTAGTACTTAATCTAAAATTAATATCATCTCTTAATTCTCTTAATCCCACTCATTTAAATTCTCTAAAGCTTTACTAGCTATCTAGGTTACATGAAAATTAACTTAATTAGAAGTTAAATGAATACATAATTACATTATATTTTACTTAACATGACCATGTTGAAGGTCGTGTTGCTCAACACGGGCTAGTACACAACTATGTTAAGGGTCGTGTATCTTTCAGTGAGGTTTGGCTTCAACACAGTTGGAATACAGCCATATTTAGAGACCGTGTTTCTTTCAATTCAACACGGTTGAAACATGATTATGTTGAGAGGCCTTGTATCTTTTGGTATAACTTTTGAATTCAACATGATCGAAACACGATCGTGTTGAGAGGCAGTGTACCTTTTAGCCAATTCTGTGAACCCTAGTTCCTTTATTCCAAATTCTCTTAAACTCACTTCCCTTTTATCCCTAGATTTGATTAGATCCCTAAAACACGTAATTACATATAAATTACAAGGATTTTTATACTTACATCAAATTTTCTACGGGTTGAATCCTTAAACCTTTGAGTCCCTTCCCTGCTACGCCCTTCTCAAAACTTTGAATCCCGAAGCACAGACAATACTCATAAGTTCCAATTCCAATAACCGAAATTGAAATTCGTATAAGATTCCTTACCTCTCATACTTGGAATTAGGTCGCGCCGTTTCCTTTCATTATCTTAGGGTTCTTATAGAAAGTGTCCATCCTTTATGGTTTCTGATTTCACTGCACAAAATGACAAATGAGGCTCTTTAGGTTAATTTAGGGTATTTATACCCTTCGTGTGAGATGTCCAAATTGCCCCTCAAATTTTATAAAATTTCTATCTTTGTCCTTAGCTCCTTATGACAATATATATATTAAAATAAAAAAAAATCAGGTATTACACATATAAAGAATCACCACAATTATTGCATAGATTAGTTTGAGAGGAAAGTTTGGCATGTAGTCTGCACCAAGAGGGAAAGGGAATGCGGATAGCGACTTTGTGCATGCCAAAAATAGATGAACAGAGATTTTGTAATTACAATTGTCAAAGTGACGCACACATGTATCGTTTCATTGTTGAGTTAAGACCATTTCCAATTGAACTCATTTTTTCTAAGTTGATGCTTCTTGAGTTCGGTGAGGAATGGACCTAATATAAAGGTGTCTGTGCTAAAGCAAAATATTTGTGACACATTCGAGTATCTAGTGACAAAGAGAAAGGTATGAGATGGTAAAAGGCGAGCAATCAAAACTATATATGGGGATTGGGATAATTCTTACATGGAGTTACCCAAATTGTTAAATGTCATCCAAATTAGCAACCTAGGTATGCATGTCGAGTGGCAAGGTTAGCTAACCAAAAAGGATGGAGAAGTGATCTTCCGAAGAGTGTTTTAGACGTTTAGGCCATGTGTTGAGACATTCTAGCACCATAGATCGATTGTCAACATCGACAAAACCTTTTGTTATGGAAAATATGACCACAAGCTTCTCATCACATGTGGCATGGATGGTGCTAACCACATAGTCCCATTGGCGTTTACATTGGTGAACAAAGAATCCTTTGACTCCTAGTCATGGTTTTTAGCATTGCTAAAGGAACATGTTGTCTGCAATCATTATGACTAACAAACGATATGTCTAATATCTAATTGACATGCAAGGATAATGAAGGCAGTTTGGCATTGTGATGTTGGATGGCAACCCCCCTTTATGCATTATTGGTTCTACATTTATCACGTGGCCAGTAACTTCAACTCAAGGTTTAAGAGTGCCCTATTGAAAAACCTTGTTATGGCAGCAAGTTTTTAGGTGTAGCAAAAGAAGTATGAATTTTACATGAAGGAGTTGAGAAAGAGAAACGAACATGCACTTAACTAGTTCACTTGTATCCCTAGAGAAAGACTAACTCAAGCATATAATAAGAGCTTCAGATATAGGTTCATGACCACTAACCTCTATAAGAGCTATAACGTCGTGTTGAAGGATACAAGGTGTTTACCCGTGTTGGCGTTGGTCATGAAAATGTTCTATAACTACGTCAAGTACTAGAAATAAAGATGTGATAAGATTAATGAAGCATTTGAAAAGGGGGATGTGTTTACACCATAGACCACTTGGAGGATTCAAAAATGGGGCCAAGCTACCAGTCAGCACAAGGTAATTAGTTTTGATAAAGGTAGTGAAGTTTTTTAGGTTGTCGCCAGTACTAGAAGAACGAGACATGGAGTTACGAGTGGCAATAGTCACACCATGAACCTACTGATAAATGAATGCACGTGAAACTTATTCACATGTATTTGCGGCTATGTCATATATTCACGTAGATGGTATGCAATGTGTGGTGAAGTGATATTATTGAACATACCAAACCCTTGTATACCATACTAGCTTCACCTCTGTTGGGGATAGTAGTAGGTGGCCGGACGTGCAATACCCATATGTTCATCCGGACTACAAACTTACCCGAGGCAAAGGTAGGCCTTGATTAAAGCGATGCCATAATGACACAGACCTTAGGGAGCCATCATTGCTAAATGCTTATGGTTTTTGTCGAAAAGAGGGCCACAATAGAAGAAACTACCCTGAACGAAGGAGGCGACAAGGTTCATGTTAGCTAGCAATTGTTATTTTTAGTAACAAATCATGATTAGTTTTTCTATTTTTTTATTGACAAGAATAAATGAAAATTTGTTGTATAATTTTGAAAATGACCTAACCCTTTTATGGTCTCTTCTATAGATGGATCCAGGCCCAGTAGATAGATCGCTCCTCACACTGCAAGAGATTCATCACTCAAAGGCTATTTAGAGGGGACATGTATATTATCGCATTCCGCTGTCATTACATTACATCATATACTAAATTTGCTTTATTTTCAGGAGGATGCTTAGTTAGTGTATCATAGATGAGAGGCCTCTTTGAAGACTCTAAAAGAGATATTGTACTTCAAAAAGTGCCTTATGCCTTATTTGCAGTAGACCGACTTTCATGGGGTGTCCCGGCTTGCTTTTATACAATTAAACTGGCACCTCATTACAGCTTTTGTGGAGAGGTGGAAACTGGAGATACACACTTTTCACATGCCACATAGGGAGCTAACGATCACCTTACATGATGTGGTGGTGCAATTGGGCTTGCCCATTGATGGGTATGTAATCACCGGTGTCACCAGCTTGCACTGGGCAGATGAGTGTAAGCGCCTACTTGGAGTTAAGCTTAGCTTTCATAATATCTTCGGGGGACACTTGAAGATGTCATGGTTAAAGAATTCTTTCGTAAGCCTGCTGAATGACATAGACGAGTTATCCATCATGCAATATGCAAAGGGCATACATCTTCTAGCTTATGGGTAGACTCGTCTTCGTAGATAAATCCTCTAGCCTAGTCTACTTGATGTTTCTCCCAATTCTGGAGGATTTTCAAGTAGCAAAGCAGTATAGTTAGGGAGCAGCATGCTTAGCCTGACTGTATAGATTTCTATGTTGTGTAGCTGATGCATCTACATAGGAGATTGGAGGAGCTGTGATTCTTCTACAAATTTGGGCCTAGGATAGATTTCTGCACATCGCCTCGACTCGACGCCAAGCCTATGTTCCCCATGATGCTCCTTTGGCATGTCATATTTGATGTCACCGATAAGTGTCGAAAGACCCTTAATTCTAATGCTTATTAGTTATAATTTTATATGGATTTCATGTGATTTGTGAAGAAAAGAGTATTTATATGATTAAATTTTAATTTTAGGTGTCAATAGAGACAAAAGAAAGGTTTAAGGATGATATGAGCAAAGGTGAGATAAAATTTGGCAAAAAAAAATGAAGAAAATTGATTTTTAATTAAGCACAACCCATGTAGACGCCAGTGTTGGATGCAAAAAAATGACTAGTAGCTATATCAAGGTGTGCCCTAGGTTTAGTGCAAGCCGTGCTAAACTAGGCAATGAAAATGACGTGTTTCGGAGTCAGCATAGCCTTGAGCATGGCCGTGCTGATGCTTGTGCTGAACCCTGTTTTCATATAACTATAAATAGACGCCTTATTTTATTTTAAAGAGATTTTTTTTTTCTTCTGGCTTCGTTCTAAAAACCCTAAGGGAGCATTATTACGAACTTCAATAGGATAATTGTCCAAACATCATTAGAGATCACACAATAACACGAGGGATTACTCTTTCTATTATGAATCAATTTTACTTCTCTAGATTATCTGTTTTTATTGAAAACTCCATGGAGAAGTAATTCTTTATATCTTTCATCTTGTGAAACCTTAACTCATGTGCTGAAACATTGATTGATTAATGAATTGTTTATGTCTTTGCATCCATTCATGTGTTTCCATTATTCTTGTGATTGATTTATGTGCGCGAATTGATTACATGTTTGATTTTTATTAGATTGAAAGAGGTTTCATCTAGTAAATTAGATCTTCATGAATAGAGAGATTACATGTTTTTCCTAGAGGTAGGAAAACATGGATTTTCTGCAATTAATCGGAATTTGTGAACTTAATGAGATCTTACATGACTGTAGTGAGAGAGAGGTCTCTATTATCTTGTGCATGATTAAGAATTGATTAACTCGAAGGAGTAATTGATTTTACTTGAGAATTCCTGCGGTGCAAAGTGTAAATTAATTCGTTAATCGATATCTTATTTTGAGAATTTAAGGTTAAGGTGGAACAAGATGAGGGGTATATTTTATGATTGAATATATATAATTTTTGACAATATCATTTAATTCTAGGGTTGTTAGGATTTGTTAATTGTTAATTTAATTCATAATTTCCACATCATAAATTAAACTAGATAGTAGAAAAAGGTAATACCAGTACTTGTTTTCTAGATCCTAGAGGACGACATCTGTTAAATCTATACTATAATCGATAGTAGATTTTATTGGTTATAAATTTAAAACTTAAAATGATCAATTAAATTCGAGTGCACCAGTCACGCACATGGCTACTCATGTGTTTGCTTAGTACTAAGACGTTTTGGATTGACAGACACCCAATTAAGTATTATACATTACTTAATTTAATATTATTTACTTTACCCGTCTGCTATTTATTAAATAACTTGATTTTTTGTAGATATGTTGGTCACCATACACGCATGAGCACCTGGAGCAGCTTCCCCCTTCTTGTTAGAAACGAAGTGATATTTGGTGTATTAGGGTGCCTCCAATATGCTTCCATATTATGGAGTGGTACCAACCTAATCAAGTGATGAGGCAATTTAGTAGGATCCAGAAGATTCCACAATAGTGTGACACGTCTTCTTCCCTTCATAGGATCAATCTTAGAGGGGAAATCGATGAAGATTGGAGGAGGAGAAATGCGGTCTATATCTAGTAATGGGAGCAGTGTTGATTCTCTATCATTTAGTTAGAGTTTGACGAGACATTGTCGGGTAATGTAGATCTAGCATACTATCCTTGGTACCATAGTGTCACACGACGGTATATTAGCTGGACAGAAGCGATGCTTGATGCCCTGGTAAGTCGCTTTAACTATATCATTTTACTTTTATGTATTCTACATTGTATTATTAACATGTTTAATTTTCCATGTAGTTGAATTGCTTTACTTACATTGTAGTGGCAGATTCTTTACAAGACTACCAGGGCATTGCATCTGCTAGGAGTCATCCCCTCTAAGGTCATGGTGGTGTTATATTATTCCCTCCAGATCATCAGGAGCACCATCAAGAGAAGCCTCTACCTTGTGTGACTTAAAGGAGAAGACAGGTTCGTGTTAGGGGTCATCATTAGCATGTTGTATAAGATCGATCACATAACCCTCCTGCAAGTATCTTACCCTCTCAATATTCACCAATAGCTCATCCTTCACCATATTATGATGATCCTACCTTCAGTGTTAATCCAATAGAATTTTACACACTCGATGTCTAAGTATCATATATGTCTACCATTACTCCACCCACACCTCAAAAGGAAAGATATTTAGGTACACAGGATATGGGGTAGGGAGTCACACAAGTAGATCTTCGATATATTTCATAGGATGAGCCACTATTCCATACCTAGACCCATCCTGACATCAAAGAATCTAGCAGCTCTTTCTAGATTAGATAAAGTTCAACACTCACTATACATAGACATTATCATAGATGACATCGGCGAGGGGATTAGATATATATGTATATTTTGCTATGTAATTATACATTGCTTTTTTCATTTTCCTAAGATGTATATGTACTTCTAATTTCATTTGTTTTAGATATGTAATTTTGATTGTATAATTTGGAAGACTTGATGAAATCATTTAATTTCTCAAATTGGTTTGTGTTATGATAAACTTTATAATTGTCACAGGTTTGTCCTTTTGACAGGTTCTTACTTTTACATAGAATTTGGGAAATAAGTTTATTTCCAAGTTTATTTATTTTCATAAGTTCAATTATTTCCAATTATGAACTTTATAATTGTCATAGGTTCATTTATTTTTATAGGTTTCACTAGATTGTAACTTTGAGGAATAGGGAAACACGGGACACAGAATTCAATGGAAATCACATATTGAACATGGAAATTTTAGTAAAATCGCAGTTTGGGAATACAAGTTCCTTTCACAAAGAAATTGCAAGTTGGGACTGCAATTTTACCAAAGGAAGAAATCGCATGTTTACCATGCGATTTCTTCTTTTAGTAGAATCATAATCCCAACCTATGATTTCGCTACGATATTTCAAGATTTAATTTTTTCGAAACCCTTTTTTATGAAAGTTTACCGGGGAATGGAAAACTCACACATAACTTGTATGAGGAGTATATGATTCGCCTCTCCACATGCTGAAATAGTTACAAAGTTGAAAAGACAAAAACTTGACAAAGCAATCTAACGGTGCATATTTTATTCCTAATTAATCTAATGACTTTAAAATAAGTTGTCTTATGGTGACTTATAGTGGAAGACACTATGATCTATCTAATATTCAGCCAATCAATCTTCATTATACAACATTTCAGGACCAATAGCTTCCATTACATAATTCCCTTTTCCCTTTGAATCGATATATAAAAGCAGTTATACTTTTGCAATCAAAAGTGATATTGGAATTCATATCATCATCATATTCATATTTTTTTTCTATTTTTTTGAATAATTATAATGGGAAGAGGATTAACACCTAATCCATTCCATTTGAAAAATCGGCATTCATATTATTAAACTACGAAAGTATTAGTAATCTTCAAACTTGCATGCAATTTCTATATTGGGAACAATCCCATACAACTTCTAATTTCAAAATGCACAAGTAAATATGTGCATATATGTAAATTTTAGAAGAAAAAAAAGAAGAAGCAAAGAATCAAATCTTGCTTAGGCCTATATTTTTTACATTAAAATGAATTTTTGACTAAATAGTTGTAATTTGTGGACAAAAATGAAAGTATTAATAAAATATATTGAAAACTTCAAAAAAAAAAAATTTCCAATGAAACTTCAATTTTTAAAATGCATAAACTTCATCTTAGAAGATATAGTTTAGTTAATAAGCATTGTAAGAATGTTAATTCGTAAGCTCTGGATATAAGATTCTAGAAATTACATTAAAACATTAGAAAATAAATATTAAGTGAAAGTAGAGTTGTAATTAAGATTAAAATTGGAAAACAAATACCAAATGAAAGTTGGAACTAGTGTCATTGAAAAGACTTGTGTATTGAAATATATAAAACTTCATGTTATAATAGGTACAGTACATAAGATGCTTCCATGAGAAACACGTATAAAAGTAAAACTACATTTTACATTAAAACTCAATACAAAATCAGAAAACACCGTATAACTTTAAAGTGAAGTAAAGAATCAAGCACTTTAAGATATCTTTCTGTTATAATCATGTTAAACACTTTAGACATAATTAGAGTAAACACAATGTTCCAATGATATCTAAAATACTCTTAACATATATGAATTGTTTTATAACTTTCCATTCATTATGATGGTTAGTGAAAATTCATGAATACTAAGAAAAACACTACTTATAATGCCAATGTTTTCAAGTACGTCAATTTTAATGGTTGTAAATGTGCATGAAATTTGTTAGTGTACTAAAAACAGAATTTGTGATTCCTTTTGCATTGAAATTATAAATTAAATTAGCAATAATGAATTGACAAAACTAATTCAAGAAAATAGGAAAAGAAAAAAAAAAGGATATTAGATGCAAAAGTTCTTCAAACAATATCAAATTAAAAAATTATATGATGTGTCTAAAACCACTTACAAATTATATATTTATTATTCTATTTATATGAATACAAAAACTTGATTTATGTCGATTTAAATAACATACACCATATTAATAGAACAACAATGAGCTAAAAATTTTATGAACAATATGAATATTAACATGCCATGTAGCGGTTGCACACAACTTTTTGTCATTTTCAAGTAAAATCTAAACCACAACTAATGATAATGATAATCAACAAGATTAGAAACTTTGAGCTTGAAAATTGGAAATTGGAAAGCATTAAATTTTCTTTGTGAACTACTTTAACATGATAGATAGAGTTAAATTACATGCAAGGGCAAAGATTAGAAATATGAAAACAAATTTAAGATAAAACTTGTTTAAAAAATTGAAAACACAAAATCACATAAATATTTAACTTTCTTAAAATAGTGCATGATAGTAATGCTAATGCTATTTTAGTTTCTTCACTAAGAAACTTATCATGTACCTAGAAAAGAAGTTAAAAACAATTAAGCAAATTAAATGCTTCACACAAGTTGCTTATAACTTAAAATAAAAGCACGTGAAATTTAAGAAAGAGAAATGATGAAAATATTATATAAATATATTTTCTTATAAAGTAATTGTTGATAGTGGATATCTATCTAGCTAAGCAAAGAGCTTTAGGCGACCCACAACAATAACAAACAATTAGAATGGGTGTTGAAGTTTGCTTTGATGTATCTACTTTGATACTTTAGTTAGTCATAGGTGGGAGAATAAATAGATGAAGGAGTTAGTTAAAGTATATAAGAGTGGAAGTTAGAACTTGGTGCATAAAGTTTGATCTTCACATTTATAAACAAGTTGTTGGATTCTAATTGGTTAATAGCTTGTTACCCACAATGTCATTTGTCAAACCCTTAGGATAAGTGTGATCTTTTAAAAAAGCAAGGTATGATTAGTATGATTACCCCAGCTGTACACTTATCCCTTCTTATTTAACGTGTTGTGGGTGTTGTGAGCCTTAAGCACATAGCTTTCTAAAACCAAGCTTAGCTTGGATGCCAAGCACCCTACAGGTAGGTTGTAGGGGCTTAACGAATAAGGCTTTTACTTTTATGGGCCGCTAAACTCAACTATGTTGGGCTATTATGCTCGAACATGTTGGGCCCTAAGGCCCACATCCAAAATTGGTCATCAATACTAATTTTTGAAGTTTACTTATTAGATTTTTTTTTCACCATCGGAGGAATCACTACATATGTATGTAAATAGT
The DNA here is from genome assembly GCA_037954665.1 of Laguncularia racemosa. NCBI lineage: Eukaryota > Viridiplantae > Streptophyta > Magnoliopsida > Myrtales > Combretaceae > Laguncularia > Laguncularia racemosa. The sequence continues at coordinate 407,944 of JBBMOL010000245.1, read as the reverse complement.
AAAGGTTTAAAAGAAAATACTTTGGTATTGATAACTATTTTTCATTGATTCTTGAAACTCTAAAAGGAAAACATTAAATAGAAATCACAACCACCAAATTTATCAAATCATTATATCATCCTATAATAAGTATAAGAATTGATAATTTCTTATCTATATCTATATTAAAGTAAGAAAAAAAATCATTTGACTTCACTTTTTAGCATAAAATACTCTTTCTTAATCTCATGATAACCATTCCTACTTTATCGTACATTCTTGGTGACATTTCCTATCTCTCATCCTACTTTATCTCTTAACAATCGTTCCCACTACTATGTCTATCTCTCCTTACATTTCCCTCCTAATTATTTAAGTAAGAAAAAAACCATTTGACTTTACTTTTTAACATAAAGTATTTTTTCTTAATCTCATGAAAATTGATTCTACTTTATCTCACGTTCTCAATGACATTTCCTATCTCTCATTCCATTTTATCTCTTAATAATAGCTCCCATTGTTTTCTTTCTCTCTCTCCCTACATTTTTCTTCTAATAAACAAAATAATTATGACATTCTCCCTTCCTTGATCTCATCGATGTCTCTCTCCATGTTCTCTTTCCTTTTTCTTTCCAATATCAAGATGGTATTTCTCTTTATCTCTTCTAATAACTCATCTCCAACAAGTTCATAGGAATATTCTCTCAATAACATGATGTAGATAACCATACATTAATTTGTTTATGGTGGGATTTATAAAAAGTTCTTATCCTTTCATTTTCTTTTTTTACGATTTGTTCAAATCTTATGTTGTACTTTTTTTATTTTTGTTATTATCAATTCACTCAAATGTTGTTTTTCTTTATTTATGTGAAGTGTAAGCCATGGAGGTAGTGCTCATGGTGGTGGTGCACAAGATAGGCACTATACGTCTAAGTTGGTAATTTAGATTTATCTAATTTTATAACCACTTAGTCCACTTTAATGTTAACTTTTCATGATGGTAAAAAACTAAACATACTATGCTTTATTAGCTTTAAGGTTTATACTTTATGTGCATATGATCTTAATATGTAATTATGTAAATATTATATTTGGAATTTAAATGTTGAACTCTATATGGTACAATATTTCTTTTCCAATTGTTGGATGTATGTATGGAGATGATTCAAGATTGAGAAATCAAAGGCTAAATTAGGTTCAACAAAGTACTATACCTTCACAAATCGTAATAGCGGATATTGAACTAATCAACACATGTTTAGCAATCTTCACTAAGGTTTAGAGGAGAGAAAAGAGGAAAGTGGGTAGTAAAGGATTTAATTGTTTTTTTTTTTTACCATAGTTTTTTTTTTCGTCAATAGGACTATTGCACCTTTTTTTTTTTATCTCCCTTGACTACACTAATTGATTTTTATTTTTTTTGTTCCTTCCAAATATTGATTAGTCTTCTCTATATGGAAAAATAAGAGTAGTAAATTATAAAATGAAAGGAATGAGGGAGATTTGCACTATGCTAATAATTGAATATACCATTGCAAATCTACTTTATTGTATTTATGTTTTATTTTCAACTTAACTTATATGATTTATTTTATTTCTAAAAATGTCTTTGTAAACACCCCATTTTTGCCCCTAATGATCAATAATAAATAATTTTCAATTTTTCCATTTTTTACAATTTTTCTTCTAATTTAGCAAAAATAGGAAAAACATTCAAAAATAAAATAAATAGGAAAAATACATCAATTTTGGAAAATAATTGTAGAAATAGTAATAAAAGGGATTAAATAATTTTTACAAATTTTTGGAATTTCAAAAAATACAAAAATAATAAAAATCGCATTGCATATATGCAAATTGCGAAAATGAAAAAAACGAGTAAGTGAACTAGCTCAACTGGTCTGAGCCATGGCCCTATGCGAGCGGGGAGGGGGTTAGGTCGTAGGTTCGAAACACGGGGGAAGCAGATTCCGCATTTTGCAAATTTTTTTCTCACCTAAGACACGTGTCAGCAGCTGATTGGCTAGAATGAACGCACGCGCCGAGCGCGTGATCTTCTTCCTCCTTTGTCTAAGATTATCGCCGGTGGGAGAAAAATCGCATTTTGGCCGTTTTGATTCGATTTTTTGCACAAATCCAATAGATCTTTAACTAAAATAGGATAAACATCATCCAATTGGAATCAAATCGCAACAAATTGATGGATTTGCACAAATCGGAGATGGTTTTTTAACCGAAATCCGATTTGCCTCAATCGAAGGAAATCTGAGCTTATCCAACTCGATTCCTTGTGGCTATAAATAGAGGATAAAGTCAGCAAGCAGAAGCACGGATCAAAAGCAAGAAAAAGAGAGAAATCAAAGCTTCGCCGGAGTTCCCCAAGCCGCAACCACCAATCAAGCCTCAAACCGCCACCAAGAGGCATTTTTGGAGAAATCCACCACCACGGTTGAGTTCCCCACCCCTGAAAACCTAGGAAACGACTCCTCAACCTCCTCGAAAGGCCGCTGGAATGCCGTTAACGAGCACCTCTAGCCGCCGTGACCATTCCACCGAACCCGCACATCGACCCGAATCCAGGTAAGTCGGATTTTTTTATTTTTTTATTATTTATTTAGTCATTTATTTATTTATCAAATTTATTTATTTGTTATTTATAATTCAAAAAATAGAAAAATATTAGAATTTAGATTGGTTTTTTTTTAGGATTTAATTTAGGGTGAATAATAGAAATAATAATAAAAAAATTAATAATAATAAAAATTATAAAATAAAAAAATGATAAAGATATATTAGAAAAAAATGATAAAATTTAGATTTTTAGTTTAGGGTAGATAAATAATATAAGAGGAATTTTTTAAAAATTAATAAAAAATAAAAAACAAAAAATAATATTACAGTGTTACCCCTCCCCCCTCCCAATGGTTATGTAAGAATTGAAAACCATGACCTGCTATAATGATCGCATGATCACCTTGTTATGATTTGATGATAGGTGAATTTGTCTTAAAATATCAACTTACATGTTGGAACGCAACATACAATTTATTAAGCAATAGACATGCAATGGATCAACCCCAACCTACCTTACAACATGGTTGGGGTAATACCACTCAACTATGTAGAAACATATAAGTGGCACTAATATGGTCCAAATGTGTATACTACTTCTGCAAAAAGCTGGTAGGATGTGAATCGGACTCCAGTGTATAGCTCCCAATTGACCCAAAGGGCATCAAGTTAGAGATCATTGTTAATAAGCCATATGATAAAATTGAGTAAAAAAAAAAAGTTACCAAAATATTTGATTATCGTTTTGCTTGTCAAACGCATCCCAATATGCGCCAATTACATGGGTCGGGCGATGCTAAGTGCCCTTTTATATGTTCCAGTGTAAGGCCAATGGAGCTCTAGCCTCTATAACTAAACCGTGCCGGTTAAGGGGCGTAATGTGTGGGAATGTATCTCATGCTTAAAATTGTAACAATATCGTAGCCCCTCCAATCTCATGAGTCAACAGGGATGATACGACACAAAGTTGGCGATATAACCACACTAGATGGGCAAACCCCTAGCTATATGTCCTTACAATGTCAAAATGCTCCAGCAGAGGTAAAAACATCGCATGGATGAGGGAATTAGATTTATTGGCAAAGATAAATTCTCCCAATGGTTGCAATATATACGCACACATATGGCACTACACTTGCTCTCCATCGGCGTAGGTTGAAAGGACCTAGAACAAGTCACAAAGCCATATCATGTTAATGCGGCCTCCTCTACTACTAGACCCCGGCCTTGTCCCTAGAAATCTCTAACATGTTACACCCTAATCTAGGTAAGTACTCCATGTAATTGCATGGCTGTCAATTAGGAGGTCTAACTACACCTCAACATCTTGAAGGGTAATAGTGAACTCCTCGATTAGCATGTGAAAAGTGTGGGTCTCCAATCTCCATTACTCGACTAATGTAGTTATCATGTGCCAATTAAGCTATATGAATGGTAAGTGGCTCACACTTAGGAATTCGGCCAATTGTAGGAATGACTCCATTCGATGATCAACGAGGATGATGTTCTCATCGCGGCAAAGTGATAACTCATGTTATTGAATAGCAAGCCATGATTTATCTTATGTTAAAAAAAGTGAAATGTTAGTCTATTGGCAATGGAACATAAATTAATCAACAAGGTAAATGTGGTTTACCTCTTCATTTTAAACAACCTATGATCGATGTTGTTCCTACTGCATAAAAATTGAAGGATTGAAGGGTCTAGGCTTTATCTATTATGCACACAAAAAAAAATGTTAGCATTAATATCTATATGGGTTTACAATAGTTACAACAATAAATCAAGATATTACAATTTTAATCGGCATAACTTTTTTACTAATTAATTTTCTAATGAATAATTAATTACATCTTAATGACTAATTAATGATAAATTAGCGATTAATTAGCAATCGATTAATTTTATCATGATTTTTATACTAATAAACCAACATATTACATTTTCAATCAGTATGAATTTTTTTTACTAATTAATTTTCTAATGAATAATTAACTACATATTGTTATAGGTTGTAAATTAGTTAAATTAGGATATAGTTATTATTAGATATATATTAGTCTTAAAATAGAAATTTAGTTTTCTTTTTTAGTTTATTAGAACTTGTATATACGTGTAACCTATGGATCAATAAAGTATACATAATTTTCTCTTTCCTTACAATTACATGGTATCAGAGCAGGAAACACAGTAGGTTGTATAGCCTAGGTTTGTGGTTCATTTGTTTAATAGATATTTGGATGCGGGTTTGTTAACTTCGGTTTATGATCCTCTTGTTGAATTATTGTTTGTTGGTGTTAATTTGTTCGTTGTTGATGATTAATTCGTCGTCTGTTTGGTCATTGTGGTTGTAATTTGGCATGTTTAGTAATTAGTTATTGTTGGTGTTTACTGATGTATAAATATGTTGATCCAGTATGTTTGATTTGGTGTGTTAGTAATCGGGAGTTTGCTGACGTACATTGACTTTAGTTCATCTGTCTATTCTGTTGGAGGAATTTGGTTTAAAATCATGAGTGAAAAAGTGGACAACAAATCTGTTGTTATGTCAGATGTGGTACCTGTAATATAAAAAATTACAGAACATAAACTCAATGGGTCTAATTATTTGGATTGGAGTAAAACTGTGAGGCTCTACTTGCGTAGTATTGATAAGTATGATCATTTGACTAAAGATCCACCCACAGATGATAGTTCCAAGTAAACTTGGTCGTAGAGTAGATGCTAGATTATTCCTACAAATACGGAATTCTATTGATAATGAAGTAGTTGGGTTAATTAATCATTGTGAATTTGTTAAGGAATTAATGGAATATTTGGATTTCTTGTATTTTGGAAAGGGAAATGTTTCTCGTATTTATGAAGTCTGCAAGGCTTTTATCGTGCTGAGAAATAGGATAGGTCTTTAATGAGCTACTTCATGGATTTTAAACAAACTTATGGAGAACTTAATATGTTATTACCTTTTAGTCCTGATATTAAAGTTCAACGGGCTCAAAGGGAGCAGATGGTTGTGATGAGTTTTTTAGCAGGGCTTCCAGCTAAGTTTGAAGCAGCTAAATCTCATATTCTCCCTGGGTCTACGATCTCATCCTTGCAAGATACATATAGCAGGATTCTACGTATGAAGAATCCTCAATCTGTTCAGTCTGTTAGTGCTCTTGTTAGTCGTCGGTATGAGTATGAAGCTGGAAGACAATAGTATAGAAGTAGTGGTAGGGGAGTTGATACTCGGGGATAGAATTTATACCAAGTTGATACCCAGGGACAAAGTTCCGAGGCAAGTATATGTCATTTTTGTCATAAGCTGGGCATATGAAGCGTGATTGTAGAAAACTACAAAGTCGGAATCAGGGATTCCGATCAGCACAGGTTACCTCTTCCAATGATGCATCTGTAAAATCTATCACAGGTTCTGTAGATGACTTTGCCAAGTTCTCACAGTATTAGGAATCATTAAGGACTTCATCTACTCCCGTTACTGCCATTGTTAAATCAGGTAAACCAAACACGTGTCTTCTTTCTTCGTCTTCCAAATGGATCATTGACTCTAGTGCAAGAGACCACATGATAGGTAATTCTAGTCTATTATCTACTTTTCGATCTCATACCTCCTACTCTCCTATCACTTTAGCTAATGGGTTAACATCCCATGTCCTTGGGACTGGCACAGCAAATCCAACTCCATTAGTTCATTTGTCTTTAGTTTTAAACTTACCTGATCTGTCGTTTAATTTAATATCTGCCAGTAAACTCACCCATTCACTTAACTGTTGTATCTCATTCTTTCCTGACTATTACCTTTTTTAAGATCTTATGACGAGGAAGACTATTGGTAAAGGACATGAATCCGAGGGTCTTTACATACTAAACACAGAGATACCAAAGTCTATTACCTGCTCTAGAGTTGTAACCCCTTTTGAAGCACATTGTCGATTAGGTCATCTGTCTCTCTCTTTGTTAAAGAAACTTTGTCCTTAGTTTCACGGCTTAGAGTCCTTACATTGTGAGTCATATTAGTATGCAAAGCTTCATTGCGTTAGCTTAAGCCCTAAAGTCAATAAACGAGCACATGCTCATTTTGAGTTAGTCCATTCAAATGTATAGGGTCCTTGTCCAGTCATATCTAAAACTGGATTTAAGTATTTTGTTACCTTTGTTGATGATTATTCTCGAGTGACTTGGTTATATTTAATGAAGAATCGTTCTAAGTTGTTTTCTCATTTTTGTGCTTTTTGTGCTGAAATTAAAAATCAATTTAATGTTTCTATCCAGGTATTGTGAAGTGATAATGCCAAAGAGTATTTATCTGAATCTTTTCAATCCTACATGATTAAGGATAGCATTATTCATCAAACTTCTTGTGTAGATACATCATCTCAAAATGGTGTTGCTAAGAGAAAGAATAGGCATTTTCTTGAAACTGCTAGGGCTTTATTGTTTCAAATGCACATAAAAAAAAACTTATGGGTCAATGTAGTGTCTACAACTTGTTTTTTAATTAATTGAATGCCCTCAATTATTCTGAATGGTGAGACTCCTTATCATAATCTTTTCCCGATAAAATCTTTGTTTCCGATTGAACCCAAAATATTTAGTTGTACATGTTTTGTTCGGGATGTGCGTCCCTAAGTTACAAAACTTGATCCTAATTCATTAAAATGTATATTTCTTGGGTATTCTTGTGTTCAAAAGGGATATAGATGCTATTGTCCTAGCCTTGATAGGTATTTGGTATCAACTGATGTTACTTTTTGTGAAGATATCCCTTTCTCTCCACCCTTCAATCATATAGGCCAGGGGGAGGATGATGATATGTTAATCTATACAGTTACATCCACCACTTCTATTCCTAAACAATCTTTTCAGGTTTACTCTCGTAGGCAACGTGCTCCTGAGCCAACTCCTGATGTATGTCTTGAACTAGCTCCCCCGTCATCAAATTCAATCTCAAGAGACGATCTTCTCATTGCCCTTTATAAAGGTAGGTGTCAGCGTACTTATCCTGTTTCTTCTTTTGTGTCTTATGATTATCTATTAGTCTCCTCTTGTTCCGTTATTGCATCTATTGATTCTATCTCTCTTCCTAAAACCGTTCATGAAGCCTTGTCACATCTAGGATGGCGTAATGCAATGGTAGAGGAGATGAATGCCTTTGATTAGAATGATACTTGGGATTTAGTACATTTACCTACAAGAAAAAAAGGCCATTGGCTATAAATGGTTTTTTTTTTCTATTAAAGTAAATCATGATGGATCAATTGCTCGCTTAAAAGCTCATCTTATTGCTAAAGGATATGCTCAACTTATGGAATAGATTATTCTGATACTTTTTCTCCTATTGTTAAGTTAGCATCTGTCAGGTTATTTATTTTTATGGCTGCAGCATATGATTGGCCTCTACATCAGTTAGATATCAAGAATGCTTTTTTGCATGGGGATCTTCAAGAAAAAGTTTATATGGAGCAACCTCCAAGGTTTGTTGCTCAGGGGAATCCAGAAAGGTTTGTCATCTTTGTAAGTCTTTGTATGGTTTGAAGTAGAGCCCTTGTGCTTGGTTTGGAAAATTTAGCCAAGCAGTTGAGAAATTTGGGATGTAGAAAAGCAAATATGATCGTTCTATTTTCTACAGACGATCTACGATTGGTATTATTCTGTTAGTAGTATATATGGACGATATTGTTATCACTGGCAATGATACTATAGGTAATTCAACTCTCAAATCCTTTCTTCAAAGTCAATTTCAAACAAATGATTTAGGAATGTTGAAATATTTCTTGGGTGTTGAGATAATGAGGAGTAAGAAAGGAATTTTTCTATCACAAAGAAAATATGCACTTAACTTATTGTCTGAAACAGGAAACTTGGGTGCTAAACCATGTAGTACACCAATGGTTCCTAATTTGTAACTGATAAAGGAGGGAGAGTCGTTTGAGGATCCTAAAAGATACAGACGGATGGTTGAAAAATTGAATTATCTTACAGTAACTTAACTGGATATTGCATATTCGGTCAGTGTTTTGAGTCGATATATGTCATCTCCAACAGTTGATCATTAGGTTACTGTAAAGAAAATCTTGTGTTATTTAAAGGGAGCACCTGGATGTGATATCTTATATAAGAATCATGGTCACATTAGTATTGAGTGTTTTACATATGCTGATTAGGCAGAATGTAAGGAGGACAGGAGATCCACTTCAGGCTATTGCGTTTTTATTGGTGGAAATTTAGTTTCATGGAAAAGTAATAAGCATAATGTTGTATCTCGATCTAGTGCTGAATCAGAATATAGAGCTATGACACAATCTGTGTATGAAGTAATGTGGATATATCAGCTCCTAAATGAAGTTAGGTTGAACATCTCACTTCCTACGAAACTATGGTGTGATAATCAGGCCACTCTTCATATTGCCTCGAATCTTGTGTTCCATGAATGAACTAAGCACATCGATATTGATTATCATTTTGTTCAGGATAAAATTTAGTAAGGGTTAATTTCTATAGGGTTTGTAAAGACTGGAGAACAATTAGAAAATCTTCTTACAAAGGCTCTAAACGGGGCTCGGGTTGACTATCTGTGTAACAAGCTGAGCATGATTAATATTTATGCTCCAGCTTGAGGGGAAGTGGTATAGGTTATAAATTAGTTAAATTAGGATACAGTTATTATTAGATATATATTAGTCTTAAAATAGAAATTTAGTTTCCTTTTTTAGTTTTGTAAAACTTGTATATATGTGTAACCTATGAATTAATAAAGTATACATAATTTTGTCTTTCCTTACAATTACACATATTAACAACTAATTAACGATTAAATAACAAAAAATTAATTTTACTGTGATTTTCACATTAATGAACCAAGATATTACATTTACAATTGATACTAAATTTCCCTCTAATTTATTTTCTAATGAATTATTAATCAGATATTAACCACTAATTAATGAGTAATTAGAGATTAATTAACAACAAATTAATTTCACGATAATTTTTACACTAATAAACCAAGCAAATACATTTATAGTTAATACAAATTTTTCTACTAATTAATTTTCTAAGTAATAGTTAATTACATATTAATAGCTAATTAACGATTAATTTTCTAACAATTTTTACAACAATAAACCAATATATTTCATTTACAATCAATATAAATTTTTCATTAATTATTTTTTGAAATTTGAATAATGACATATTAGCGACTAATTAATGACAAGTTAACTATTAATTACTAACAACGACTGTTATTTTAATAAAAATGGTGCACTACGAATAATTATTTTCAATTAAATATGGATTGATGAAAAGTAACATAATAAGAAAAAACATATTTTTTATGGGAAAAAATGCACCCAAAAATTTTTTCTAATCACGTTTTCTTGCCAAACAAATTGAATAAACCTCCTCTTGATATTTTCAAGCTTGAAATATACAAGCTAAACTTGCGTAAAATGAAAATTAAGAAAACACAAATTATGAATTACAGAAGGAAAAAAGAATGGAAGAAGAGATGTAGCTATATATAAATTGAATTGAGGAACTAAGGATTTGTATTTATAATATAAACTATCGATGCAATTTTTTTTTCTATACATTCAAGTTTATATATTGTAATACTATGTAAATTTGTAATGTCATTTGTGATACTTTTTATAGGTTTGCAGTATTGGATGAAATTATTAGATAATAGGGAATGATGCCAAAATTTTTTTTCAAAGCAATATATTGAAGGCGCATACATAGTTTGCACTTTCAATACAAATTGTACCAATGGTATGAACCTAGTTTGCACCTTCGAGCAATTTGCTTGAAGTATTGAAGGCGCGTTTCAGGTTCGTAACCTTAAAACCTATTTTTGAAATAATTTTTATAGATGCCCTATTTTACAATTTAATAATAATAATATTATTATTTAAGTATATCCCCCCTTACTTGTTAATGTGGAGAATTTTGGGGAAAAGACCTAAACTATTCTTATCTTGGAAAATATCTAATTTTTCACGAAAATTGAGTTTAATTGTTAGAGTAATTTCTTAATTTTTAAAAAATTATTTTTCTATATATATATTTATTTTATTATTTTATAGTGTTTTTAATTTGTAAAATTATTTTTAATATTTAATTTTTATTATAAATAATAATATTATTTTTTAGTGTTGAATGAAAAAATATTCAATAAATAATAAAATAAATAAGTGAAATAAAAAATAAACTAAAAAAAAGGAAGAAATGAACCTAGTCTTGAATGGATAGGAATGTGGGTTGTGAGGTTAGACTTGGGATCAAGTTTGGGTTGGCTTGGGTATATGAGTCGGGTCATATACGAGAAGAAGCAATAGGAGGTTGTAATCGTGCATTGTTACCTTAGATGGTCGGCGTAGCTCTAGTGTATGTCAACATAGGCTGTAATAGCTGTTGGGAAGCATCTCTTTCAGGGCTATGGAGATGTTACATTATTCCATCCGAACCATTAAGATCACCATAAGGAGATGCCTCCACCTTGTACTACTCGAGGGAGAGGATGAGTTTGTGGTATGGATCATCATTAATAGGTAGTGCTAGATTGATCTTCTAGTTCTCATGTAGATTTTTTAAGCTCTCATTACTCACCAACACTTCTTCTCCATTTTACAGTGCTATAATATTCCGTGTTGATCTAATTGAGTTTTATACACCTGACATCGATCTACTGTATACTTCCATGATACTTCCACTCGCTCTTCAAAATGAGAGACATTAAGGTTCACCTAATATTGGGAGGGGCTCACATAGATAGATCCTTGGTATATTTCATGAAATGAGTTACCATTTTATGCCAAGACCCATTTTGACGTTGGAGGACTTAACATCTCTTTCCAAATTATGGATATGAACATTATGAGAGACAATGTCGAAAGAGGAATTAGACATATATATAATTATACACTATTTTTTTCTTATTTTTTTTGAATGTATGTGTATTTTTAATTTCGTTTGTTTTAACTATATAATTATACTTATTCAGTTAAAACAAATTGATGAAATCATTTTGTTTTTCCAATTCATTTATGTAATGAATTTTAGAATTATCATAGCTTTATTCTCTTAATAAGTTGGTCATGTTATATAAATTTTGATATTTACTATAGACTAAAATATTGTTAAAGAATTTTTTTTGACAACTACGTGATATTATGTGTTTAAAATATTTTTAGAATTAAATCACTTATTTTCGTAAAAACTACTTCACCAAATCCTAACTTTAAAGAACAAAAAATAGATTTTATCCATGTTGAGTATGTGACTTCTCCATAAAAATTATTTGACCTACGATTTTTATGAAGAAATTTAAGAGGTAATTATATATTTAATATGTAATTTTTACGAAATTTAAAATTCGTATGTTAAATATATTATGTCAAAATTGAATAAAAAAATCGCATGTCGTATTTTGGAAATTAATTTGCTGAACCTTTTTTAAATGATAAGATTGCCCCGAAAGGACAACCTGACACGTAACTCCAATCCCCGGCGGCGGAGTACTTCTTCCTCCTCCCAACTGGTCCAAGCAGCTTCCCGCTAGCTTAAATGGCTAGCATTTTACTGTTAATATAATCTGTCTTATTGGGAAAAAGAAAAGAAATCTGCTCTTATCAACTTCGCTCTCCTTCCAAAAGCATGAAGCAATCACACACAGTACACAAAATTCGAAAACAAATCCATTTGTCCCAATAAAGGGGAAAACTCTATCTATGTCCTATAATTGACTTCGAACGTAGAGTGAAAATCGAATGGAGTACAAAGCTCTAAATCGCGTTACCGAATCCGATATCGAAATCCTAGGAATTCCCACTCCTGTTGCTGAGAAACTTCACCGGGAGCTTTCTCGAATCATCCGTGATCATGGCCAATCAGCTCCCGCCACATGGCACGCCATCTCTCGCCAGCTTCTCACTCCTGACCTCCCCTTCACCTTCCATCAGATGATGTACTACGGTTGCTACTTGGACTTTGGATCCGACGCCCCCGCTTGGATACCCGACCCGTAATCACTGTCTCTCTCTTACATAAACCTCTACTTGTATGGTTAAATTGGACATAATTTCAGTTATTATTATTATTATTATTATATCTAAGCTGTAATTTAAGTTACTGAACTGAAGTGTGAAATTTTGACTGTAGATATCATAAGCTGATTTATGTCCAATATTAGCGGAGCACATGGTAAATACAGTTCTAGGAAGCTACCTGTTAGTCATCGTTTATCAAGAAGAGCGGACTTATCTCTCTATGCAACCGCATTAACTAGAGAAAAATAATTCGAATCAAATGGTGCTTCTGTTTGATGGATTTCTGGACAATTTTTAATTTTAATTATATAATTTAATCTTCACAATCGTCAAATATTGTTGTAATGACTGTAGAATTTTAGTGCTAGGTGGGTTTAGTGAGACAAACACACTCCAAGAGTGTTTTTGTTTTGCAGAAAATGTTCTAATCTTTTTCTAAACAGTGGTCATGCTTTAATAATCATGATTGTTAAATATTGCAGCAGCAATAAAAAGGGTTCCTCCAAGTTGTACTAACTAGTGATTAGAGGTGGTGTAAAATGATAATGGTGGCCAACAATAATTAAAAAAGTTTGCTCAATAAAGAAAGGAAATTTTTTTTTAATTAGTCTGGAGAACCATTCCAGTTTCATAGGTTCATCTTTTTTAATTTATTTCATTGAATCTATACTATTCCAGCTCAAAGGCTCTAACATTCACACCTTTTGGTGTGTGGTCTTTTTTTGAATGGGTGAAAAAGTACTTTAATTTGAACAAAATTGAGGATGATTAAAAGTAAAAATTCATTAGGTGCAATAAAGATAATATATATCAAAATGAAATCACAGAAGGGACAGGAATAAGGAAGGGGGCAAAAAGGTGGTTGGAACTGCTTGAACCATTTTTTAGTGGTTTTGAAGGGGCTTGCTACAGCTTTATTACAGTCACCCTAACTGAACTTAGGATCTATGGTGGGGAAGAGAAATTGCACTGCTTCCATGTATGAATTTAATTCCTTTTTTTTCTTTTTTGGTTGTGATGTTGGGAGAAACACATAAAACATCTTCAGGCAGTGAAATAAAGTTACTAGCAATAAAGTGAAACCAGAATTTATTTACTCCTGTCACCTATTTTATTTTATTCCAATACAATTCTAGTCACTGAATCAGGCAGGGGAATATGTCTGCCTTATGATCATGCATTTCTCATTGTCATCTTGAATCTACAGATATGATGCATCTGCGATGAGATCAATTTTTTGAAATATCTTCATCTGTTATTTGCTTCCAAGATGCAAGTTAAAAAAAAAATAATATTTACAAAAAAGTAGATCAGTTAACTTTCCCTCTAAAAGGGCGAATCTTGTAGCCCTAGCCACTTCATGTGCTTGCTGTTTCCAGTGAACTTTGTCTTACAAGATAATACCAATGCTGGCTGCTTTTCGTGGTTTTTTCCATCATAACAATGTAATCCCAGCATGTATTAAAAAGGTTATGCAGTTCTATTGTATGGTTTTTCTGCAAGATGGAAGAAATCCTGCTACTTTTGCATGTCACCAAAGTTTCCATATTTAGAGATTTTTTTTGGTGACAGAAAAACTGCTGCTTCAACAAATGTTGGCCGGCTATTGGAGAGGCGTGGAGAAGAGTTTATTGGCTCAAAATATAAGGATCCTATATCCAGCTTCTCTGAGTTCCAGGAATTTTCTGTATCTAACCCAGAGGTATAGTCAATATGGTGATGTATAAGCATTTCTTAAAATGTTCTATGCATATTGCCCTAGTTCTTATTTTCATGTCCTTACCATGTAATTTTTTCTTTTTTCTTTTGTTTTTTATAGGTTTATTGGCAAGCAGTATTCGAAGAGTTGAGTGTATCATACTCAGTACCTCCTCAGTGTATAGTATTTAAGGATTCACTTGATGAAAGACATCCAGGTGGTCAGTGGCTTCCAGGAGCATTTCTGAATCCTGCTAAGAATTGCTTGTCTTTGAATGAGAAGAGGGGCTTAGATGATATAGCAATTATATGGCGTGATGAAGGAGAAGATTACAAGCCCATAAACAAGATGACAGTTAAAGAATTGCGTGAGGAAGTTTGGTATATCATTTTATATGAAAATTTTACATGAAATTGTATGCATTAAAGTGATATACTGCCTCTCATTTAATTTTTGAAGTGCATGGGGCTTGGCCTTAGTTTTCTTTTTAAAATTTTCATGTCACAGAAGTATATTAAATGAATTTTCATTTTGAGAAAGCTGTTTATGCACATAAGAGATACACAAGAACAGAAAAATAAAATGAAATTGGGATGCTGCACTAGCAATGCATGTGCTGAAAAATTCTAAAAATGGGTCTGCTATTTGCAAAAATTAAGAATGGTACTGCCTTCCACTAATTGCTATGTAAGTACAACATGGAGAATGAAGAGGTGGAAGTACAACATGGAGGAAGTTTGGTATATCATTTTATATGAAAATTTTACATGAAATTGTATGCATTAAAGTGATACACTGCCTCTCATTTAATTTTTGAAGTGCATGGGGCTTGGCCTTAGTTTTCTTTTTAAAATTTTCATGTCACAGAAGTATATTAAATGAATTTTCATTTTGAGAAAGCTGTTTATGCACATAAGAGATACACAAGAACAGAAAAATAAAATGAAATTGGGATGCTGCACTAGCAATGCATGTGCTGAAAAATTCTAAAAATGGGTCTGCTATTTGCAAAAATTAAGAATGGTACTGCCTTCCACTAATTGCTATGTAAGTACAACATGGAGAATGAAGAGGTGGAAAAATTCTCTAAATTAAAAAATAATTAAAAAAGAAAAGAGACCTAAGACACTGAAATGGGGCGGGGCTTTAATTTTATAGATACAAACACTAAAGAAAACGAGAAATCAGAGTAAGAATTTAAGTGATAAATATATAGCTCACAGCCAATCTACAAATTTAAGTTTTTAGATTAGTTGGTTGTGGTGACATATATCAGAGTAGGCTGTCATGGATTAAAATCCCTGGATCATCAATCAACCTCTATTCAACTAAGTTGTCCACTTAGATGGGCCTTTGTCAACTTTCCTATCCAAAAGTGAAGGGTTAGTATCTAGTAATAAATATAAAGCTCATACTAAATCTACAAGTTAAAGTTTTCAGATTAGTTGGTTGTGATAGCAACCTTAACAAAGGACTCAAATTCCAAAGAAATAATTTTTTTTTAAGGTATCCCAAATCGTCTACCCATTCTTTCCAATGCACCGAACCAAAGAATGTAATAGTGGATCAATAATCTAGGGATATCTTTTTATGCTCTATTTAAGGAATAGGGAATCTGGACATAAAGTGTTTAGAAAAAATAGATAAAATTGTTTAAAAGCCTTTATCTTTTTTCACAAAACCCATCAATGGGAGGGATACCCTCTCATGGACTTTATAGGATCTTACTCCACATAAGTCCACCAAAAAGGAAAAGTAGGGAGGGGATATACACCACAAGGTGCTCTCAGCTTGAACAATGCAGAAACACACTCACAAGAGGAGGAAACTCTAAGGTGGTGTTAAGAACCCATCTTTGTAGGAGTCTAGGCCTTTAAATGACTTGATTCTCTTTGTTTTAAGTTTTGTTGTACGCCCTATAATTTGCAGGAATATGAGGACCCATTTCTTGGAAGGGAATATAGGTCTGGAATCAATTAAACTTGTTGAAAGTACATTATGTGATTTGGTATTTCCATTGTTTTTTATTTCCATTTGCATGGGGTTTGGTATCTAGGCGAAATTGACATTGAAGTGATTATTCCCTAGATATGTCTATTCAATCTTATATTGCATTTATTCCGTATAAATATATATTATGTTAGGAATCAGTTATTTTGTATGTAAGTGGGTTATATGTGGAGCTAGTTTGTTGGAAGCAGTTCCTTCAGATGCTAGTGTGCTTGACCAAGTCCACTATTCTTTTAACTTGAGATACTGTGCGCAATGGAATGCAGGTTGGTTGCACATGCACTCAAGGCACAAGGTTTTGACAAAGGATCTTCAATCGCAATTGATATGCCAATGAATGTAAATTCAGTGG
The DNA here is from genome assembly GCA_037954665.1 of Laguncularia racemosa. NCBI lineage: Eukaryota > Viridiplantae > Streptophyta > Magnoliopsida > Myrtales > Combretaceae > Laguncularia > Laguncularia racemosa. The sequence goes on along the minus strand of JBBMOL010000245.1, from coordinate 391,278 downwards.
TTATATACCTAGCCATTGTTCTTGCGGGCTATGTGGTAGTTTCAATTGCTGATAGTTTTGCTCCAGCTGAAATTGCAACAAGGCTTAAAATATCAGGGGCAAAAGCAATATTTACTCAGGTTCTTATCTTTCTTGTCTGTAGATTTGCAAACATTTCAATGCTCATCTACACTCACACTATTATGCAATTCTATAAATAGGGATCTATCACATTCTCCATGCATGCCTTGTATTGTTATAGGCTTGACAAATAGGAGGTCTGGACGATGCATTTTGGCTTATCAAAACATATTGTGACATCATCCTTTCTTGGTGAAAATGACATGGAAGTTGTCTATAAAATGACATCATGCCTGTAACAATGGTTCCATTTGTTAGCGTCATGAGCTTGTAAACTTGCTTGACTTTTGCTGCTGTTAAGTAACTTTTAAGTGATTTCGTGGTGGTGCAAGCTGACCATTGGAGCCTGAGAGAAAAATTCCGTGGGGGTCTATCATTAATTTAGTATCGGTAAATTTCCAGCAGATATTTCTATTGGAGCATTCCCGCCCTCGTTTTGCAGACAGATAATATGGCCTGTATTGGTGAGGTTGGATATGCAAATGTTATAAAAAATTATGGCAAAGGTGTTATTGCCATTTTATAGTTCTCTACTGAACAAGTCATTATATTTGAACAAAACCTCAACCTACTCATCTTATAGTGTAAAATTAACGGTGCGGGACAATCTATGTCATACATGGGCTAACATATTATTGACTGGGTTTTGTCGATGATAATGATTAATGGAGGAAAATAAGGACTTAATCTCGGGATTTCTTACTTTGATAGTGTATTAACATGTAATGGAAAGGCTATGATATTTATCTTGTGGATGCCTATGGTTATTCTTTATATTGCAACAAGCAATTTATATAATGATATTTGTCATTGAGTACTTTATGTAATCCCCTCACAAGTGCAATAAAAAAGTTTTCTTACTTGTTTATCTCATGGTTGTTGCTGCAAGTTTTCTTAAGGCACAGCTGTTTTGTAGGGTATATTTATGGGCATTCAGGTGAAGTTTTCCTTCTTGAATTTTCTTACTTTTTCAATATCATCTTTTCAGGATGTAATCATCCGTGGACAGAAAAGTTTGCCCTTGTACAGGTAAATTTCTCTTTATGTACCTAGTGATTTGAATGGTTTTTTAGTTACCATCATGTCTAACGGCTTAATATCGCTTCTGCAGTAGAGTTGTCGATGCTCAATCGCCAATGGCAATTGTTATTTCAACCACTGGTTCTAGTTTCAGCATGAACTTGAGAGATGGTGACATATCTTGGCATGATTTTCGAGAAAAAGTCAAGCATCTCAAGTATACTATCTTCTCAACCTTTGCTATATTACTAAAGTGCATTAGTCAGTCTCTTGTAAGCATCTTGTTGTTTATCAAAATTATGTCAGAGAAATTGAGGACAAATGTCAACATCGAGTTGGATGCTTATCCTCATAGCTTTACAAAGGATGTGTTCCAAAATTTCCTTCTCCCACGGTGTGTGTTGAGAGTGCTTGGATAACCTATAATATTTGAAAATGACTTTGCGTTGAATTGAAACCAGGGATCTCATACTTCTCAAATGACATTATCGGTTCTTGGATAGGTTGGAAGCTTTAAAATTCTTTTCTAGAAGTCAATTGTTACGGGCTTGTGTTGGGATCTAGTCACTGGTAATATTTTTATAAAATGAGACAAAGGCATGTCAAAGAGAGAGCCTCTTTATCTCATAAAATCAAGGTCTTATTATAGAGAATCCTTAGATCTCATATGCTATTGGCTACTCCTAGTTTCTAGCTTCTTTATTGATGTTGTAGACCACTTATTTATACAAGTTTGTTGTCTTTACTTTCCCTAAATAAAAGATATCAATAAATCTGACATGTCTCTTATAATGCAGAAATAAAAAATGAATAACAAGATAATATATATTTTAATATTATCAAGGATATTCTTAAGATATTCTTAAAATTACTCTCCTCCTAGATGCTGAGCTTATCATCAAGCTTAAGTAGTTGCTTGACCAAAACAACACATCTGCTACTTGGAAAGGATGTTGGTGCCCTTGGAAGCAAGGTTCTCATCAATAGGCTGAAAAATCAAGTTTGTCATAGTGGGCAACATGAGGCTGTTCAAGTATTCCATCAGGACACAGCTTTGGCCATGATTCACATTGAAGAAGACGGTGCAGCTGGTGTGTCATGGACTTTGTTTACCATCTTGTATAAGTGCAACTTTGCTATTGCATCGGTGCAAGGAGACCTAATAATTGCCAGCACAGCCATCTGGACTGGCTGTTTGATGGCTTGCAATGTTATCTCTCACCAAGTCATTGATGAAGTTCGTTAGTTTGGGTAGTTGTGGTAGTTAGCAACCAGATCCGACTTTTCTCTTCATTCACCGAAATGACCAGAAAGCTCCATCTTTGCCTCGCTGTTAGGTTTTTTTTTTTTCCTCTGTTGCCTTGCTCAATCTTGCTCTTGCCTCACCAATCTTACTCAAATTGTCAAAGAAATGCTTCAAATAGGTGTTGCTTGAAACCGCCTTTGATGTTTGGTTCCAATACCAAGTTGTTACCAGCTTGGGTGAAGAATTTAGTGACAAAAACAGAGGATTTTGAACAATTGAATTCGTGTCCATTAGAGAATCATTTGTCTACATATATACAACAGAATTCCTACCTAGATAAGGAATGCACAAAAGTGGGAATTTGTCAATCCTTTTAATTTAGGTTTGACTAATCTAAATAGGAAAGTAAATAAATTACATTATTGTATTAACAAAATAGTAGGTTGGCAATTGATCAACAATCAATTCTTTTGACATCCCTCCTCAAATTGATGCTGGTAAGTCTACAAGTATCAATTTGCCAACGAGAAAACTGTGGTGCTAATGTGTCATGGATTTGGTGAAGATATCAGCAAGCTGTAGATTGGTACAAACGTGAGGCAAAGCAATAACCTGATGGTCATAGGCTTCTTGGATGAAATGATAGTCAACCTCTATATGTTTAGTATGCTCATGGTAGACGGGATTGGTAGCAATTTGAATAGCACTAGTGTTGTCAACATGCAATGGAGTTGGTTGAAGTTGCGGAAAACCGAGTTCAGTGAGAAGACTACGTAGCCAAATGATCTTAGAACAAGTAGCAGACATGGCATGGTATTTTGCCTCAGTGGATGACTTGGATACATAGTTTTGTTTCTTGCATTTCTAAGAAATAAGAGCATCACCAAGAAACATACACCAACCGGTAGTGGATTTCCTCATGTCCGGGCAACTAGTCCAGTCTACATCATTGTAGACTTGCAGTTGAGGTGAAGAACCAGTAGGAAAAAATAGGCCACGATTAGGCTTTCCAAGGAGATACCGGATGATGCAACGGACGGCGGATAAGTGAAGATGTTGAGGAGATTGCATGAACTTACTAACAGTGTGAACGGCATAAGAGATATCTGGTCAAGAAATGGTTAGATAAATAAGACTACCAACTAGCTTACGATATAAAGTAGGATCCTTAAGGAGCTCCCCTTCATCATGTCAATATTTCACGTTGACTTCCATTAGAGTGTCAATAGAAACACCGCCTGTAAGTCCTGCCAAGTGAACTAGATCTTGAGTATATTTGTGTTGGTTCAAGAAAATACCTTGAGGATGATGATGAACTTCCAATGCCAAGAAGTAGGTAAGTTGGCCAAGGTCTTTCATGTGGAAAGTGATGTGTAACAGTTTTTGAAGATTAGAGATGGCCTTCAAATTAGAACTAGTGATGACGATGTCATCCACATAAACAAGAAGAACAACCATGCTTTTGGATGTCCGTTGGAGAAACATAGAGGAGTCATATTGGCTTTGAGTAAAGGAAAAACCAAGAAAAGTGGATCGAAACTTTTCAAACCATACACATAGTGCCTGCTTTAAGCCATATAAGGAGCTTTTTAGTTTGCAAACATCGTTCGGAGAAGAAGTAGGCATACTGGATGGAAGTTTTATGTAGACTTCTTCCTTGAGATCACCATGTAGAAACGTATTCTTAACATCCATTTGAAGTAAAGGCCATGATTGAGATGCTGCAAGTGCTAGGATGGTTCGCACTGTGGTCATTTTAGCTACCAGTTCAAAGGTCTCTTTGTAGTCTAAACCATACTCTTGCTTATTCTCAAGAACTACTAGCCGAGCCTTGTAACGGTCTATAGATCCATCAGAATGAAGTTTGACAGAAAACACAAATTTGCTGCCAAGTGGTTTGATAGATGGCAGTTGTGGAACAACATCCCAGGTTTGGTTTTCTTCAAGAGCAAGAAGTTCTGTTTCAATAGCTCTACGCCAGCACTCGTGCTTCATTACCTGTTTATAAGATGAGGGAATAGGTATAGAAGGCAAAGTGGTTGTCAAAGATACAGGATTTGAAAAGCCATACCTATCTGGTGGTTTACTAACTCGAGTACTACGCCTAGGAATGACAGTTGCAACAGGATTAGCAGCAAGGGAAGGAGCTTGAGAGGGTGCAGAAGGCGGATATTTGGAATGCCTTTGATATACCAAAAGTGGTTTAGAAGTGTCTTGATCTGCAGTAGAACTAGTAAATATAGGCAACATAGAAAATGAAGGGGAGATAGGGTCCTGATGATTAGAAAAGAAATACTGATTTAAAAAAAATTACATTTCTAAAAATGCGAACACGAAGTAGATTAGGATGATAACGACAAATCCTCTGTGATGCACTGAATATCCTAGAAAAGCACATTTAACTGATTGGGCAGTGAGTTTTGTGTGTTCTTGTTCAGGGAGATGGACATAACATAGACAACCAAAGGACGAAGATTAGAATAATTGGGGGAATGACCAAATAACCTATGGAAAGGAGAGACATGAGTCAATGAAGGAAAAGGCAACCTGTTAATGAGGTGGACAGCAGTGGAGAGAGCTTCACACCAAAACTGAGCAGGCACTGAGGATTCTAATAAAAAGGTTCGAACAACATCAAGGAGGTGACCGTTTTTCCTTTCAGCTATTCCATTTTGCTGTGGGGCTTTAGGACATGATCTTTGAGAGATTATTCCATTAGCCAGTATAAAATCTTGAAGCAAACGAGACATATTGTTAGGATCCCTTGCCCAAGATCTTGTCACCGGACGGTTCACCGGAAGGTTTAGGTCTAGATGGGAAAACCTTCCCTTGTTACTTGTCCGTGATCTCCCTATGGTGGCTGGAACAACGACAACTCAGATCTTCACAGGGATCTGAAACCTGGGACCTCCTTAGCAAGAGAGAGAATCCGACCTCAAGAGATTTAGATAAAATGTGCTTACTTTATTTCCTCCTTCAATCCGCAATACATACTGTTTTTCTTTCCTTCTCTAGCTATATTCTCCTAGATTCTTATTCTAATTGCCAAGGATTTTCTCCTAATCTAGAGATACAATAATAGAAATGATCCTTTCAATCCTAATATATAATAAGTACTTAATCGTCTAAGATTGAATTGATCCTATGCGGAATCTGCCTAGATTATTTCCTCTTTTGTCTCGACCTTGCACAGCAGTGATGTGTTGCCTCGTGGAGATCCTCCTTGCGCTGTGGTTGTAGCTTTGTTATTCCTCCGTGTATAAGTTTTTCCCACAAATGCGTCTCTAACATCATTCCCCTCCTGGACATCGAGCTTGTCCTCAAGCTCAAATGTAGGGTAGGTCTTCTGGAAGTCTTCTAACTGTTCCCAAGTGGCATCTGTGGCGTCTGTGCCAGCCCATTGCACCAGTAGTTGCCACTGACCTCTATTCAAGCGGGAGCGCAAAATGGCCGTTGGAATTGGTAGAATGCGGCCATCCGAAACCAAGGGCAGCTGCGGTGGTTGAAGTGGGGGGTCGCCTCGGAATGGTTTGAGCAAGGAGACATGAAAGACATCGTGTAGCTTGGTACTGTTGGGCAATTGCAACCGGTAAGCCACCGACCCAATCCTTTGTACGATCTGGAAGGGACCATAAAACTTGGGTTGGAGCTTGTGGATGTTGCGGCCTGCTAAGGATAGCTGTCGGTGGGGATGTAGGAGGAGCCAAACCCAGGAACCTATGTCAAAGGTGACTTCTCGGTGATGTTTGTCGTAGTGAGTCTTCATGCGGTGTTGGGCAGCTTGTAGCTGTGCGCGAATTTCCCCAAGCATTTGGTCACGGACGGCGAGGGCGTCATCTACTGCGTCCACCTTGGTGGTTCCTGGAATGTAAGCAGTGAGGCGTGGGGGCTCTCGGCCATAAACAACTTTGAAGGGTGTATCCTGGAGCGTGGTGTGATACGAGGTGTTGTAGCAATATTCCGCCCACGGTAACCATTCCACCCAAGCCTTGGGACTGCTGCCTGCCAAGCAACGGAGGTACATCTCTATTGTGCGGTTGACCACTTCCGTCTGGCCATCAGATTGCGGATGATATGCTGATGAAAAAGCCAATTTAGTTCCGCTAAGGCGGAATAACTCCTTCCAGAAATTGCTGGTGAAGGTGACATCTCTGTCCGAAACGATGGATTCGGGAAAACCATGGAGGCGAACAATGTGTTCCATGAATAGTTGGGCCACTCGCTTGGCTGTATAAGGATGTGCCATTGCAACGAAATGGCCGTATTTAGAAAAACGGTCGACAACCACTAGTAGGACAGATTTTCCCCACGACTTGGGCAACCCCACGATGAAGTCCATGGATATGTCGGCCCAAATTTGAGTAGGCGGCTCTAATGGTTGCAGCAATCCCGCAGGGCGCAAGCAGTCCACTTTGTGCTGTTGACACACCGGGCAGTGATGCACATACTCTTGGACCGTACGCTTCATGCCTTGCCAATGGAAATCCTTGCGCAGCCGGTGTAACGTCTTCTGGGCAACCTCGTGTGTGCTGTCATGAATACCAGATAAAATGGCAGAAATGAGCGATGAGGTGTTGGACAAGTGGATTCGTCCCTTGTACCAGAGGACTCCCTCCTGCTCTATCCACGGTCCTGCCAGTACCCCTTGTTGCAGTTTGTGCCGGAGCTGTTGGATGTTGGTGTCGCGTGCTGTCTCTTCCTTTATCTCCTCCCAAAGGTCCAGACGAGGCTGACTAATGGCATGCAGCTCAAACGTGTCCTGGTGACAACGAGACAAGGCATCTGCGGCCTTATTGGAGTGTCCTGACCGATACTCGACATCGAAATCAAAGCCCATTAGCTTACTAAGCCAGTGCTGCTGTGGGGACGTTGTGATGCGTTGATCCAGTAGAAATTTGAGACTATAATGGTCCGTTTTGATTACGAACTTGCTGCCCCATAAATAAGGACGCCGGTGTTGCACAGCTTTGGCTAACCCGATCAACTCTCTTTCATATGCTGCCAATTTATGGTGTCTCACGGCCAGTTGTCTACTGAAGTACGCAATGGGGTGTTGATTTTGTTGGAAGACAGCCCCAATACCGCTGCCGGAAGCATCACATTCTACGACAAATGCTTGTGTAAAGTTGGGAAGCTGCAAGACGGGGCTGGTAGAGAGTGCCTCCTGCAGTCGTGCATATGCTTCCTCGGCTGCTGCCGTCCAAGTGAAGGCGTTGCGTTTCAACATTGCAGTGAGGGGACTTGTAATTTGGCCGTAATCTTGTATAAACTTCCTGTAGTATCCGGTTAGCCCAAGGAAACCACGAAGGGCCGTGACATTCTGCGGCTTTGGCCAATCTACAATTGCTTGGACCTTGGTGGGATCCAATGTGACCCCATCTTTGGAAATGCGATGTCCCAAGTACGCCACCGTCGTTGTTCCAAACGCGCACTTGGATCTCTTAATGAATAGCTGGTGTGTTTGCAACAATTGAAGCGCTGTGCGGAGGTGGCACAGATGTAAATTCCAATCCTTGCTATAGATTAAAATGTCATCGAAGAAGACAAGGACGAATTTGCGGAGGTGCTCCCGGAAGACTTCATTCATCAAGGACTGGAACGTTGAAGGTGCATTTGATAGGCCGAATGGCATAACAAGAAATTCGAAATGCCCATGGTGTGTGCGAAAAGCCGTCTTCTCCACATCATTGTCAAACATTCAGACTTGGTGATAACCTGATCAAAGATCCAATTTAGTAAAAAATTGTGCTCTATATAGCTCATCTAGCAGCTCTTCCACCACCGGAATTGGGAACTTGTCCTTAATGGTCTTGCTGTTCAACTCGCGGTAATCGACACAAAATCGCCAAGAACCATCGTGTTTTCTGACCAACAGGACTGGGGAGGAAAATGGCGAGTGACTCGGCCGGATGATCCCTTGCTGCAGCATCTGCCCACATTGTTTTTCTATCTCATCCTTCTGTAAGTGAGGGTACCTATACGGTCGGACGACCACCGGGCCTGTGTTGGGCTCTAAACAAATGCGGTGGTCGCAAGTGCGGAGTGGCGGAAGGCCCGTGGGTTCATGGAAGACACTATCGAACTCCATTAATAGTTTCTCCAATGCAGTATCGTCCTCGGAGCGGTTCTCAACCAGATGGAGGTGAGGCTGTACCGTCGTGACTCTTCCTTGGAGTCGCACCTCCTTGCGATTATTTTGGAATGCCATTGTGAGTGCTGAGAAGTCCCAAAGAATAGGGCCCAAGGTCTACAACCATCGTGTTCCCAATACCAAGTCGAACCTGGATAAGGGAATGATCATGACGTCTGCGTGGAAGTCATGACCTTCAATGGTGAAACGGACACCTCGGCAAATACCCACACATTTGATGCTGTCTCCATTAGCTACGGCGACGGTGGCCCTTATCTCGTCGATATAGTCAAGGCGTAGGTGCTCGATGGTTGTCCAGCTAATAAAATTGTGGGTGCTGCCCGAGTCTACCAAGCCGCGCAGGGGTACCCCTTCCACCACTGCCAAAATCTGCATCGTACTCATTCCTCGTTGTCCAGTCATGGCGTGAAGCGATATTGCAGGCTCCTCCTCAGCCCCGTCGGAGGTCTCTTCAGCTTCTTCGTCGGCCACTTCCAACCAGAATAGCTTATGACATCGGTGTCCAGCAGTGTATGCTTCGTCACAATTGTAGCAAAGACCCTTGGCTCGTCGCTCGGCCATCTCTGCTCGATTCAATCGGTGGATAAAAGTTTGAGGCTTTGGTGGATTATCCGTTGTGGACGTTGTGGGGCTTCTTGTGGTCGCTTGGCTGCCGCCCCAGTGTCGACTGGAATTGGCTACCCCTTTTCGCGCACCCAATTCGCGCATCAATTTCTATCGGCTTTCATATGCGCGTGCCCAACTCATTGCATGCATCAGATCAGGCGGCTCTTGGAGCTCCACTTCCAGGCGTATCCAATCTGCCAATCCGGCTGTATATAGCCCCACATTCTGATCAACTCGGACTACATGGCTTGCTCGTGCCAACTTCTCCTGGAACCGCTTATTATATTCGTCTACGGTTCCTGTTTGTCGCAGATTCACCAGTTCTCCTAATGGATTTGTGCACGCCGGAGGTCCAAAACGAAGCTTGCAAAAATATTTTAACTTCCCCCAATCCATTTGAGGGCGTTCTCCTTCCAGCTGATGGAACCATAGTTGCGCCTCGCCTACAAAGTGGAAAGAAGCCAGACCCACCTTATCCCCCTCTGCTGTCCGTTGGTTTACAAAAAATTTCTCGCAACGGTGGAGCCATATCAGGGGATCTTCCGAGCCGTCATAGGTTGGAAAATCTAATTTTGTATACCTGAGCACCATGGTCCCGACGGTTTGAGGTTGTTGGCCGTTTCCTCCGTCTGGACTTTGGTTAGTTCGCCTGGGTGTTGGATTGCTGCTGCCAGACGCCTCTCTTGCCGTTGCACTCGTCTGGAGGTGTTGGACGAGCATTTCCAATTTCTGTTTGAACTTCTGGGATAGCTCTTGTATTTGGGAATTCGTCCGCCGTTCAAACTCTATGATCATGGCACGGAGTGGATCAATATCATGCGGTGAATCGCTCATGGTGTCCTGCTCTGATACCAATTTATTAGGATCCCTTGCCCAAGATCTTGTCACTGGATGGTTCACCGGAAGGTCTAGGTCTAGATGGGAAAACCTTCCCTTGTTACTTGTCCGTGATCTCCCTATGGTGGCTGGAACAACGACAACTCAGATCTTCATAGGGATCTGAAACCTGGGACCTCCTTAGCAAGAGAGAGAATCCGACCTCAAGAGATTTAGATAAAATGTGCTTACTTTATTTCCTCCTTCAATCCGCAATACATACTGTTTTTCTTTCCTTCTCTAGCTATATTCTCCTAGATTCTTATTCTAATTGCTAAGGATTTTCTCCTAATCTAGAGATACAATAATGGAAATGATTCTTTCAATCCTAATATATAATAAGTACTTAATCGTCTAAGATTGAATTGATCCTATGCGGAATCTGCCTAGATTATTTCCTCTTTTGTCTCGACCTTGCACAGCATTGATGTGTTGCCTCGTGGAGATCCTCCTTGCGCTGTGGTTGTAGCTTTGTTATTGCTCCGTGTATAAGTTTTTCCCACAAATGCGTCTCTAACACATATACTCACCCCCTATTATCAGAACGTAAGGTTTTAATTTTGGCAGAAAATTGGGTTTGGACATAGGCATGAAAAAGTTTAAACGCAGAAAGTACTTCATCTTTGGAATGCAAGAAATAAATCCAAGTGAAACGACTATAGTCATCAATAAAAGTGACAAAGTACTTGTAATTAGCATGAGACATAATTGGTGCCATACTCCACAAATCACTATTTATCATTTCAAAAGGTTGGATAGGATTAGGGGTGTGAGTAGGAAATGGCAAAATTTTACTCTTACCAAGTTTACAAGAATCACAATCAAATTGAACATCATCAATAGAAACATGCTTTTTATTCCCAAGTAAATCAGAATTTAGCAAAGTATGGAGTACATTAGAGTTTGGATGTCCAAGATGTTTGTGCCATGCTTGATAGTCAACATGAGCAAGATTACAGATGACAAAAGGAAATGAAAGACAGGATGACAAAGGAAATTGGAGAGGAAACACACATCCTACTTTAGGCCCCCTTGCTATCATCTTCCCTGACTGTTGATTCTGCACAACACAACCAGATTTAGAAAATTCTACTGTACAATTATTGTCAGCCAACTGACCAACTGAAACAAGGTTAGTAGCAAGGCTTGGAGAGACAAAAACATTAGTTAAAGAAGGAGAAATATCACTAGTGGCTGTAATGGGTAGTAAATAGCCATCAACAATATGGATTTCAAGGTTTCCAGAATATTTCTTTATATTGGTTAGGATTTGAGCATTATTTGTCATATGATTGGATGCCCCGGAATCACAAAACCAAGTGGATGAAGTAGATAAGGGTTTACCTGAGAGTCCTAAAGTAGAGAAGGCAGAGAGAATCATTTGTTGAACCATCTCAGGTGTTAGAGTTTGAGTAGGAGTAGAAGCATTATGTGTTAACAGTGCGGCATCCACTGAACCACCAGTACTAGAAGAGCCAAGCGAGGCAATAAATGCTGTTTCAGATTTCTTGGGAGGTCGGATTGGACATTCCTTGATAATATGGCCATCTCTTTTGCAATAGTTGTAGAATTTTTTTGGACAATTCAAAGTATAATGACCAAATCCTTTGTAGCAAAAGCATTGAATAGCCCTCATGTCCTTACCTCTTGGCTTCCCTTGTGCTGCATAAGCTATTGGAGCTGTTGTGGATCTTCGTTGTTCCATGGCTGATTGTGTGAGAATCCGTTGTTCCTCTCGTAGTAGATCATTAAGGCATATATCCAGGGAGGAAACAGGATCTCGGTTCATAAGATTGGACCTAGTACCCTCAAATTCAGATCTCAATTTCATGAGAAATTGATCCCTTTTTGCAATTTCATGAACAGATTGGACAACATTAAAACCTTTAGAAGGTAAGGTAGCATAGACTATATCAGTATATTCAGCCCAAAGATTAATAAAGCTAGAGTAAAAATCAGAAATAGAGAGATTATCCCGATGAATCATGGATAATTGATGTTTAAGCTGGGATCTACAAGCTGCGTTTTACTGGCTATAGATTTTCTTTAGGTAATTCCACATCTCAGCAGCAGTCTTAAAGGGTCGGAGATTCAAAACAATGTTAGGTTCTACAGATCTCAGAATCCATGCCATGATTTGTGCATCCTTGACCTCTCACTTGGCATATTCATCCATACCTTGGTCAGGAGCAGGTTTGCCATCAACATGACCCCATAGATCTCTACCTTTGACATATATCTTGAAGTGAAATGCCCAAGCTGAGTAGTTTTTGCCATTAAAATGAATGAAGAAGGACTCCTTGTCTAAAGACATGAGGCTGCTAGAGAACTGGGAACTAGGAACAAGAAACTGGAAAAAAATTGAACCTTGACCATGCAGAGATCAAGGGCTTTGATACCATGACAAAAACAGAGGATTTTGAACAATTGAATTTGTGTCCATTAGAGAAACATTTGTCTACATATATACAGCAGAATTCCTACCTAAATAAAGAATGTATAAAAGAGGGAATCTGTTAATCCCTTTAATTTAGGTTTGACTAATCTAAATAGGAAAGTAAATAAATTACATTAATTGTATTAACAAAATAGCAGGTTAGCAATTGATTGACAACCGATTCTTCTGACATTTAGTTCACAGGTGATATTGTATGAAATGAAATCAAGGGCTTGTGAAAAAGAGAACCTTTCAATCTCATAGAATTGATGGCTCATTAGAGAGAACTCCTAACTCATAAACTATCAACTACTCCCAAAACTACTTTAGATTAACTTTGAAGATAACTTGTCTTCTTTATTTTTGTGAACCACTTATTTAAACAAGCTTCTTAATCCTTATTTTCCATAAATAAAAGATATCAATAAATCTAATGTCTCTTAAGATGAACAAATCATAAATAATAGCAAGATAATATTTTTTTCCCTATTATAAAGTATATTCTTAAGATATTCCTAACCTTAATAAGATTGTGAAAATAGGATTCTGGTGAACATAGCCATCCATTACTCTGGCTCAATGCAAGGCTATATGCTAACTTAAAAGAGAATGTTCAATTCCTCTGGTATTTCCATATAAACTGATGTTCATGTGATCCCACTAGAAATTTAGTGCTTTTTTCAACCTGAAAGTAACTAACTAGGTGGAGACTTTACTCCTATTGTACAACATGTCAAACTAGTTATCCCACCTTTGAAGTTGGGAATTGGGAGGATTTTTTTGGCAAAGATGAATATCCCATAGCGTATTGGGTCCATTTAGCATTCATATGGAAGCTTCATCTCCTTTTTTAATATATCCATGATGGAGATACTCCTCCTTTGTGTTTTTCCCCCACGATACTGAATTGGTTTTCCAGGTCTTGAATTGCTAGTCCACTATGTACTTATCACTGTTAATGCATCTCAACTAAACTGTCCTCCCTTTATATTATTCTTTTGTCTTCTTCCACCAAAGTGTCTAATCTTTCTTGGGTAATTTTTGTGTAATTATTTGTCTTGCACCCACCAGAGTGTCTTGTACTTAGTGAGATGTCCAGTCTTGCTGTGGATGGGACTGCATAAGCTCTTTTGGAGTTTGAAACAAGCAGTTGCATTGATGGGATTTGTTGTAGCATGTCCTTTTGTGGGAAAAAGAGTAAGGCCTTCTAAACAAATGAATGGACGAAGTGATAATAAAAATCCTGATCTTACTTAGTAGCCAGTAAGTAATTAGCATGGAACCTTTTCTTTATTGGACAAGTAGGTTTTTTTTTTTTGGGTGTTTAATATCATCCTATGTTTGGATATGCAGACCAATTCTCTTATCCATGTTTATTTCTGTGTCTTTTCTAAACTTGACTGCAGAGATGAATTTATTGCTGTAGAACAACCAGCTGAAGCTTTTACAAACATCCTTTTTTCTTCTGGAACTACAGGTTAGATGTATATTCCATAAAGATGCTGGCTTTTTTCCTCACATTTTTTGCCAATTTATAAGACCTAGTCACTTTTGTTATTTTCTTTAAGCAAAGTATCTGCAACTTTATTTTTTTTTGGTGGACTTCAAATTGTAGATACTACAAACTACATCGGGCTAATCCAGTTGGGAGGTCGTTGTTATGTCACTTAGGTGGCTAATTACATGGAAATTACGTTCATTGCATTTTGATCAAACACCTTATATCACTTTGTGCATCTTAATTGTGAAAGGAAAACAATCAGTAAATGGTATAGCAAAAATGATGACATTTTCCCAATTTTCGTAACCTTTATTATCATTAATGAAAATCTAAAAACCTGACTTTAATCCAAAAAGAAAAATGATAACATATTTTAGATGAGTATCATGTTAATGAAAAATCCCTGGTTCTGCTACTTGAGAACAACTGGGTGTTTTGATAAATTCACTTGAGTAAATATTTTATCAGGATGAGGCTGCATCCTTAGGAAGGAATCAAAAGGAGGGGGTGGAAACGATATGCTAGGGTAAGGAAGAACCAGGGGCTAAGATTTGAATTTAGGAGAAAACATAAATCTTTATGCTACTGTTGCTTGTTAATGCAGTGATATTTTCATTCTCCTCATCATCATTTTAAGCCTTACAAGTCCTTAGTATACGATAGTAAAAACCTACTCCCTTATGGAAAATCTCTCCCATAAGTGCATGAAACTTACTAAATGATGACATTATAAAGATGAATGCTAATACCTTATCTTTCAGAAATATTATAATTTTTTTTGGTTAAAAAAAAAGAAAAATAATTTAAAGGGTTATGAAAAATCTTCTTCTATTTAAGTTGGAAACCTTGCAAAAAGTAAAGTTGGGGCCTTAATCTATTGCATGCTTCAGGGGAGCCAAAAGCAATTCCATGGACAAGTGCAACTCCTTTTAAAGGTGCAGCAGATGCATGGTGCCACTTGGATGTTCATAAAGGTGATGTTGTTGCTTGGCCAACCAATCTTGGCTGGATGATGGGTCCCTGGCTTGTTTATGCATCTTTGTTGAATGGTGCTGCCATGGCACTGTATAATGGTTCCCCCCTTTGTTCCGGCTTTGTGAAGTTTGTAGAGGTAGTTTTTGTTACACTTTCAATGTAGCAGTTGGGGCTGCAGGTCTCTGTTTTATTGCTTGCAGAACTATATAGTGTGCTCTTTGGTTTCCTTTTTCACTTTGCTATTTGGTATCTTGATAATGGTGCAATGAAGAACAGAATTCATCATCTTGAGACAAATGAAAGTTCCTAAATGTGTACAAAACTGTAATTCAAATGCTTTCATAAGGAAAAGGCTGAAAATGGGTAGCAACTGACATTTATTTACATGGGGAAGCCATATTAATGGAAAGTGTTTGGTAGGTACCATAAGAAGACCTTGACTTGTAGTTAAGTCACAAACACAGGGTATGGCAAAAGGGTATAGTAATTATGAAAATATGATGAAACTAAATTCATTTGAGTGAAAAATTCATCCAGATGCACTACTTTTTAGAGGATTTTCATCAGCATTTGACTACTTTGTTGTATTTAAGAGTATTATGATAAGTTGGGTGCTCCTCAAGAATAGGAGAAGCTGCAACTGTTCATTTGCTTTTCCTTGTTGTAGCTAGGTAATGCAGCAAGAAATTTAATGCTTCCAAAAAAAAATTGTCAGGGATAAAAACTTTTACTTTGAAGATAAATTCTGCAAAAAGAAGGCTTAGGGTAACAGTTTCCAGACTTTACTTTTTTTTTTAATTTGTAAATCATGTCAGTAATTTATTCAAAGTAAATCGTAAACGAATTTTTGGAAGCCAATCTCCAATAAAGCCTTAGACTCAGTACTATCGCTATGGAAAGAATTCAACCCTTGAAGGACTGAGGTAATTATTTGGACATTTTTTTCATCTGGGAAAATCCTTTTTAAGTAGAGAGGCAAGTCATTCACATAGATCTACACAGTAGTATGTTTTGATATTTGGATTGGAGAATCTCTTTAGTCAATGAATAACATTTTCAGAAGGAAAACTAAAAAATGGCCTGACTTTGATAAAAGAGTGGAAAGCATATTCCTATCTCTTTGAGTGTCAACGTGATCATAGGTTGTCATAGTGATCCACACCACCTGAATTTTTCCTTTGGTCTACAACACAGTGTTACAGAAAATTACGTAGGATATCAGTCTTAATACGTTTTGTGAAGAAAAGCAGTTAGTGCTTTCGGAAGCAAGACAACGCTGTAGAAACTTATGTAGGATAAGTCATGAATATGTTTCTGTGAAGAAAAACATAGTGTAAGTCGAAGAAATGGAGATCCTGTTGGTATTTTTAGGAGTGATTTCAAGTTGCTCTGAATTTACAAAACTTATGAAAATTGTGTATCCACATGGAGGGGCATTCGTTGTTAGATACAGGGAGAATATCTGGATATTCTGGAACAATTGTGAAGTTCTGCATTTAGTCCAAATACTGGATATTGTAATTACTGTTATTTGTTAACCACATAGTTCTTCCCAGGATGCTAAAGTAACAATGCTTGGGGTTATTCCAAGTATTGTGCGTGCATGGAAAAGTATGAACTCAACATCTGGATATGATTGGTCGACTATTCGGTGAGTGCATTTTCTGATAGCAATCTCAATCTTGCTAATTCTTGCAAAGTCATTTATTTATTTATTTTTGGTTAGTCCCGCAAAGTTATTTGTTATGTCTCTTTTTCAAGTAAATAACATATTTCATGTTCACTTTCGTTGTCATAAATTTGTGTTCTATTTTTCTCGTATTAATGTGACAGTTGCTTTGGCTCCACTGGTGAAGCATCTAATGTAGATGAATATTTATGGCTGATGGGAAGAGCTTGCTACAAGCCTGTTATTGAATATTGTGGTGGGACAGAAATTGGTGGTGCCTTTGTTACAGGGTCACTGCTGCAGATGCAATCATTGGCAGCTTTTAGTACGCCAGCTATGGGCTGTAGTTTGTATATTCTCTCCAATGATGGTTCTCCTATTGTAAGTCCATCATTTACTTTTCAGTTTGTCATGAATTAAGGATCAGCTTTGACAAATTCACTCAAGGAAGGCATGCATACAGCATATACTTTTTAGGAGTTTTCGAATTAGGTATTACTCCAATATTCATTGCAGGTATAGGGATCTGGGGCCTATGGGAGCTATGTGTCATTAGCGATATCAACAAAACCATTCCTATAATTTCCCAAAGAAAATCCATGCATATGAAAAGATGTATCTCAATCTGCTAAGAGCTTCAGAAATCTAGTTAATGTTGACTAAATTATTGGGATAAAGTGACGGTTCATAAATGTCAGGCATCAGGTGTTTAGTTTATTCAAAATGTAGGAGGATCTTCCAATAATTTTGCTGTAGTTGTCAAGCCTTTGTCACTTAGTTTATAGGCAGCATGTTCCATTTTATCTTCCATAGACATATTATCTTTTAAATTGCAATTTCAGATTATTGCTTGCAAGACCTAAGTTCTATATTTGATCATAAGTGATGGTCCAGGTTTTATTCCCTTTTAAAAGTAATGCATCACTACTTCTATACATTACTTTTTCAACTTTCTGCATGTATATACTTCATTTCAGAGTTTATGACTTTGCCTTTTTTGTATTCAGCCACAAGATGCTCCAGGGATTGGGGAATTGGCAGTTGGGCCCATCATGTTTGGAGCTTCTACAACTTTGCTTAATGCTAACCATTATGATATCTATTTTAAAGGAATGCCTATTTGGAAGGGAAATGTGAGCTTCAGATCTTCAGGAATGTAGTTTTTTGGTTGCAACAAGTCCAATCATGCTTTAAATTATGTAGGTTTTGCGGAGGCATGGAGATGTCTTTGAGCGTACTTCTAAAGGATACTATCATGCACATGGTCGTGCAGATGATACCATGAACCTTGGAGGTATCAAGGTATGTATTCAACCTAAGTGATCCATGTTTGGCAAGATTTTAGCTCTCTCTCACCATACTAGCCTGAAGAGGCAATCATGTGGCTATTGCCATTTCAGCCACACTCCTTTTGGTCATTAAAAGTAGTGCATGCATACCTCTTCAAAGTCTATTCAATATAGGGGCAGAAGAAGTCACACTATCATCTTTTCTTCTTGTTATAGTGTTATGTTCCTTGGCGTAGGATCTAGTTATAGGTCTAGACACCAATAATTTTCCCTAGAAGCTATGGTGAACAATTGGAGGCAGACTCTCCTTCAATGGAGCCCCCTCTTAGATTATTTTTCCAGAATGAAACTTGATCTTTATTGAATAATAAGTCCCTCTTTATAGGTAACACTAAAAAAGGAAAGCAAATCCTTGGTCTAGGATATGTAAATATAGTAACTAAAATAAGAAAAGAAACAAGATAAAAGAGCTATCACAGTTATGTACCATTAAGTATTATTGATTTCTTTCTATTATATTGCCTTCCAAGAAAGGCATCCGTATCATTACTCCCCCTCTTGTCCTTTAGCTTGTCCTCAAGCTCAAAGTCTGGATAAGTTGCCTGGAAGTTTGCAAGAGTCTACCAAGTGGCATCTTTTGGAGCACCACCTGTCTAGTAGACTAAGAGTTCTCTGGTGCCTCTGTTAAGTCTATTGCGAAGAATAGCTTGAGGCTTTGGTAAAGCCTTGCCTTCACGTAGTGGTGGTAAATTGCCCTCGATCATTGGTGGAGGTCCTTGAAACGCCTTGAGGAGAGACACGTGAAACACTTCATGGATGCGACTATCTATTGGAAGTTCAAGCTTGTAAGCAACATGGCCGACTTTGGCTAGGATGCGAAAAGGTCCAAAGTACTTCGGAAGAAGTTTATGATGTTTCTGATGTGCTATGGATAGCCGGCGGTATGGTTGAAGCCGTAACAATACCCATTCCCCAATGTCAAAACTCAACTCTCTATGCCGAGAATCTTATGTGGTCTTCATCCGCTGTTGAGCTTGTAATAGCTTCTCATGAGCAGCTTGTAGTATGGTATCTCTATCTTGAAGGAGTTGATCTATTGCTTCAACCCGTGTAGAGCCGCTAGTATACGAAAGAAGCCGAGGAGTTTCTTGACCATAAACCAGCTGGAAAGGAGTGGTGCCAAGAGCAGTATGGTAAGAGGTGTTGTAACAGTATTCAACCTAAGGAATCCAATCAACCCATTGTTTCGGATGATCGCCCGTGAGGCACCTTAAGTATATTTCAATAGTACAATTCACCACCTAAGTTTGACCATTAGATTGAGGATGGTAAGCAGAAGAGAAAGCTAATTTAGATCCGCTCAAGCGAAATAATTCCTTCCAAAACATACTAAGGAAAACCTTGTCCCTATCCAAGACTATGGATTCCGGTAAGCCATGAAGTTTAAACACTTTGGTAAAGAAAATAG
Organism: Laguncularia racemosa; assembly: GCA_037954665.1. Classification (NCBI taxonomy): domain Eukaryota; kingdom Viridiplantae; phylum Streptophyta; class Magnoliopsida; order Myrtales; family Combretaceae; genus Laguncularia; species Laguncularia racemosa. The sequence continues at coordinate 371,920 of JBBMOL010000245.1, read as the reverse complement.
TGGCTACAGTGATGGCTGTGAATGGATGAGCTAAGGGTAGAAAATGGGCATATTTAGAAAGCCAATCTACCACAACCATGAGAACTGATTTACCCCGAACCTTAGGCAACCCTTCTACAAAATTCATTGAAATATCAGACTACACTTGTGGTATTGGAAGAGGTTGAAGTAAACCGGCCGGTTGTAAGGTTTGCCATTTGTGGTGTTGGCATATTACACAATTCTGAATAAATTCAAGGACAACGCGTTTCACACCTTTTCAATAAAAATCTTGGCGAATGCAGTGTATTATCTTTTGTCCCCCTTCATGAGTCGTGTCATAGATAGCTGAAATAATGGTGGAAACAAGTGGAGATGTAGCCAAAAGATATACCTTCCCTTTAAAAAATATTAGCCCATCCCGGACAGCCCAATCCGTTCCCAACTCGCCTTGTTCAACTCGTTGTTGCAGCAGTAATAATTCTTGGGATGCTGCAATTTCTTGCTTAACAGTCTCAAATATTTCAATGTGTGGAAAGGAGACGGCCATGATGTGGGTAGAATCTGAATCTTCATCACGTTGAGATAATGCATCGGCAATCTTGTTCATTTTCCCAGCTTTAAATTCTATCCGAAAATCAAACCCCATTAATTTACTTAGCCAATGCTGTCGTGGGGATTGTTCGAGCAAGCATTTAATGCTGAAATGATTTGTGCGAATGATAAAGGGCCTACCCCATAAGTATGGGTGTTAATGAGACACTGCTTTAGCCAATCCTATCAATTCCCGTTCATAGGTAGCAATTTAAGGTGCTGGTCAGCAAGTATACGGCTGAAAAAAGCAATGTGGTGATTTTGCTGTTGCAAGATAGCTCCAATCCTGCTGCCAGAAGCATCACATTCTACCACAAACTCTTCCTCAATATGGGGTAGCTACAAAACAGGGGCAGTTGAAAGCGATGTCATCAGTTTCTTTACTCCAGTGAAAGGCATTTTTCTTTAAGAGACTAGTTAAAGGTGCTACCATTTGCCCATAATCTTTGATGAATTTTCGGTAGTAACCTGCTAGTCCGAGAAAACCCCGTAAAGCCTTGGTAGATTGTGGAGTTGGCCACTCAATGATGGCTTCAATTTTTGTTTTATCTACTACACTAGCACCATGAATGATATGCCCTAGATAGGTTATTTGTGGCTCACTAAAGGAACACTTGGGCTTCTTTAAAAATAAGATATTAGTGTGCAATAGATAAAAAACTACCCTCACATGTTGCATGTGCTCCACCCACGTTTTGCTATAAACTAATATATCATCAAAGAAAACCAAGACAAACTTACGTAAATGAGGTCGAAAGACTTCATTCATCAAGCTTTGAAAGGTTGAGGGAGCATTTGTAAGCCCAAAAGGCATAACCAAAAATTCGAAGTGCCCATGGTGAGTTCTAAAAGCTGTCTTCTCCACATCTGCCGGCGCCGTCTTGACTTGGTGGTATCTAGATCGTAGGTCTAATTTGGTAAAATGTTGAGCCCTATGTAATTCATCCACCACTGGTATCGGAAATTTATCTTTGATGGTGTATGCATTGAGCTCTCGATAATCCACACAGAAACACCATGAACTGTCACGTTTCTTTAGTAATAGTACTAGAGAAGAAAATGCCTTGCTATAGCACCTGTGTACACTGTCTCTCAATTTCATCTTTTTGGAGATGTGGGTATCTATAAGGTCTAACCACCACTGGTCCTGTGCCAAGCAAAAGAGGTATGCGATCATCACACTTACGATTAGGAGGTAAACTTGAAGGCTCCGTGAACAAATTTGCAAACTCCGCTAATAGATTTTGCAAGATAATAGTGACTTGATTGTGTGTTTGTATCAAGTTAAGCTGTGGATCTACCTCTGGTTTTTGACCTTGCCACAAGACCTTATTCCCTTCTAAAACGAATTTCATAGTTAATGAACTAAAATCCCACAAGATAGGTCCAAGAGTACACAACCATTTAACCCCTAGAATCACATCAAATCCTTCTAATGGAATAGTATAAAAATCCGCATGGAAGGTATCTTTTCCCACCTGAAGTGAGATTGATTTGCATATGCCCATGCTAGGTACTCATTCCCCATTTGCCACACATACGTTCAGTCCTGGTCTTTTCCATACCTCCAATCCCAAGCTTAAGATTAGACCTTCACGTAAGAAGTTATGTGTACTTTCAGAGTCCACCAACACTAACACAACTACTCCCGACATTTTCGCCAATAATTGTATGGTAGGAGAATTCCGTGTTCCACTGATTGCATTCAAGGAAATCTCCAGATCATCTCCCTTGTCTTCATCTGTATCACTATCGGAATTAGGAATCTCAATCCAAAACAACCTTTTACATTTGTGTCTCAATGTATAAGATTCATCACAGTTATAGCACAGTCCTTTGGCTCCCCTCTCTGCTATTTCCGTGCGTCTTAATCTCTTGATAAACGATGGTGAAGATGTTACTCTATTATTGTTCCCCACCGGTTTTGTTGTTTGTGTTCCACCTTTGACAAAACTCTTAGTAGCGAAAATAGTCGATTCCTTATTGCTGGATTTGTGCGTTGGCTAGTTGATGTTGCTCGTCGTGGTTAAGGATCCTTAGGACACCGCGTGTTTCCGCTCTAAGGTTCTAGCCATATTCGTGGCAATTCCAAGATTACCCGGCTGTTGCAATTCAATATCAATTCGTAGTTCTTCCTTTAGCCCCACTGTAAAAAGATCCACTTGTTGTTGTGGTCTTAGGCCGGATGTTCTAGCCAATAATGTTTGGAATTGGCGTTGATATTCTTCTACCAATCCACTTTGTTTGAAGTTGGCTAGCTCTCCTAAAGGATTATTACTCATCGGTGGTCCAAACCTCATATGACAATTTCCTTGAACCGTTCCCACGTCATATCCATCTCTTCTTGTTTCGCTTGATCAAACCACAGCTGTGCCTCACCCAGCAGATGGAATGCGACTAGTCCTACTTTATCTTCCTTAGTCGTTCTTTGATTGGCAAAAAACTTCTCGCATCTTTTTAGCCACCCTAAAGGATCCTCAGCGCCATCATACGTCAGGAATTCCATCTTGGAGTACCTCGGTACCATAGAGCCTCCTCCTTACTCTAATTTGTCTCTTGAACCCGCACTTTAATTTCGGACGAAATTACTGCTACCCTGATTTTTTTCCTCATCTCGGTCAGGTTCCTTCCCTTTGTCTTTGATCAACATTGATAGTTCAGCCACTTGCTCTTCTAGTGACCGCTGTCTCATCGCCATTTGTTCCATAAAAGCTTCCAGTTTAGCTGCTAAATTATCCATGTCACCCATAACTTTTGGCTTTAATACCAAGATGTTATGTTTCTTGGTGTAGGATCTAGTTATAGGTCTAGACACCAATAATTTTCCCCTAGAAGCTATGGTGAACAATTGGAGGCAGACTCTCCTTCAATGGAGCCCCCTCTTAGATTATTTTTCCAGAATAAAACTTGATTTATTGAATAATAAGTTCCTCTTTATAGGTAACACCAAAAAAGGAAAGCAAATTCTTGGTCTAGGATATGTAAATATAGTAACTAAAACAAGAAAGGAAATAAAATAAAAGAGGTATCATAGTTATGCTCCATTAAGTATTATTGATTTCTTTCTATTATATTGCCTTTCAAGAAAGGCATCCGTATCATATAGGTCTACAAAGTGAAAAATATTGGTGGGTAATGTATTCTTGAACTTCTTACCTTTTCTAGCTATTTTGATAAATGTTTAGGGTTCAATTCAAGAGAACCCAGAAAAATTCAAGAGCGAACCCATAATCTTTAAAGTCATGTTTTGTTGGCTTAATAGAGGTGAAATAAGATAGTTATTCCTCTATTGCAGATTTATTTCTGCATTTGGTTGACGGAATAATTATTTCATGAAATTGTTATTATTATAAAATGGGAATTGCAATTCCATTTTGGGATTAAGGGAATAGTTATTTCTTTATTTTTTATATTATATTTTCATATCTATTTATGAGGCCTTAGAAGAACTATATGGAATTGCTGCCACTTTTTTATTCTATTATTTAAGAATTGCAATTTTATCTTTATCTTATTCTGTTCCGCAAATCTAATGTGCTATAAGGGAAACAATTTTTCTGGAAAGTGATACTCTTCTCTTCATTCCCATTTCAGATATGTGAACGTGAACAAAACTGCCAGACCTACATGTAGTACATTAAATAACTTACACAACAAAGAGAAAATTAAGGAGAATGCTAGGCACGGCTGCACCTAAACTGCTCTACAAACCAAACCACAGAAAGTTAAAGCATGTAAAAGTAAACCTATGAAACTAACTATCTTAAGTAGCTCATATAAGACCCTTGATGACTCAACTCATTCCTGACTCAGACCAGGTCTGGTTGGCATCTAACAGCTCGTTAGTTTATGCACCGAAACTGCCTACTTCTTGTTGCAGATGTTTTCAACTCATGCACTTAAGCATTTGATGGGAAAATTCCCCTGATTTTGTGCCTTTTTAAACAGGTGAGTTCAATTGAGATAGAAAGAATCTGTAATTCTGCTGATGAAAATGTCCTCGAAACAGCAGCCATTGGAGTGCCCCCTCCCAAAGGTGGCCCTGAGCAGCTGGTAATTGCTGTTGTATTCAGGGATTCTGGTAATCCAGCTCCTGATTTAAATCAACTCAGGCTGTCTTTCAATTCAGCAGTTCAAAAGAAACTAAACCCTCTTTTTAGGGTATGGATTTATGCTCTATGTAGCAGTACCCTGCTGTATACTTTTCCATCCCTCCTAGTAATCTTACTTAATACTGCTACTGTAGGTTGCTTCTGTTGTCCCCCTGTCTTCACTTCCAAGGACTGCAACAAACAAGGTTATGAGAAGGGTTTTGCGGCAACAATTTTCTCAAAGTGACTTGAAACCTAAGCTATGACAGGCCATTCAACTCTTTAGAGTTATTCTTGCTTAATATTTGCAGAAAAAATTTGAAACTACAGAATAATCTATATGAAATAGCCTATGAGTTTGTATATTATATGTCTGCGGAGGAAGAGTGAATAACTCCATACAATTTGCTATGAAAAACCTATGAGTTTCCCAGGAGTGTGTAATATTATCTGTCTGCTGAGGACCCTCATGATTATAGACTTCCAAAGTGAGAAAATAGCAGAATTCTAGTTTTGGTTAAAAGGTGGGATTTCTCATTGAAGAATCATGCATGTTTATTGAATTGGAAAATGGCTTATAGAATATAGTAATGAAAAATGAAAGGTGGTTATAGGGTATATCAAAGTTATCAAATTCGCAAGTTAACTCGTACGATTCAACGATTTTATGAGTTTGGATACATATTTCTAGTTAGCTCGCATACAAAATCGGGGAGAAGTAAAATCGTAATAGAATCGCGATTTTAAACAGTAAAATCGTCAAAATCATGAGTTTGAACATTTTCACCGATTCCACAATATTGCATAATTAAGTAAAATTTTAGCCATTCGGATCTGGATAAACAAATATGTAATAATAGCCATTCATGGGCATAAGCCCAAACTTTTAATAAACAAATATGTGATTAATTGCTAAAAGTCTCCCAGCGTCTAGGGGGCGCTGCCCCCTTGAGGCCCCCGTCGGGGCGGCTTCCCTAGACCCCCGCCTGCTCAACGTAGAGCAGGACCCACATGCTTTTCTATTGTAGGGGAGTATGAGCCATACCCCAACAAGTTCGTCAATCATCACTCATTTCTTGTTAGTGTATTGCATTGCATTGAAGTCTTTGTGTTTGTGTTCGTCAATTGTTAGTCTTCTTGTTTCTATTTGTGATCATGTTCGTGTTAAAGCATTCATGTTTAATTGCTGTAACTTTCCTTATTTTAATTAATATTTTTATAATAGTAAATAAAATAAAGGGTGGATAACTTTTACTTTATAAGAATTTTTTAGATTTTTAATTTTATAGGAAATGTATAAATGTATTTATATTTCTATCTTTTCAATATCTTATAGTTAAGTAAATATGGAATATTATTAAGTAAATATATTTTGAATTAATAATCACGAATAGTGTAAAAATTTATCTAGTAATATATAATTTTGAAGGTTTTTCTTATTATAGTATTTTCTTTATTATTTATTTTTTGTTAGTAATTATTTGTCATTTTTTTATATTACTCCTTTCTAATAGAATATCTTTGTTATCAACTTTTATTTATTAGTAATTTCTTAAAGTCACAATTAATTTTTAAATTTTATCTATTATCTTTTAGTTTTTATATATATAACCAGGTAAAACTTGCTTTATACATGATTTATCATTTTAGAAATAAAATATCTATATTATATAACTTATGCTTAATTATCTATATTATGATTTTTGTTGTAAATTTGTAATTTATGGCTAAAATAAATATTGAATTTTCTTGTTTCTATTATTTATTATATTTTTTAATGATTATTGTAAGTAAATTTATAATATTTAAAAGATATTTTACATAGATTGTAGAAACTTACGTTTTTACGTTTCGATTCTACGAAGTCTTTAACGATTTTATGTAAAATTACGATTTTAATAACCTTGTAGCAGAAATTGTATCGTAACATTTTTAGATATACTGCAATGTCTGCTTAAAATGGTTCACCATCCATCGCCAATATTGTCTTCGCTTACAATACAGGGTCTGTTATATTCCCTATAACCACCTTTCTTTTATATTCTATGATTCACCATCTATCACTGATATTGTCGTCGCTTAAGATTCTTATTTCCCCTTCTTTATCCCTCTTCCAACTACATTTTCTTTAGGAGACTGTTCATGTACAATACTGATCCTTCCTTACATCACGTGCAGTGCGTGGCATGCTGCACACGTGATACACCTAATGGAATAGCACATCCATAAATCGAATCCCCAAGTTGAAATTGATGTGATGTTTTTGTTACTGTTCTACTGTCTATATGAGAATTTGTTAAACTAGTTTTATGCTGTTTGACCATTAATTTACCATTCAAGGATTTACTTTGAAAATAAAATATTTCTTAATTCGTCACATTAGTTCCCAGAGTTTGTAAACATGGAAAGTTGCACATTTTTCTGAATATCTACTCACTGGTTGATCTGACATCATTGCTGAGGTATAAAACAAGAAAAATAAAAAGAGGACCCAATGAGTTGTTAAGGTTACATTATCCGATTTTCACCATTGGGTTTTTTACTTGCTTTTTGTTTTTATATTTATTTATTTTAATTTAAGGTGGTAGGTAGCTATTCATAAATCTTAAAATGTTTGACAATCAATATTATAAGTGGTTTATAAGATTCACCTATTATGTTGGTTATGACCTATATATACTATGGTGGATCACAATTCACTAAGCTATTTTTGCGGTGATTAGAGGTGGTTAAATTTATTTAAAAATATTATTTTATTAAATTAATTATCATGAATTAAAAAAATGTTGATATGTGTTTTCTAATTAATGTGAACACTCGGTAAAGCATGAATCACCTTTTGATAAAAAAGAAAAAGAAAAAGAAAAAACTATTAGTCACCTGTTTACAAAAAGGTTAAAATATAGGTCGCGGTTTTTTTTTTCCCCCCCTGATGTAATGGGATGGGAAGATAATAGGTGGATAATCAATTGAAATAATAAGCTACTAGTTTCTTGTACAAGGAACCGACATTTAGCTAGTTCCAATCATACTAGTATAATAATCGTGAATTATCCATTAAATGGAAAGGATTACTTAGTTTGCGTGAATCGATTCGAATGGCTTTAGCTATCAACGTCAAGTTGGGCGCTTTATTGATTGAAGTCGTAAGCCTGCAAAGAATTTTAATGAATATTATAAGTGGATCAGATGAGATTACGTTGGTGCTTTCTTGGTTGTTGAATTCCATATTTGTGAAATTCATATCAATGTAGATGCAATTTTCCTATTCTCCTCTCCCTCGTAGAGTAGAGAGAGGGGGTTTTTCATCACAACTCTTTCTATTTTGTCAATCTATCCAAGCAAAAAAAAACCCTTAGATCCTTCCTTTTTATCATGCTCTCCAGATCCCTCATCTATGTATATATATACACACAACAAAACTGGGGCTTACTGCCTTACAATATAGACTGTCAACAAGACATACGTAATCAACAATACAACACTATATATACTCAACAAAGCATCATTATGCACACATATATGTACGTACATAAGACACAAACATACTTATCACGTTTAGTTCTTTTCTTCTTGTGTGTGTGTGTATACTGTATACATGTTTAGAGAGAGCGAGCAACTCGTATATTTCATCACTTAATTTATTTGTAACGAGAGGCTAAGGTAGCTGGGTCTACAAATGAGGCAAAAGCATTAACCAAAAATGTGTCAGGAGACCAGAGATGATGCAAATGCAATAAGGTTAAAAAAAATGCATGATTGTGACAAGTCCTTCATTTACGAATTTTGCTGGTATGGACAAACCTTTGCAGGTATGACTTATTGTTGAATCATTTTGTAATGCTTTGATATATTAGGCAAATGAACGATCATATGGATGAATAGGGAGTTGATACAAGAGCTTCGCATCATACGACTACATTTTCCCAAGTCTTATAACACCTAATTCCATTTTGACTAATGGATGGCGTGTTAAAATCTTTTTATACAGTTGGAGAAGTTCTTTTAAATCCTTTGTTAAGCTGAAAAAGGTTTTATTACAACACAACCCAAACGAAGCACCTAAGTGACATGAAGACTATATTACTAGTTGATGTGGCAACTTTGTAAATTTATAAACCATAGGAGCAGCATAATATTGTTATAGCATACATGGATCTAGTGATATAAGCAGGAAAAATAGATTTGAATGTAATAGAAACAGTTAGATCACAATTATACATATGCATAGATAAAAGGGGAAAATAATTAGAAAAAGAGACATCTTTGTTATTTCTCCAAATCTAGTGCCTTTAGGAGTTGTAGACTCACTTGAAGCAATCTAATCCCTCTTTATCTTGCAATGAAAGTCATCAAAGTAGTTAGAAAACCTTATATAGTAGAAACCCTAAAAAGATATACTGTAAACACAATAGAAGAACAAAGAGATATTAACTTGAGAGAGAGAGAGTATAAAGGACAGTAAAGGATAGAAGAGTATTAAAAATATTACTTAATAGACTGGTCTTTAATCATAAGTAGGGCCTAATTACATTTTTTTAGTACTAGAATTCGAGTCTAACTTTTTACCTGTAAATGTTAGTTTAGGATAGTGATTTATTGATTGGAAGCAAGTTTGGTGAAGTTTAGTTTTGGTCAACCCATATATGCCGTGGCATGTAGATGTGTTAGGTGTATTCTTGATGTTCATTTGGAGTTCATTTAAGTGTTGAAATGATAAGTGAAGGATTGGTGGAGGTTGGGTTTGATTTGGAGAAGTTTGGAGACATTTAGCTATTAATTTGATTAAATTTTGGTTAAATGTGTTTGATTTGATTATTCAGAAATTTTTAGGAAAGTTTAAATGTGTTCTTGATACTTTTGAACATTCTTGAGTTGATTCATGATGATATTAATGAAGTTTATGATGCACTCAAAGTGTACTCTTGTTACAGTATGTTTTGATTCATTGAAGTTGTTGAATTGTTAAGTTTAGCTATTCATGGTATTAGTTTTTTGGAAATTTGCTTGAATGTTTATCCCATATTCAAGTGTTCTTTATGAACATTCAACTTGTACTTGCTAAAAATGCAAGCTCGATCCATTTTAGATCTTAAAAGATCATAAAAAATGTGTGTGTGTGTGTGTGTGTGTGTGTTTTATGAGATTTGAGTTAATTATCAATCCAAATGTATTTTAGTTTCTTAAATTGATTTTATAGACCATATCATCAAATCAAAAACAAAAATTTCCCAAATTCAAATTAAAGTTTTTGATCAAGTTAGTTACAAGAGTAAGTTTGATCCTCATGAAGCTGGTTACAAGTGTAAAATGTGTTTATGGTAACTTATGGAAATAATAGTAACTAGTACTAAAATTAGGATAATTAAACTTGACAATAACAACAACAATAACAATGATAATAATAATATGGAAGGTTAGATGTCCCATAGAGATTGAACTAGTCTAAAATGATTCACAATGAATTGAATGGTTTGAGATGAACCAGTTCGGCTAAATCGATTTCCGATGTTGATTTGAACTAATTAAATTAATAAAATACTTTAATTAATAGTTTAGGTTTGGAATTCCTTGAAGTTGGACCAAATTCAAAATTAATCCTAAATCGGTTCAATCTTTCCTTGATCAGTTCATTACTTGTTGAACTGGTTCAATTAATTAAGCTAAGACATTAATTAATTAAGAATATTTAATGAACTTTATAAAAGGAAATGTAATCATTAATTAGATTAACAATTGAACTAAAATAGTAGGTTGGTTTAGTAAATACTAAATGGATCCTCTAGCTTAATAGGTGATTTTTAGTAAAATACTAAGTTAAAACCCATTGGATCAAAATGGTGGATTTAAATGACAAGATAGAAAATAGGTTTTACAATTAGTATCAACCTGAGTTTAATTCAATTAACTTATTATCACCGATATTATATATAATTGGCAATCATTCACCTCATGTTGGCTTATAGGTATAAGATAGTTTTGTATGTTGTGTGTTAGAATTATAAACTAAATGGATTAATATGTAAATTTAGCTTAATAATAATTGTGCTACTTATGCCACACTCTATAGGCCCTTAGGATGTACAGTTTCCATTGTACGCTACACGGAAACCTAGGGATAACCCCTTTGTTATATAAGAGTTTGCCTTATAGCGTATAATGTGTACTCATATCCAAATTCCCAATTAAGGTTTAACATTTTTTAAGAAATACAGAGACATATAATAATTCAAAGTAGTGAAAATGTTATAAAGTCCATTAGTACACATTATAGTTTTAAAGATCAATAATCATAATACATTTCAATTCAGGCTGAGTATTTGAAAATTAAAATAAGAACTTAGACAAAAATACAAAAGTGATCTCTCCACTTAGATCCTTCATGATTCCCTTGCTTTCTGTTCTAACTTCTAGCACCTGTTTGCTAGGCTTTAGTCAAATTTGTGCCTGCAACAAGGGAAGTATGTGGGGGTATAAGTTATAAAGCTTAGTGAGTTATATCCTCTCACCGAACTAATAAGCAATAATTAAATAAGTTATTTAATTCAGGCATATGCCATGCATGAGTAATCACATGAATGCAATAATATATATGATTTACTAAACATCGCATATAGCACGGATTTACACCTTTCGTTGCGTGGGTTGGGAAATCATGAACTACACGTCAGCTCCAAGCTCCATTGACCCTAGGTTGTCTTTTAAGATAATTCGTAAAGTCTATATATATTTTTGTAATATACTTTAATAGACTTGAAAATACATAAATATGTACTAAGCCTGTCATGGGGTATAGATTGTGAAAAGCCTGCAAACACAATCACCTCTAAGCAATGAATCCTCGGACTAGGTATTCTTAGGTCTTAATCAGAAGGTGGCATTTCCTAGTTCCACTTAGTTCCCAAAAGTCAAGAAAAGGTGTGCCTATGGAGTACACCTCCATGGGCCCTCTCCATACCATCGCGTGATGCCAATGGCCTTCTTTCATGCAAGATGTTGTGATGCATGATTCATTTTATTTATGGTCAAATAATCTTCAATCAAATTATTTGGCATCCATAACAATTCAATATAGACACTCGTAATTCTATATTTTAAATGCAAGGGAAAGTAACAATTATTTAGCTGAGTATAATTAAGATAAATTGACATTTAATCATGGTATTCAAGCACATACAATACCCCAAATTACCCCTACATATAATTTCAATTCATATATCCAATATTATACGCATGCGAGTGCACTAACCACAAACACAAACAAAGAACAATAATTATTGGATTTTTACTCACCCATCCATATGGTCCTCAACCGTAGTAATCAGGTGGTAAGTCATCCTCGAATGACGTGCCACTTGATAGGACAAAATTAACTCTATGAGTTAAGGTCAAACATCAACTTATACTAATCTCACTAGTTTTGTCGGTTTCCCTAATTTTGAAGGTTTTAGTGTTTTATTAATAAATTTTTCATTTTAAGTCCGTTTTTTTCTTATTTATAGTTGTTTGAAAGGGTTTTGAATGTTCTTTCCATTTTCAAAGTTTTTTTGGTTGTTTGAACTTCATAAGGTTGTGTTATGATCCGGATAGATTGGGTGCATCCGGTTTATGTTTTGTTTAGGGCTCCTTTTTGCCTACTTTTAACTATTAATTCAAGGGAATTAATTCTAACCACTTGGAATCATGTTTAGGGCTTTAATATGGCATGTGAGCATTCTATTCTTTACTAAAAATTTTGGAAATTAGTCTAAGAATTTTGTGTGGCTTTTCCAATGCTTTAGTTTGCACTTTTTCTTCCTATTTTGTGTTATTTTTATATTTTCCTTCAAGATTTTTATTTCCATAATTTTCCTAATGTTATTTCATCATCATTAGGTTCTAGAAATTCAGAAATTTCTAGATGTGAATGGGTTTGGCCACAATTGAAGGTTCTATGAACTTATCTTGCCATTCTTTCCAATTTTCTTACTATTAGAAGGTTCGTTTTATCACCAAGTCTTTCTACAATTAAGGAGGCATGGAATACATAAAAAATACACTTATTTAGCTCTTAAACTTAAGTGTCCAAAAATGCAATGAATCTCCAAATTCTAATCTCTATACCTTTTTCCAAAACTCAATCATATACATTACATTTCATGGTGAATCTCCACGGTTTTGCATCCTAAAATTGGGGTTACATTTATAACTTATTTTGTAAGCTAAATACACTCTAAATATACATGTAAAGTTAAAAAATCAAAGCAAAATAGTCCCGTTCTAATATGAGGAATTAGAATATTATAAGAAAAATAAATACTAGTATGGAAGAAGGGATGTCCTACACGTTGAAGCTACTTGGGAGTGCCTAGTTCTTCCTCTTCTTACTTCCTCTTGATGGTGCCTTGGGTTCTAATCTTCCTTAAGTTTTTAGCTCCTCAAATGGCCTCTCCAATTGTGTATCATATATCAAAAATTAGGCTTGGTTGGGTTTTGTTTGAGGTGTGATTAGTGGGTTGCAATTTAGGAGTGAGCAGTAGGGATTGGAAGTGGCGATTTAGAGTGGGTGGTATGATTTGATTTTTAGAAGGTTTTTCTTGGGAGTTTAAATTAGGCTTGGTTGGGTGTTGTTTGAGGTGTGATTAGTGGGTTGCAATTTAGGAGTGAGTAGTAGGGATTGGAAGTGGCGGTTTAGAGTGGGTGGTATGATCCGATTTTTAGAAGGTTTTTCTTGGGAGTTTTTGGATATTTTTTGGAAGTGTTTTTCTGTGGTAACTCTTTAGAAGGTAAGGACGCTTAACGTCGAGAATGAGGGGAAGAATAATAAGAACTTAGGTAGCTTGGTTAAGGGGGTTTGTTCATTTGTCCAAAGCTTAGTTGTTTGGGTAAAAGTTTTGCACATTGGGTAATGAGTCAAATCATAGGGGACATGGCCTGCTATTGAAGGGATTAACATCGGATCTTGTTCCTCCTTTTGACACATGTCCAATCCCTAGTTGTCCTTGCATTTAGTTAAGCTAATCTAGTTAGTTTTGCTAGTTATTTTCTTTGTCAGTTCCACATTCCAAGTAGGCAGATTGAGGGGTTGTGCTAGTTGCTCAATTTCTTTTGTTTTCTTACAACTAATTGGGCCTTAAATGGGGCTTGGGTAGAGGAATTTTCATATTAAACTTGGGCTTAAGATATGATCATTTGGTAGGTTAATTGTTACCATTTCTCTTCCAATTCCAACGCCACTTAGTGAGGACGTTTGGGGTTATGTTTTCCAATTTTTATTGTACCTAATTTGATCATTTAGCAAAGTTAGATTTGATTAAATTTTTTTATATTCTCATACTAATTATAGGATAGTTTATCATCATTTAAATTTTTGTTTTGTTTGAATCGAATCTTGAGTTTTTTTTAGCTCAAAATTGGTCTTTCTCAGTTCCGAGGGAAATCCTAATGTTAACGAGTGGTATGAGATTTTAGGAACTGGATTTAAGCTTTTTGAACATCTAAATTCAAGTTTAGTTTTCCTAAGGTGATGTTCTATTATTGGGATCGGGAGGATTTGCTTAGGTTTTGAATACATTAGTTGGTTCGCGTATCGTAAGGTGAATCCCAATTCGATGTCGGGATTTTGTATTTGTTTTCCGACATATTTCTTGATATTTTCCTTGATACTAATTCTTGAATTGAAAATTTTTGGGCTTTACAACTTGTGTGTGGTCTCCCAATCTAGAGGGGAATGAAAGTTAGTTATAAATGCATAGGTTATAAAGGTAGTGTAATGGGTAGTCATTAAGAGATGATCACATCAAACAACCTTGGAAATGGAGAGAAGTCACACCGAACATCATATGAGTTATGACACTCATATGAGACAGTATAGGTAGTTTATGACCTTAATGGTAAATGAAGCACTATAGACTCTTTATACGAAATTGCTTATACTTAAGAGATGGTTTTTGGTTTGGTTTTGGATGTGGTAGCTAGATATACTTATCAATGCTTGAGGCTTGTTGTGGTAAGGTTAGATCTTGCTATTCCCAGGAGTGTTCGGAGTTACGAGTACTCTCATATTGCTTGTTTCAATTTAAATAAATACATAATTCAATGAATCTTGATTGTTGCATTAGCTTAGGCATATGTGACATACAAGTATATGTTGGTAGTTTTTCTCTACTAGCTTCATGTTAAATGAAGCACTATAGATTCTTTATACGAGAGTGAATTTTAGACTTGTTATGGACTATGGCTCTATTCATTTGCTAGACTTTATACTTTTATTTCAATTGTTTTGAGAGACTTATCTATTGATTGTTTTATGGACTTTGATTACATTTAGGCTTCCAGCTTTAGTCGACTTTATGATTTATGATATGAGAGATATGCTTTAGTATATCCCCTATCCATGAGCAATTTATAAATTCCAAATGGTTTTTCAAATGTGTTTTTAACATATCTATATTGGAAGCCAGTTCAAGTTTATAATGATTTCATAAATTATAATTGGTTAGAAACCCACTAAAAATGTAGTAAGCCTTTGTATATTTTACTTGAATAGGATATATGGCAGATTGTCATCACCAATAAGGTTTAAGAACATGATATTGTAGATGAGAGCAACCTAGTTCAAGACTGATCGTGTAAAGTTTATAGTTAAGATAGAATATTACGTGCTATGTTAGTTATAGAACTATAGAATATGTTTATAATAAGCCAGATGGAAATAAATCCATTTACTTAATTGAGGGGAAAAAAAAGAAATAAATCCTTTTAATCTTTTTGAAACTTAGAATTTGCTTTAATGATTATCCACTTTATTGGTTGGTAAGGAATTTTGATTCTTTGTGATATTAGTTGACCATAAAATATTGGATTCATAGTTATTTTCATATTATGTAAGTTTATATAATATGATTAGATGTATTGAATAATCAAGTGAAAATTTGAAATTTTTTACTTACAGAATAGTTATCATATAACGAAAGTACACGTAACATAATAACTTTTAGTAAATTATGCTAGATCTTCTTTTAAGGTTATTACAACTCTAGATTGAGTCTATTGACACCAATTGCTTCCCTTTTTCCACAATAGGCAACTTGACATGCTCTTTGGCTTCGGCCATTGCTTGGTTGCTTAAACAAAGGGAAAGAACTAGCACTAAACTTTTTCATTAGCTATCCCTAAGAGTGACTTAAGCTTTGCCGAAGTCTACTTGAACCCAATCGTCAACTCCCAACTCACAATTGCAAACTAGCCTACACTAATTGTGTCCAATAGAAGGATTTTTTTTTTGTTTCTTTATTTATTTATTTGCTTTATCTTATTCTTTTATTTAATAAAATTGAAAAAAAAAACCATAGAAAAGTAAAAAATTAAAAAAATTATAGCACTAATTATGTGTTTTATTTTATAGGTTTCGAAAATTGGATTAGTTTATATTAGATTCAATTTAACATTTATGTTTTATTGAACTAACCCTTCAATGTTTATTTGCATTGTATGTTATATTTACATATTCCTTTTTTTGTCAAAATTTTTAGGTTGGAAACAATTTTATAAACTTCAAGAGATGTGGCATAACTACCTTTTGGGATTGATTAGATTACATATATAGTTATTTTATTTTATTTTATTTACATTTTAGTTATTTTTAGAAAATTAGCATTTAGTTTTTTCTTTTATAAGAAAAAACAGCCCAAAAAAAAATGGTTTTGTCACTTAGAAAGGTTTTTTAAGAAAAAAATTTAATTGGAACTTTCAAAAAATAGAAATATTAGTTTTTTAAATAAAAATAAAAATAAAAATAAGGGTTTTTCAGAATTTTTTAAATAAAAATTAAAATAGTAATGAATGTAAATATGACTTGTTTTCATAAATAAAATTCACTAACATACTAAAGTTTTATGAAAGAAAAAAAAAAACTACAACAGTTTGATCCCAATTAGCGAATATGTAAGTACTTACTATGTGACCGGTAAAAATAAAAATAAAAAATTTATTTTTCTAGAAACTCCAAAAAATAGAGAAATTGAAAAATAAAAAAATTTCTTTGTTTGTTTACCTTTTATTTTTACTTGTGATTGGTTATTCTTAAAAATGAAAAAAAAAGGGGGGAAATTTATTAATAATGACTTTTTTCTTTTTCTTTTTCTTTTTTTTTGGGTGAAAATTGCTAAGTGGTAATTGTAAGTGTTTAATAGGTTAGTTTTTGAGTCTTTGGTTAAAGTTTTTTTTTAAAAAAAAAAATCATATTTTTAGAAAATTCACATATTAGTAGTCAAAACTAGAGCTAATTCACTCGATTAACTCTAATTGTTTATTTTTCTA
This sequence comes from Laguncularia racemosa, assembly GCA_037954665.1. Classification (NCBI taxonomy): domain Eukaryota; kingdom Viridiplantae; phylum Streptophyta; class Magnoliopsida; order Myrtales; family Combretaceae; genus Laguncularia; species Laguncularia racemosa. The sequence goes on along the minus strand of JBBMOL010000245.1, from coordinate 354,956 downwards.
ATTTTGGTTAATAGCTACTCCTATTTTTAAAATGTTTTCAGAAATATTTTTTTTTGTTAATTTTATGTAGAGTAACCCACTTTAAGTGGGCTAGGATTAAGGTTAAATTAATGAAAAATAAATATTTAGTGCTTGATTAGTTATATATCAATTATGGGGTGTTGGCATTTAGTTTTGAATATCATAGTTATTTATGTATTTGGATTTGTCAATTTTGTTGTCTTTTTACATGAAAAATAAATTAGAAGCTTTTTTAATTTATGTATAGGTAGTATAGTTGTTTCTACATTCTACATGTTGCAAGAGGGTTCAATAAAAGAAATCGCAAATTGAATATATGATTTATAAATCGCATGGTTTGATTGCAATTTTTATAGAGTTGTTGTCATCCCACTTGGTATAGTGTGTGGGTGATGTGGAGACATAATTCATAGGTAAATTTGTGTTTTGTAAGCGTATATACAACTTATACTTTCCTTATACATTTTCACTAATCCAGGTTTAGTTGTGATTTTATAACGGTGTTTATAAATTAATTTAGCTGGGTTGCTTTTTTAAAAATTAGGGTATTGGTATTTTCACTTATTCCACGGAATTAGTTTCTCAGGCTTAACCTTCTTAATCTCCTCGAAATTATTATGATATAGAAGAAAATAATATTGAAATTTCACTAGGAAGTAGTAACTTTCTTGTTAACTTTTTATCTGTCCATTTTTGTTCCCAATTCACTCTCTTTCCGCGTTTTTCAGACAAGGCATTAATAATAATAATAATAATAATAATAATAATAATAATAATAATAAAGCGTTCAATGGAGCAACGGTACAGAGAAACTTCATTGTTCTGATTTATGTTCCTTAGCTGTTCTTCAAACTTTAATTTCACTTTGTATCCATCTGAAGAAAATAAATTTTTTGATCTTATAATACTAAAAAGAACAATTCACGTTTACAACAAGAAGCTGCTCGAGATTTACCCAACTGACATTTTTGTAAGTTTCTTTTTCCATTTTCAATTGCTTCGTACAATTCTTGTCTAATTCTGGCAACACTTCATATGACCCAAGATTTTGTTGGACGGAAGATGGTAAATCATAGTCTTAATTATTGCAGAAACTAACAATTTACAGCATCCAGATTTGGTTTTCGATGAGTTGACTTGGTTCAACAAAGTCAACTTCAAGTTTAATTCAGGGTATGATGATACGTGCGGGTTATTGTTAATAATAATGCCTCTATAACGTTAAATCCTAGGACAGAATCTTATGTATTGTTGTCTTAGCAACAGAAAATTTTCTATCATCTTGAATTTCCTCATGTATATCGAATCTTCCAGGTCGTGATATAATCAGTTTTGATGTGGAATAGTTTATTTTATAGTTTGGTAATATAAATCATGACCCAAGAGACCAAATTGTTATACAGAAGAGTAATGATTAGAGGTCCTTCGACCCTAAGAAGTTCTTATCTTACACATGTATTCGTTTTGAAGAATGTTGTGTGCACGGTTTATAAATGTAGTCAATGGACGATTTATTGTGACATCGCTGTTTTCAATGGCTTCCAAATTGTTAGAATTCCTTTTTCTAGAGGTGTAATTTATGGTGATTGGTGTTTTAAGTGAACAGGATCTATTGAAGGCTCGTTGAGAGAACCTTTTGTTGAGAGAGTCAGTTTGTTTACTACCGATGTGTGAACACTTCTACAGAATTATCATCCATTACTTTCCCTAAATAAAGATATGCATAACTCTAGGATAATAAAGGATGTATAAATAACAGAGCAGCAAAATAAACATACTTTATTTCCTAAGAAAACTCCTAACAAGGAAGAGTTTTCTCCCTTGTTTTTTATAGGAAAAAAAAATGGTAGAAGATAGTAAATCATCATAATAACCTAAAGGAAGCCAGTAATTTGTTGACTTCAAGGGCTGGATTTCCATAATTATTATTCAATAAATTTACATCTTAAAACGTTTTTTTTTTCTCCTGGATCAAATTCAGACATTTATTTCATATCATTAGCTAATTAAAAATTTTATAAAAAATAATGAAAATGATAAGAGGGTTTCAAATGATCCCTTCATAATTACAATGGGAAATGCCTGAATATTTAGCTCATTTAGAGCACTTCCTTAAAGAACTTTGTCACTTTGAGGATTGATTTGATTTGATTTGTTGAAAGCATTTTCACCCTGCTGTGTTTTCATATTTGTTGCTGAAAATATATGAAGTTATGAAGTGAATTTCAGGGGCAAGAAGATGGTGGATGCTGTAGTACAGGTGTTTTTGGAAAAACTTTTCAATGCTCTTTCGGAGCAGGGTAAAATTTTTAGTGAATTCCACCAGCACTTCAGGAAACTGCAGGAGGAGCTCCATCTCCTGCAAAGCCTTCTGAAGGATGCAGAAAGGGTGAAGAGGAAAAACTCAACTTTGCAGAGAGTCATGGTCAATTTGCGAGACTTAATATATGAAGCTGAAGATATATTAGCAGATTGCCGGTGTCAAACCAGTAATGAGGGTTATCTAAATAATGGTTGCTTAAGGAGCGTCAAACCTTCCGTGGTTTTGTTCAGGTATCGGACTGGAAGGAGCTTAAAGGATATTAATGAGAAGATAACTGCAATTAAGCAAAATATTGCAACCTACCTTGGAGTGCAAATAAATCCTTCTCAAACAGTGGATACATCAAATGATGAAATGCGATGGAGCTCACCTGTTTATGATCACACCGAAGTTGTTGGATTAGAAGGAGACACAAAGAAGATTAAAGAGTGGTTGCTTGAGGCAGATGACGACATGTTGGCTATTGGGCTTGTTGGAATGGGAGGATTAGGCAAAACAACTCTTGCTCAGGTTGTGTTCAATGATAGAGAAATGGACCAACATTTTGAGAGAAAAATTTGGGTTTATGTTTCTCAAACATTTACTGAAGTGGAAATTCTGAGAAACATATTGCGATACTTGTGTGATTCAAGTGTAGCGGATAGTCAAGGTGAACTACTGAGGAAGATAAATCAGTACCTGATAGGTAAAAGATATTTGTTAGTGATGGATGATGTCTGGCATTTGGAGAACGACTGGTGGTCTAAAATTTCTGCTGGACTTCCTAAAGGTAATGGAAGTCGTATCATTATTACCACAAGAAAGGAGGAAGTTGCAATAAAGATGATGGTGAAAAAAGAAAGAATTCATGAGCCTAAGTTGCTGAGTGACGCTAATAGCTGGCTACTTTTTAGAAACATAGCGTTTGCTGCAACTAATAAAGAGTGCCAAGACACTGCTATTGAGAGTATTGGAAAGGAAATTGTAAATAGGTGTAAGGGTCTTCCATTAGCTATCAAAGCAGTGGGAGGAATGATGCTTTGTAAAGAGAAAAGTTGTCAAGAATGGAAGCGTATGGCAGATCATTTTCGGGATGAAATGGAGGAAAATGGTAACTCTGTGATGGCTACGCTACAGCTGAGTTATGATGAGCTCCCATCTTATTTGAAGTCATGCTTCCTCTCCTTTTCTCTATATCCAGAAGACTGTGTCATAGCCAAAGAACAATTGGTCCATTGGTGGATCGGTGAGGGCTTTGTCCCACATAAAAAGGGTCGATCATTAACTGAAGCTGGTGAAGACTGCTTCACTGGATTATCAAATAGATGTTTGATAGAAGTTGTGGACAAGACATATAATGGAAAAATCCATACCTGTAAAATCCATGATATGGTTCGTGAATTGATTATCAAGATAGCTGAAGAAGATGCATTCTTTAAGCCAGAGGACTTGAATTGTCGTCGCTGGGGGGTCAATAATATCCTTGCTCAAAAGGTGAATATGGAGAATACAAAACTGAGGTCATTGCTGTCTACTACAAAAACTGGTGAGGTTAACAAGGTTGATTCAAAAATTGCGAATGTAATATGTGACTATCCATACATGCGAGCCCTTGATCTTTCCCGATCAATCTTTGAGATGTCTCTTGCAGAGCTATTGAAGCATGTAGGATCTCTACGACACTTAGCGTACCTCAGCCTAAGCAACACACATCCATTGATACAAGTGCCACTTTCGGTGGGTAAGCTCAAAAACCTTCATATATTGAATGCCAGTTACTGTCAAAATCTTAAGGTTCTTCCCCCCTGTATAGTCGCTCTCACTAACCTCAGGGTTCTAGATGTAAGCCATTGTGGTTCACTTGAATACTTGCCGGTGGGCTTAGGACAGTTGTCAAACCTTGAGGTATTGTTGGGTTTTAGACCATCAAGATCAAGCCAATCAGAGGGATGCCGGATGGCAGAATTAGGAAATCTAGCTCGGCTTCAAAAGCTTGGTTTACAGTTCACTCAAGGAGATGAAATTGGAGAGGATGATGTCGATGCATTATCAAGTCTTGAAAAGTTGCAATTTTTGTCAATCAGTTGCTGTAATAGTCACGGAAGCAACCTTGAAAAGAAACTCGAAAGACTCTGTCTTCCAGGGCAACTCTACGAAGTGGCTCTAAAATTTTATCCCGGAAAGATGAGTCCACCCTGGCTCAACCCCATCACACTTCCTATACTCAGGTACCTATCAATCTCCTCAGGTAACATTGCAAAGATGGACCAGAGATTTTGGGGAAGCCAAAATTATGTTTGGAGGGTAGAGGGGTTGATGTTAGAGTATCTCTCAGATTTGGCAGAAGAATGGTCAAAGTTTCAAGCTGCCATGCCACAATTGAGAACTTTGGATGTGTGCTGGTGCCCTGAATTAGAAAACTTCCCTATTGAAGATGCTGGTTTTCGAGGTGGTGCTTGGAAAAAGGGCCGAGAATAGAAGCTATACTTTTTAGAACGCATTTATTGGGGGGACCCAGGGGAATCTTTCTATCATTCATCCTTGTGGGAATTATGGTGATGAACCATATAGAGATGTCACAAGGATTGCATTTTGTGGGGCGACAAATGACTTCTTCATGTTTCGTTCAATTTTCTAATTGAAGTAGAATCCACGTTTTGTGTTATATGTACAACTTTTGATGAAAATTCTTTCTAAATTGTGAATATTTGTGTATGCTAAATCAAAGAAAGTCAATAGTGGGTGTAAGCTTTTGTGATGTCTCCTAAGTACTGTTTTTTCCTAAAAATTCTCTTTGCCATCAACAAACATGTCAGGTAGTGCATGCAATGACATCATATAGATAGATATTGTAGAGGACTAGGATTGTTAATTTCATATATTGGGTTATGCTTATAGGCAACAAGACCCACTGAGTTCGTTTCATTTATTGGATGACTTAGGGAGATTTAGTTTGATGGGTTTGGAATAGAAATCGTTGGATCGATTCACATGAAATCAACCTTTCTTAAGTAGACTCATACACTTATAAAGAATGCTACTATTAGCCTTAGCCTCTTAACAAACTCATGAGGATGACTTTGAAATGGTATACTTCATTTCGTCAGTCGATCATTAAGGTGATCCGACGGATGTCATTAGGCCAAGAGTTTATAAATACTCAATTATTCTTTCTTATTTGACATAATTCCAAAAAATTCCATGGAATTCTAGAGACCAAAGAAACAATATTCCACTATGAATTATTTGCTCTCAAGGACCAAATAAGAGTTTAGGCAAAGAATGGTCTCCATTACTCAAGAATTGCAAGGTTGACATCCAAGGTCTCTTTGACTCTCTTGTCTACCATTTGTGCATTTGAAACTCTTGAGATTACCTAATCTTCTTTCCCGCAACTCTTTCCTTAGTTATCTCACCATGTGTCATTTCTATGTCACTTCTTTGAAATTACGTGTAGTGTAATACTCACATGACTACTTCAACAAAAACTCCTCTTTGACATATATGATTTAAACAATTTAAACAAACAGAGGGAAAGAAAATAATGCTTGAAGCATTAAGCTTACATAACTTAAGTTTTGGGATATTTCTCCCATCAATGCAAATATATATATATATATATTATTGAATCTTTTTTTTTTTTTAATATCATGTCTTGATGACCTGGACTTTAATAACCAACGTGCAAATATACCATCGGCTATGCAAATGCAATTATGTCATTTGAAAGTGAGCATATGAGACAAACCATCTCAATTAAGTGCATACTTCAATTGGATCTAATATCGCAGTGACCAAGTTTAGTACCTTTTTAATAGGCATGCAACCAAGGTGGGTCGTAATTAGGTACCCGCTTCGACCAACCCGATAAAAACCTTATAGGGTTAGATCTTATAGGGTTTAGAGTTAGGTTTTGGGATAGAATAAAACCCGACAGGGTTTAGGGTCAGGTTATAGGATCTAAAAAAACTCAATGGGAAAACTCGACCTAATTTAAAAAAAAATAATAAATTAATATTATAATTTATAATCAGTATATTTTATTTTATTATATTTAAAATTTTAATCAATATATTTTTATATTTTATTTTATATATTTTTAATTTTTATATTTAATTTCTCTTTTCTTTTCATCACAAGTAAATTAATAATAAATTAAAGAAAAGACGTATGAAAATAAGTTGAAGTATGGAAAAAAAAAAGATTTAATCCCCATTTGGGTTAGGTTCGAGTCGCATAATTTGTTATTAGGTTGGGTTGGGGTCAAGTAAAAAAAAAACCCTATTGGGTCAGAGTGGGTTTTAAGCATATAAATCCTTTACCAGATCAAATTCGAGTTTTAATGAACCTATCCCAAACCTAGCCCATTTACATCCCTACTTTTTAATAACATCTTCTTATAGGCTTCTTGCAACTTGCCAAAGAGTTTGTTAAGATAGCTATTATGAAGGAAACTAATTTAATTGGTTGCATGAATGGCTTCAATTAAAGTGCCAACCGACAATGAGGAGAATGCTAGTTGCATAGTAATAAGTATGGTAGCATTTGGTTAATTGAACTAGACAATATGAGGAAGATGGGACAATATTGTATAAGAAGGACAATATAGTATAGCACAATACCTCGTTTGGTTTGTGTAGTATAAGACATGAGTTTTTTTTAATCATATCAGATTATTTTTTGATTCGTTAAAAGAGTTTTGGCACATATACATTAATAAAAATGTTGAATTATTTGAATTCTGAAGTAAGTTTTAATGATAACAAAAAAGGTTATTAGTATTAGATTGTGATTTAAGTATGAAGAACAAAAGAGTTCGTACTTACAGACACTTATATAAGCAATTATACAGATACTTACACAGACAATAGTATATAGACACTTACACAAAAACTTATCCAGATAGTTGTCTAGACAGTTTGTTAAACATTTCATTAAACGTTTCACTAGAAACGTACATAAGACAATATGTCAGATTGGATTGTAAATCTTTGATGATATGTGATCTAATACAAATTTAAATTTATAAGTCTGAATTATTTGTAACATCGGTTTACAAAGATTTTTTATACATATAATGATCAAGTCAAAGTTGTTCCAACCACAGACGTATAAGATGAGGATCAGAATAACCGATATGGTTATCGGTTGAAGAACATCCAGATAAAGAGGGATTTTTCTATTAACAACTGAGACTTATCCATCCAAAATTGTTGAAAAGCTAGACGAAGATAAACATCAACAAATCTGAGCTAAATTGGTTACACAGCGATCAATTTGAATTTGAATTCTAGTTTAAAATTTTCAAATTCCAAAAAATGTAAAGATATGAACGTTAGAAAACTTAATGAGTGTTTTATGCAATCCATAAAAAAAACAAGGAAATATATATATACAGAACAATTAAAGTTGAAGAGATACGATGACACAAAACAGAAAAGAGATACAGATATATGAGCAAAAAGAAAAACACTTAGAATAGAACAAAACAAATTTTCTTTGTTTCCTTGAGCTTAAATTAGATAAAATCATATTTTCTCATCTTTGTAAAGTTATTTATTATTTTCATGTAAAGCTAAGTTTAAGAAAGTAAGGTTGCAAAGTCTTGTAGTTTGTGCTTAGCTAAGAAAAGAATTAGAAAGACAGAGCAAGAGCTATTGGTGATTGTAACAAGTTTTTAGCAATTGAAATAGTGGAACGATTGGTGTGAAAGACCAAATCCCCAACAACGAAGCTGGATGAGAGGACGTACTCAAAAGAATGAGCATCTATAAATTGCTGCCTTCTTTATTTTACTACAAAATATATTTTTTCATTTTATTATTGTTCATCATATTTTTCATTACAATAGCAAGATAAATAGCAATCAATTATATCAATTTGATAGATTTTCTTTTTTTTTTTTGTAATCAATTCACTCTCCTCTTGTTCGCGATTTCGAGACCTACAAAAAAGAATGATGATAATATTAGGTTATATTTTAGGTTTTGATGTTGTGCTTCTGTTGTTCGGTGAAATAAAATTTCGTATTATCAATTGTATGATACAAATTTTTTTAATTTTGTTCAAAACCTTGATGTCTTTTTTTATCCTGTGACTTAATTTACTATATAAACTAAATAAATGATTAAAGATTTTGTCTAGTCAAATAACATAAAATAATGATAATCAAACACTATCTATTATAAATCTAATACTAAATTGACGAGTTTAAGTTTTTAGATAAGATAATTATGATACTATTGATAGCCATTTTTTGTGATTGGTCATCTAAGCCTAGGCCTAGGCTTAAGCCAAACCTATGAGATTGTTGAGCCTCATGGTCGAACCACTCTTAGTTTGTAGGATGTCAAGTGCAAATCGAGAGTTATGATCCTATGTCACATCCTAACTAGCACCTCACAGCTAATGATGCATCCTAATGCCTAAGGAGAATACCAATCATTAAATGCACACGTAATACTTGATGCCAATGGACTTACTAGTATAGAGGAGGCCAATTAGCTACTCATCCCTTCATAAGATCTATATATTGAAGGCCTCATCAAAAGACCAAGGAGAAGAAAAAAAAAGATTATAAGCCATACACATACACACGATCATCATCTCTAGTTGTTAGTGTGATTTCTCTTCACTCTCTTTCTCTTTTCAAACCTTTATAGACTTAAACATCATAGTGGCAGTTCGAACAACCTTCAAGGCTAACTTTTAGCTTACATGTTCTTATTTTACAAGCCCAATTTTTCCAAGAAGCCCACTATAACCCAAGGTTAGGCCCAACACAAGAAAGTGATAATCATAGATAACAAAGTCAAATAGATTTCATAAAAATAATTTGTATTACTTTTAGGCACATACTTAAGTTAGATTTATCGTGTTAAGTTCAAAATTCAATTTGCAATCATGTCAAAATTGCAATATTTTAAAAATCTCCATCTCTATTCTTAAGTCAACATCGTCTAAATTTGTATAGATGCATTTATCATGAATGGAGGGATGGTTAATAAATATTCAGATTTGAGTTTAAGTAGTGGTCCTATAACCATGGCAGTTCACTCATTGGTTTGGAGTAGGCCTAAGTTTTGTTAGGATAAGACGGAGGGTAGAGAAAATTTAGTTTTGGTAACGTGATACGGGAGAATGGAAGTAAATTAATTTAAAAGGATTGAAATGATAATGTACACATGATTATGAAAATTAAATTGAAGAATTAAATCAAACCATAATTATATAAATATATTAAAGTACTCATCACAAAGTAACAGAAAAATTAATCTAGTAAAAGAAAACCCTTTAAAACTTCAAATTATATATAATATTGCCTAAACCTCTTGATTCTTTGCTCTCTTTATATTTTGATGAATGACCTAAGATCGTAATATAATAATTATTTTTGAGAAATAAAATAGAGTTGCAATAAACTCAAAATGTATATTACCTTACTCATTTGTTAATTTAATGAGGGTATTTTAGGGGAAAAAAATTCAATTCTAGCAACTTGAGGGACATAATCAATTATGAATTTTTACACCCATCATTTTTATATTATATAGAAATGAAGATGCTCTTGGTTTGACATTCTTTATCCCAATGGAATCTGTTACGTTCTAATGGAACTAGTACTTGATGTAGTTCAAGTAAATAGTCATTTAGTAAGTATTCATGACTATGAGTAATGAATGCTTATTCAATATTTTTTTATTGTTATTAGGAATTTATATAAAAAAAAAATTACTTTCTTTATTCAATCAATACTCATTTACTAACATTCAAAACTCTATCAAAAAGACTATAAAAAAAAAGGTCAAACATGAGTTTACGATACAAATATAATATAGCAACTATTGATTAGCCATTTAAGAAAATGACAAAAGGCTAAACTATCTAATTAAATCGTATCAAATATAATAAGCTAAAGATAATAAAGAAGCTATATTTTGATTAAATAATAATTTAAATAAAATAACTAAGTCATCATAATAGTATGAAGTCCTACACATATTTCAAAATATGGTTGATCACAACACAACTAGTTTGATTTTACAAATGTTGTAAAGATTTAGCGGAAACACTGTTATCGGACGGTAGACGTGGGCTTGGGGTTGAATCGGCCTGGAATTGTAATCGGCCCGCTGCTTACGATTCCGAAATATTGGAACGCCACCAACCTTCACCCCCACCCCCAACCACCTCTAATACTTACTTCAAATTCATTTTACGGTATACATGTTTAAGTTAGTTTTATTGATATAAAATTAAATATTATAAATATAAGAGGAAGAGATGAGCTTTACTTTGTTACATAGAACATAGTTGTGAGTAATGAAAATAAATAAAAGAGTATTAATTCTCTTACAAAAAAATTGCTAAGTTATTGTGTTAAAAATAAATAAGATAGTATTATTAATCTTACCTAAAGTTTTTATATTATGAAAACAAGGTAACAACATTTTGTGCTCAATCACTTTCACCTCATGTGCTCTCGAAAGTTGAGCTAGCCATGCTTCCACCTGAACTTGTTGAGCCATGCAAAAGAGTATTGCAAAAGTCTTTAGATGCCTTTTCCATTAATCTAAGATGTCAAAGTTACAAATGCTAACATTGTCTAGGAACTTAGAAGTATTGTTTAAATAGTTGTTAAGTTCTATGTAGGTACCACTGCTACCCTTATGTTTCTTCAATCTTTGTGTCATCATTTCATCTACTATAGGGATGTTGCCAATAGTGCCATTTCATGTGCTAGTGGGAGGTAAGGGACTCACCGAAACTTAACCATCAAATAAGAACAAAAATTTGAAAAAAAAGAAAAGAAAAGAAAAAGCTCATTAGTTACTTTAGTTATTCATCGAATTACTTGTGTTGTATTAATCATGTAAGCATCTTGTGTGTTAGAAAATTTATCTACAAGTTTGTAACAGAAATTTAGATAATCACTAAGACCATCTATTGTGCACTAAGGGTCTGAAATCATAGTAACAAGACAAATATAAAAAGAATTTCACTATAATAAAATAACCACTTTGCACACATATCATTCACACAAATGTGCAAGATAGGGTTGTATTGCGATTTACATACTGTCGCAATGTTAGTAGTTTCTAAAACAAATAAATTCATAAGTCGGTAAATTTGTGAAAAAATTTTTAGTATTTCCAACAATTTGTTGCATGCCTCTCGATCAAAATATCTAAAATATAGACCACAACAAAATTACATTATTCTTGCTTGTATAGAATAGTGATTTGCAATAGTTCATCCACCTATGTTTAATATCCTTTTTTAAATTTGCATGGTCTTATACTGTTGTCAATACAAAAATTTCTCTAAGCCCTATTTATAAATTGATATAGTTGTTAAAATTACGAGTTAACTGTACACTTTTATAAATTTATCATTTTACAAAGTTTTTCATAGTTAAATGAATGTAAAATCGTTTAGGTGCAGACTTTAGAGAAAATTACAAGTTTTCGATTTTATCAGTTTTATACTATTTTATATGATTTTATCAACTCTATACTTTCTAATTCTCAATAGAATCGTGATTTTGAGAAACTTGTAGATGGATGATCTTATATATAATCAATTACTTGTTTAATGGGTGAATTTTAAAATCCAAGGTAATCATACTGCCTTTAACACATATATTTAAAGTGTGAAATGCACAATGTATGTGTAAAAAGGTGGCCCCAAGCATGAGTTGACAAAGTGCTTTAAGGTCATCAATGAATATGGTGTTTTTTTTTGTAGCATTATTAAAGCTAATAGAGAATTTTTATTTTTGAGTCAATGCATATTCATTGAAAATTACGCTTATTATCCTATATTATTTTTTGTTGTGTAACATTCATTAAATTTCCTAAGTGCTAGCAATCTTTTATGTAAATCCCATTTGTCATATACCTAATGACAAGTTATTCCCATGTATAAGTCTTCATTCCATCTATTAGTCCATATGTCTGCATAAATTAAAACTTGTGTATCTAAATAATTGAACCTATCTATTAGCTCTCACTTTCCATGATAATAAAGCTAAATAGTGCTTAATAGTGCCTTTAAGCACTAAGCATGGTTTTGGATGAAACAAATGTGGGCTAAGATTTAAAGTTTCTTATGAATAGTTTATTGAAACGAATTCTTACCTACACTTCATGATAAAATGCATACCTATTATTGCTTTGTATAAGCTTAATATTTGCATCTCTTGTGAGTGGCGAAATAAGGTGGAAACCTATGAAGTAGTGGATTTGGAGATTTGCTATCACAATTTGTCTATTCCAAACTTTGTTATGTATTTCAATTGCATTTGCTTATTGAAAGTACCATATTCATCACCTTTTTTTTTCCAGCCATAATTTGTTTAGCAATAGTTACTATATGAATGGATATTTCCATTTAGACTTGTAATTTAATGGAAATGTTCAGTAAAAATTTCAAATTTAAGTGGTTTTAGTGGCTTATCGCTTGAGACACCTTGATCGAGTTGATGGCCTTCCACATCTTGTGTTTCCCATTCTACGTGGGGTTAACACCAAGCATGAAATACTCAAAATCAAGTGGAGGACAGTCCATTACATTCCTTGCTTGATCTTGACTTAAGTTATGTAAGTTGTACTCCCCGTCAACATCATAGATTTGCTGATATCCCATTTCAAAGGCTTTTCCCTGACCTCTATTAGAGTATTCCTTCTTATTCGAGTTAGATGCACTACAAAAAAAAATTGCTATTTGTATATGTGAAAATAAATATTTTTACCGAAAACAATATATATATATTATAAAAAAAACAGCTAGTGCAAAAATTATAACAATCATTATGAGGATAAAGTTTTCACTACAAATATAAAGAAGACTACAAAAGAGATGAAATATTCACTATGTGGATGATTTTTTAAAGCTAAGAATAAAGCAAAGAAAATGAGCATGTGTGAGAAAAGTGTTGACAATTGAGAATGAAACAAAGTATAACAGATGGCCAAACATATATAGCATTCATTTGTGAACATTTAAAAACATTCCCTGCAATTTGAAACATTTGATTTGGAATGCAACTTGAAAAGTTTTTCTTTTGATCTCTCGTACTCTATGTCTCTATCTTTATTTTGTGACTCTACTTAAAGCTTTTGAAATTTTTTCTCTTTCTCTCTCACAATGAATTTATCCTCCCTCTCCCCCCCCCCCCCCCCCCCCTTGTCTTTAACTAGCTCTTTCACTTTCTCATCTTCTTTTTTTCTTCAACTTTTTGTTAAGAGATGCTACCTTGACAACTTTTTTTATTTTTTATTTTTTTGATAGGTTAAATTGCTGGATTAGACGAATCCAATGGTCCAATCCACCTAGGATCCATCATCCTTAGTAGTTCTCATATAGGTACAGACCCGACCATAACAAATAGGGTTTAATTTTGGACCCAATGTATCAATTTAGGCTAGGTCATAGGTTAGACCCATCCAGCCCATATCTTGAGGGTGACTTATTCCTTTTATGATTACGACGGTTTGATACAAAGATAATATAAATGATATATCTAATTACATTAGACAAATTATTGATTTTTGTTTGTGATGTAGGAGTTTTATCTAGAAGGAAAAAAGTGTATGCTTTTTAATTTTAGTTGTATAATTTTTCTTTCCACAAATTTTGGAAATGGATGAAATAATTAGTTTTGAGGACTTTGTTATACTTTCTTAATAGTCCACATGTACCTCGTATCATCTTCTTAATGGTTTATAATAAATATTTTAAAAAATACTATCAAATTTAATATATTAAACTGGATTATACAATTAAAAAAAGAAATCTGCAAAAATCAGGGGGAAAAAAAATTGTCTACTAGCAGAAGAATTAAGCATGAATTGGAGGGCCAAATTTGGGCTTCTACTAAAACTTTAGGTCCAACAACTTGAGAAAAACTGAAAAACTAAAAGAGAAAGCCTGCAACCTTCCACCCTTTTTATTTCCTTTTCTGATCTATTCAATTTATCGTCTTCTTAAATCCCTGATTAGGCATAACATAAATTTGAACTTCTGTGCGCCTGTTTTCCTTCTTAAACCTAGCTGTTCTTTAGATCTGATTCCTGATTTCGCATTTTCAGAGAGAGAGAGAATGGATCCCAATGCGGTTAAATCGACACTCTCCAATTTAGCTTTCGGAAATGTAATGGCTGCTGCCGCTCGCGATTATCAAAAGGTCCTGTCCTATGTTCATTCGTTTATTTAATTACTTTTTTAATATAATTTGATTTAATTATTTTATATTTCCTTAAAGTTTGAACCTTTACTTGGAGGAATGCTGATAACTGGGTTGATAGAGTGGAAATGCTCGATTAAGTATTCTCTGCTGTCTACGTTGTCGGAGTAGCCAATGATTGTGCTTCTTTGTTAATGAATTAGCTTACTGCGGGTTTCGTCGTTGCCTGTTTGTGTTCTAAAGTTGTTATCTTTGAGGAAGAAGTTTGTGTATGAGGTATAAGTTATTGGGTGGAAGAAGTAGAATTTATGGAGAACAAGTCTGTTTGAATCTTGTTTTTGAACAAGGCGATTTGATGTAGAAACCAGGTATTATAACAGTGGTGCTGTGCAAAAATTGAGTGTTGTGTAGGGTGAATGGTCGTTTTATGTTGATGAATTTATGCTGGAGACTTAAGTTGAAAGTCGAGGATAGTTAAGAAGCTGGGGCTTCTAGGTAATTTAGCAATGAGATTTTGTTTATGTGATATTATCTAGAGATCGGGTATTGTAATGGCTGGTAGTAGTACATTAGAAAATAATTGAGTGTTGTTTGGTAAGATTCTGATTTTGTTTTTAAGAAGCAATTCTTGATACTTGAATTGAGATCAAGGAAGTTTGAATAATACCAATCTGACATTTCATCCAAAAAACTTTGATTAATGCCAATCTGACATTTCACCCAAAATAAAAAATTGAGGAAAGGACGTGTTAATAAATTTTGCTTGGTTCAGTTAGTTTGATGGTTGTACACTAGAGTAAACCGTGTCTTGTGAAGCTTATCTATATTGAAGAATTCACGCCAGAGAATTAGTTGAATATCAAGGTTAATTAAGCAATTGGGGGGCTGTTTAGTAAAATGAATTGAGGACAGTTCATGATTATAGGAATCCCATGATTCAGGCAATTTTTGAATATTTCGCTGTGAGCAAGACCACCTAGTCTTTTTGAAATATAGGAATTGAAGCTAACAGACCAGGGTGATCTATTTCGTAAAGTCTGGGAATGTAGGCTGAGAGGAGAGTGGAGTTCACTGTTGATTGTTGGTAATGTGGCAAGATGCACTTGAAGTTACCTAATGTGTTGTTTAGGTGATTTCCCTTTGTATATATATATGCAAATGTATTGAGCATTTTTAGACCATAATTGATATCAATTAATTATTTGATTAAACAGGAAATGTTAGCACAAGAGAAGGCACAGACTTCAAGTTCTAATCAGGAGGTTGATCTTGATGAATTGATGGATGTAAGTCCCATATGCTGGACCCTGTATTTTTGAGATATGATGTGTTTATCAAACCAAATGTTTTTTGTCTATATTGACTTTCTTTGGCCTTTTTTAGGATCCTGAACTGGAGAAGTTGCATGCGGAGAGGATTGCAGCCCTTAAGGTTTGTGTCTTCTCAAATAGTCATGAGCTTCAATGCATATTTGTTGATTTTCTCAGTGTCTTGAGTTTATTATGTTTTTTGGACTAGAAAGAAGCTGAAAAGAGACAAGCATTAAAGAAGCAAGGCCATGGAGAATACAGGGAGATAACTGAGGGTGATTTCTTGGGAGAAGTAACTGGCAGTGAAAAAGTGATCTGCCATTTTTACCACAAGGAGTTTTATCGCTGCAAGTAAGCCTCCATTTAATGTGATAACACAACCCTCTTCCTATGGCATATTGACCTATCCCTATTTCTTCTCTATGTAACACGGATGGACATAATTCCCTAACCATTAGCAAACTATACATAGGCAACTTTGTATATGGTACATACCTATAATATTACTGGAATTCTGTATGCAGGATCATGGACAAGCATTTGAAGTCTCTTGCTTCAAGGCATGTAGATACCAAGTTCATTAAGCTTGATGCAGAGGTTAGTTACAATTTGTCATTTTATTGCCAGAATAGATTTTTATTTTTATTTTTTGAAAGGAAATTGAATTTGGAAGTTTGAGATGACTGAAACTATGATGCAGAATGCACCCTTCTTTGTGACAAAACTTGGAATAAAAACGTTGCCATGTGTCATTTTATTCAGGTCAGCTCTTCAGTATCGCTATTTCCATATGGAATTTGCATGCACTTTTTTGACCCTTCATAAATAACTGATTACTCATTCGTGGCTGTTTAAGCATCAAAAGATCTTTCTGAGTCATAACACATATATGGCACCAACTGCTTTAACTGAAGGATTATTTGAACTGTTTAGGCTAACAAATTTTCTGTATTGAATTGCAGTAAAGGCATTGCATTTGACAGACTAATTGGTTTCCAAGATTTAGGAGGAAAGGATGATTTTAGCATGAAGACGCTTGAGGTTCTTCTAATAAAGAAAGGTAGTAGGTTACTGTTCCTTTCCCTCCACTTGCTTATTCCAGGTCTCACATATATTCATGCTTGAACCCTGATACACAAGCATGTGCCAATGTACTAATTACTAAGATATTGATTTTCAGGTATCATTAGTGAGAACAAGTTTGAGGAAGATGATGAAGATGTCGAGTGTCCTGAGAGTATACGCAGAGCTGTAAGATCATCTCTGTATCCAGATTCTGATTCAGATTAAAACTTGAGAAAGCAGTTTAATTAGCAATCAGTGTATGCTTGATTATCGGATTTATCATGTTTCATCATCATCAAGTTCTATTTCAAAGACACGTATGTAAGAGGAGCACATAACAAGCAGAGGGCACATGAGTTCCAAGTAAATTTTGGAACTTCTCCAGCTGTTTACACCTGTGGAATTACGGTGGTCATTGCCAATCAACTTAATATCTGGGACAGAGCTTGGTGTATGCATTATAATGTTGTTAAGTTGCTAGAAGAATCGTGGGCAGCTTGGATTGCATTCTGGCTCAAGTGATGTGGTTTATATTGATTTGATGCTTTGTCAAATGATCATATTATTTGCACTTTTGTTGTTGTGTATGAATTCAACCTGTAGAATTCATCCTTATCTATAAGATATCACCATTGGTGGAAGGGCTCATCTTCCTGTGGCATTGATCTTTTCTTAAATCCGTACCGTTTTTGCTGGATCTGCAAATCAAATTTATCTTATTGATAAGAAAATATAACTGAAACGATTTTGCTATGAACTTTGAAGCCATGTAGCCATTAGCCAGTTGCACCACCGATAACATGACCCTTTTTTTTTGGGTTGAAATCATGCTTTCGGGTGAGCATAAGTTTACGTCTAACAGGATTGATCTTTGTACTCGGCCTGTTTTCAGCTGCAAGTGTCTGGGATATGATAGGCCATGTCTTTTGACGGTTGGTTGAGGCTAACGCTTTGTAAATTGTAATCCATACAAAGTTGGCATGATATAATCAGTCAAGTGTCTCAAAAATTTAAAGAGGCAAATTGCACTAGTCGATTTTATACCAATGTCTTTAATTTTTCAATTATGTACATTAGTGTATCCCTGTCATGTGGTATTGCGCATCTCCGTAAGTTATTTATATGTACGCACGCATTCTACTTGTCAAGTTTTGTGACTCCTTGTTCACACACTTGATTTTTTGTAGTTAATGCTTGTTAAGTAAGTATATAAGTATTAAGATTATTTTGTGTTTAATTTTCAAAATTATCAATAGTGGTTTGTGTAATTTATTCTGTACCAAAAAAAAAAAAAAAAAAGAGGTATCTGTACAAAGTCTCATTTTCATTTTGCTGTTTTAAATTTTCCATCACAAGTATGTCTCAAATAATTATATATAAATTCTTGTGATAATAGAACAAACTTTCATCTTATGTATTGATTTTTAATTAAGATGTTTGAATGTGGATATATTCGAAATAGGAAATCTGAGAAGGTAAATATTTATCCTATGTATAGTATAGCTTTCTCTGTTTCATGGATACTTTATAGCATATGCAATTACAAATCTAAAATATGGCCAACTTTCTTAGTCATTTAATTTGAGAAAAGTACATTTTTATTATCCATGTTTACCTACTTTTTTATTTAAATCCTCAATTTTTTTTTCTATTTGAGTTTTTAATATTTTAAAAATTTACAATAGGATTTCTATCAAATTTATTAAGTTTTCTATTCATTTGTGATACATATCGATTTTAAATTGGTTTAAAATAATTAAATTAACAAAGTGATATTATTAAATATATTTATTTACATAATATAATGAAAAATAATATTAAATATATATAATGATATAATATAATAAAAATAATAAAAATGAAAATAATAATTAAAATTGGAATGGGGGCTAGAAAAATTTGTATATACTCTAGTTTCCTTGATCAACTAGCATAAAGCTAATTGGAAACTAATACATGCTCAAGATAAATATAAAATTTAACATATTTGATAAAAGTCTTATTTTTGTAAAGTTTTGAAAATGTTTATAACTCAAATAGAAGAAAAAAAAATGTTGAGAATTCAAGTAGAAAAGAAAGTAAATGTTGATCACTAAAAGTGTACTTTACCCATTTAATTTTATACTAATCGACATGTATTCATGGTATGTTTATAAAAATTAAATAAATTGATATGATCAAATTTAAAATATAAAACAATTACTGAAGTAAACTATATTCATGATGGATGAATTAAAAAAAGGAAAAAAAATTATGCATAGACATTCTAAAAAATGCATAAAAATAATTTTTTTTGTACAATTGCTATTATTATCATAAATATATTTGTTAAAATAAACAAAAATATGCTAGTGGTATTTAATTTTCTTCACCGAAGAAGTTACCATCTTCCTAGAAAAGGGCAAACAATATATTAATTGGGAAGTTTCATACTAAGTAATTTAAACATTATCTAGCTATTAAGTCATTGACCACATTAATATAAGAGTGAACTTCTTTATCCTATAAATGGAAAAAAAAATGTAAAATGTAAAAAAATGAAATAAAAGATCTATAATAACAAGGAGTAAAAAAAAAAAAAAGGGAGGAAAAAATACATTTTAGTTCTTAATGTTTACCTATTTTTCTAATTAAATCATCAACTTTTTTCCCCTTCTATTTGAGTCTCTATGTTTTCAACTTTTTTTTTTTTTAAAAGGACTTTTGTCTTAAGTTTTTCGTCAATCTATAATACATATTAACTTTAAATTGATTTATAATAATTAAATAAAAAAATTAATGATATTAATATATTGTAAATAATATAATAAAAAATAATATTAATTATATTAAATGGTACAATATAATAAAAAATAAAAAATAATAATTAAAATTAAGAAAATAGATTAAAAAAATTTATGTATACCCTTACCTTCTTAGATAATTAGCTCAAGGTTAATCAAAAGTTATATGAATATAAAATTTAATGTATTTAATGAAATTCCTTATTTTGTAAGGTTTTAAAAACATTGAGGACTCAAATAGAAGAAATAAAATAAAATAGTAAGTAAACATTAATGATTAAAAATGTAATTTTATAAAAAAAAAATAATAATTAGGTAAAGCATATATTTGGTGAAAGTGGATAAAAGTATAATAACGGTGACTCAAAAGCAATCCATAAAGGAAACAAATAGCTCATTCCTTGACATTATTGACTATGGCATCGCATCTTCAAAAGTATCCGGTTGTCTAATCGAAGCATGCAACTGTATATTGATGTTTTTTTTTCTATAAATAGTAAAAAGGACGATTTTAAGAAAAATCAACATACAGATCACAATGGAATCATAATCAAATCATATAAAAATCTTTTACACTCTGGTAGATCTTCATGTCAAGCGGTAAAGTTCTTATAAGAAGACTCACCAATCTATCTGAATTGTGAAGTATACAACAATATGCATTATGTAATGTAAATAATCTTACAAAAAAACTTAAATTTATCTATTTTTAGAAGGTAGAACTAAATTTTCTATAAAAAGTGATCATGAACGCAATGTGGCGTGGTATAGAAATTTAATTAGTTAATCAAAATGTAAGACATAAACGCATAAACCAACATAGAAAACATACTTAAGATGGGAAATAAAAAAAAAAAAAAAGGAAGAAAACACATACTCATGCTTAAAGATGGCAAAAAGGCAAAAGCAAAAGGAATCTTATAATCACGTATTGTACAGACATACGTGTTGCTATGTGAAATCTACAAACAAAACTAAAATTGATGTCATATACTTTAGAATGACTTCCTTCTGTGTCTTTCTTGGTAAAGTTTTCAAAGGTGGAAGTTTTCACCCTCAGTGAAGAAAGTTTCCCTTTCTAGCCTTTGACTTAACAACAACTAAAGCCTCAGTCTTAGATCTCCTCACTATGTAGGAAGGCCAAGATAGGACTAGGTCTATTTTCTAAACGGATGTTTAAAACATCTACACATCCTTGTTTAACCTGAGTAACAGTGATTCCACTAAAAAAGATAGATGGTTTCTAGAAATTGATCAATTATCTTAACGAATTACAACAATCATCCACAATCCTTGTTAGTCTAGTTATATTCATCACAAAAGTTTCCATAGAGAATAGGGAGTCATTTGCAAAAAAAGGAGGTGAGTAAGCTGAGTACTGCATCTCCTAATTTTAATGCCTTTCGAAAACCCTGCCTACTTATCTCTTTGAATCATATACGAGATAAAGAATCTGCAACTAATAGAAAGGGATAGATGTGGCCTAATTATAACATGGACCACACATTAGCAATATCAATTAGGGTAATTAAATTTGTGAGAAGAATTTCTCCGTTAGCTGTAAAATTAGGCACTCAAAGGGAAAGTAAATATTGTATATAAGACCTTTACGGCTTAAAAGGGAAGTAAGTTCTTCTAAATCTAATGAAATATCAGTTAATTAATCTTTATATATATAGTTGTCAAGATTGTAATTTTATTTATATGTTTTTAGAAGTTTATAATTTTAGAATGTTTTTTTGAGTTAATTCGAATATAAAATTATTTTTATATAAATTCATGATAGAATTATAAGTCTATACGTAAAATCGATAAAATCTTATTTTTCTAATCAAATATACCGATTCTACTTAATAAAGCCAAATGGGCTAAAGATTAGAAGATACAACTTGGCATTTACAAGATATGGATATTATTGGTTTTTTGAATGACTTAGAATTAAAATAAAAGAATATTATCAATAGTAGTAATACCAATATTGATGTTGGCTTTAATGATGAATTAGAATATAAGAAGACTATCATATGCATAGTGCATATGATTAAAAAAAAAACAGAAAATACTTATTATAATTCTATTATAAAGAGCAAACTTTACTAAGATGTTATAGATGATTAAATAGTTAATTGCATACTTTTGTAAACTCGGGTTCGATTTTTATTAAAGCCACATTACTTTTTTTAAGTTTTATTTATTTTTATTTTTTAGTAAATGGTTTTCATTTTCCTTTTGCCTTTTTTTCTTTACAATAAGTAATAAAATCAAATTTTGTTGTTTTTTTTTCGTTGATAAAATTTCGTTCATTAAAAAAAAAATTATTAACTAAATAAGTTCTCATTAGACTCTATTTATTTATCAGTGTCCATACTATAAATAGTAATTACATTACTAACATTGTAGTAAATAAGGAGGGATTGAATTGTAATTCAATAGAAATTGGATAGACATTTAGTAGCCATTTCATATTTATTACTTTGTTTAGTTGAAACAAAAATAAAAAAAATGGATAAGACAAGATTGAAAAGTAAATTGTCCATTATATCCTAAAATCTTTTCCCTTCTCCACTTTATACATATCCAACATAACTTACAAAAATAGAGCATTTATGATAAAAATGATAAATGTGTCACTGAATAGCAATTTACAGATTGGGGACACATGAATTGCTATTCAATATTTTGAATAACAACGATTTATTGGGAGTAGCTATTTGGTATTATAATTTAACTGAACAATGAAATATATAGGTGTTTAAAATTTAGTTGAACAACGTAATATATATGAAGGGATGGAATAGTCATTCCCCAAAGTGAACATGTAATAAGAGTTTCAATCTTATTGCATAAAGTGTTAATAAATGATAGCAATTATATTACTTGATGTACTAACTATTTTTTTTTTTCACAATCATATTATGAGAATGAGTGGGCTTTATTGAAGAACCAATTGTCAAACCACTTATATTGAAAAGGATTTTTTGTAACATTCCTAATAAAACAATTTCGTAAAATCATCATAAAAAAATACGGATACTCATTTTTATATTATGTTGTTCCTTTTATTCCACTTTAAATACTTTTTTTATGATTTATTTATGTTTTGTCCCCAAAAAAGGATATATTTATGTTGATAACAAAACTTACACAAGTTTTGCATATTAATTACATTTTTAGTAAACTACTAATTAGTTTCAATTAATAGCCTTATTTAACATGTAAAAAGTTTACTTTTTTTTTAGCTTCTTATCAATTGCGTTGAATACTTGTGGTTATCTTGTGAAAAAAAGCTCAAACTTCCTTTCATATTGAGTATTATAAAATGTCTTGCTACACTTGTTAACAAAATCCTCTTACAAATCGGACTGTCTAGTTACAAGGTTTTGCACCCATCCCAAGTAGATTTTTTTTTTTTTTTGGGAATTATGCTCCAATATTAAATTAACAGATAAAGATATCTTCATTATTTTGAAGCATACATATCATCGATGCGTATTCTTCTAGTTGTAGTTTCAAGCTTCTTTATTTTTAGGCACCTATAGAGCGAGTGTATGTCAGTTATTTATAATGTAATTATACTATAATAATTAATACTGTTATACGCTATGATATTATGCATTTGTATTCACATTATCAATTATATTTCTTTTATATTGTACTGATGTTGTATATGTAATATAAAATAGAGATGTTGTATATGTATCAACTATAATATATAAATTTAATGTAACTATATATTATATATCATATGATATATATTGATATATGATACATTATATTTACATAATGTAACTGTAGATAATATATGACTTACGTACTTTTATTGTAAAACTAAAAATATAATACGATATGGTAAGCTCTTTTTGTCCATCATATTATATTAAAATACATATAATGTGAGCGTGTCATCTTCGGATATATGTGAAACTTGGAGACAAATTACATATATATTTTCCATATTATTTGATTAAAATTTGATTATGGTTTAAATATGGAAGGTAGACAGTTGGACGAGGACGGAAATCTTACGGTGAAGATATGGTATCAAGCACGTCCAATTTTGCATGTGTAGAATTCTAACATAGGAAAGAATCTATTACGTCGATTTTCTCCGAAATTACGAGGAACAATATCTTATTTCATATATAGTAAGTTCATGAATTAAATTTTGAAAGTGAATTCCCTCCAAAAGAATAATTTATACAAGTTTCCATAAATATGAAAGCTGAAATATAGCAAGATTGACTTCTCTCTACTATATAAGAAAAAAGGTTTTACCACTGAACAAAAAATTCGCAAATAGTTAAAAGGTTAATCAGACAAGGTACTTTCTTCTTCTTCTTCTTCTTCTTCCTCTGCTTTTTTTTTTTTACTTGAATTTCTTATTGCAAGATGATTATGGAACTAAAAACAGTCCTTTCTGAAGTTGATATTTTCATGTGGTTGTTTTTTATGGCACTTTTGAATGATGTAGTTGCATTTAATGTCTTTTTTTTTGGGATACTTTTGAATATTTATGGTTGCGGTCTATTTTAGGTTAAATGTGTTATATTTATTGAAGAGCTTCCATCATTTTTTTCTGTTTTTTGGGGGTAACGGATAATGCATTCAAACTTGAAGAGATGTATTTTAGACAAGAGAGAAGCATCAAAAACACCCTAAAGCGGGTGACATTCCTAGTATAAGTGCAGCCCTTAGATAACTTGGGGGAGAGGTTACTGTATTGCCGAGCAATCATATATCAATCGAGCGGAATGGAATTTATGGCTGTAACATTGAAAAAGAAGAAAAAGGATGGGAAACCATTCATATGGTATAAAATTTTTAGTCGATATTTAATATTTTTATACGCATTTTATCAAATCACAGAAAAAGATAAAACTCTTACTCATTAGCTAGGGAGCACCAATTGTAAAAGGGGAAACTCTATGTATATGATTTCATGTCCATTGATGACCAAACTGAAATATCTTGTTCAGTAATTTCATAGAATATGTTGTAAGACCATGCATGCTACATGTGGTAAGTTGAAACTTCATATCGAAAGTCTATACCAATAATTCACTTCTTTGATTTTTTTTTTTTCTTGATTCAAATTGGTGTTAGCTTTTTAATTGGATGCTTTGTTTTATTTGTCTTCATGCCTTTTTATTAGTTAAAGAGATGGGTCGTGGCAAGTTACCTCTTGAGTTCATTACCAAGGAAAGGCCACGGCGAACAACTTATGAGAAAAGGAAGAATGGCCTGTTAAAAAAGGCCAATGAGTTCTCAATCTTATGTGGTGTAGATGCTTGTGTGATTATATATGGTTCTGATGCTAGCAATAGGTCCATTGAGCCAACAACTTGGCCTCCCGATCACCAGGAGGTAAGGCGCATCATCGATCGATATCATAGGGAAGGCAAGGATCAAGGTACAAAGAAAACCGCCGGATTGCTTGAATTTTTCATGATGCGTAAGAGGAAAGTCGATAATGAATTGGAGAAAGCTCGGTTGGCTGGTATGAAGGCGAAATTTCCTGTGTCAGATGAGCTCATTGCCAACATCACGGAGGAGCAAGGGGCGACGCTTCTAGCCACATTGGCTTCGAGGCTTGAGATAGCAAAGAAGTTGCTTGCTAAGAAGAAAGAAGAGGCCACACAAAGAATGAACTGTAACATGATGGTGGGAGATTTGTATTATCCAAATTATGACCAATACTTGCAGGTGCGTGGCATGTTTCAGGAGCAACAAACACCACTGTTTGTGAAACCACTAGATGTATATCCGCCCCATCAGCTGCAATACTATCCTACTTCCTATTCGCCACCACCGCCGCTGCCAATAATCGAATCAGAGAAGGACAATGAATGGCAACAATTTGTACTACCTAATAATAACCAGCAATTTTATCCTTCCAACTGTTCGGCCAGCATCTTCCCCTCTCCATCGATGGACATGCAAGCCAACAACAATTTCTATCATGAAATACCTTGTGTTAATGCCTCAACATCCAACAACAGCAACTTCCATGAGAACTCACTGATGGATCGTTACCCATCATTGAATGCACCTGTCCGTAGTGATCAACCCATTCAGGTGCAGGACAATGCGATGATCATGTTCGACCCGTCTAGTTCCTCGATGTTTCATGATACATCTACCGTCTTGCCGGTACCAACATTGATGCAACATCCTTTGGTGCGGTGTAATGCAAGTAAGTACAATGGATGCTTCTGAGGAAAATAAGTATCGAGAGGGAGTATTGTTTTACATTTTATAAGTTTGTGATTGTTTAATTGTGGCCTAGATTTTAATATGGTTATTTTATTTCTGATGGCTGGATGAATTTTCCCAGGAATGTCGCTTCTTTATCCTTAGTTTTTTTTTACTATATTATTATAATTATGAACAAGAAATTTGAATCTGATCTATTTTGTTGAAATATCAATTAATATCGTTGAGTTACAATAATCTTGTTCAGTATATTCAGTTTAAAGGCTATTATTTTGCAGATACAGTTTTCCCTTATATAGAACAATTTATTATGCTGAACACTTAATAACCTAATATTCTCAATGTAATTAACTCTAAAATGTGGAATAAGCAAAACTGGAACATAATTAATATATCATTTTTAAAGCGCAATAAATAATATTATTTTAAATAACAACACATAATATAATCGTATTGCTTGCACTAACCAAAAAAAAAAAAGTTAAGTCATTTGAGGCAAAATATGTGATAATTAGATTTTCATGGAAAACATGAATAAAAAATTTTAAGTTTGAAATAAAAATGAAAAACAATAATTTATGTTTGTATGCAATTTTATACTATATATAAGAAAGAGATAGAGAACCGTCTGAGTAAAAAATTTTTTATATTTAATATTTAAAATTTATTCATTTTTAATTAATTAGTTAAACTTTAAAATTGTTAATTTTAATATCTAATTACAACTTTTTTAATCAGTGACACTACTGGGCTAACTTCATTTACTACCATTAATTTAGTTGGATTATTTGACCAATGATATCTTGTCATATGATCTAAGTATTTATTTCAATGAAGATATTCCACTTGGGATGCCATGTGGCTCCTGAATAGTAAAAATGATATCCACTAAAGCATACAAATTAGTCAAGACTTTATAGTTCAATTGACATCAACACTAATCTCCATTTAGGTTCAGACAAGTTTAAATCTTCTTTCTCCTATAACATGTAGTTAGAAAAAAAAAAAAAGAGCTCACAAATCACGCATTATCTTATTTTAATTAAACTAAAATAAACAAAATAATAAGAAGGAAAAAAAAAAAAAAAGAAAACCTATTCACGGTATATTAAGAACAACCAAGAACCCAAACTCTTACCCTTTCTCTCTCTAAATTTATCCTGATCCGGATGTAAAATTCAAAGCTTTATAAAAGCACATCAATAAAAATATGATTTTCTTTTTCTTTTAAAAAAGTAAATTATTTACTTTATTTTCTATGGTGACTAACTATCAACATTACAATCTTTTCTTTTATGCACCATAACTCGCTATTAGAAGTATTTTTTCTAAAACGTAAATTTTTGAAATCATTATAGTAATGTTTGATCATACTAAGGTTCTTATCTAATAAATATAGAAATATAAAAAAATAAAAAATAAAAGAAAGAAAGGAAAAAGTTCTCCGCAAAATATGTTAATCTGTTTTCCCAAGCCTCATTCCTTGCATTAATGTTGCATGATCAAGGGAAAACATATCCAAAAAAAAAAAACTGAAGGCAAATGGCGCCGAATGTAAAAACACAAGGCCAAGATGATGGCTATACGTTAATTATTTCTCCTTTAGCTAGCTGTTTCTTAACTATCTTTGTACTAAGCAATCCATTTCTGCTTCTACAAGTAATGTATCGACAATAAGTAATATTACATAGTCCAAACACAAATCGACACCCACACTACTTGCGCCCCCCCTCCCCCCCTATTTTTTTTTCTAGTGGGAATATCTCTATTTCTCAAGAATGTGAGAAGTAACTCCTTTCAGATTCTAACGGTTCAATTATGTGTCATTCATTGTAGGACCCCTTAGCCTTCCATCAACACGACTCGTAACAAAAATGCAAACCCAACAATTCGTTAGCTGACCAACTTTGACTCCATCATAATTGAATATATATATATGTGGTTTGAAAAAGACTCTTATCGATATCTTTTATGGTGCATTAATGGTTGAGCGGGCGAGATACAAATTTGACACGCATATATCCAAATGGTTTTTTTAATATATATAAAAAGAAAATAAAAATAAAAATACCATGAATTGTATGTTCACAAAGATTAGGGTAAATTAAAAATATACTATTTATAGTTCTTTTATATATACTCAATTTGTTTATCTTTAAAATTAAGTAATTATACTCATAAATCTTCAAAATAAGTACTTTTTGCTCTCATCTTCAAATGCCCTTTAAAAATATATATTAAAAAAGTAACTTTAGTATTTTTTTTATTGATTTATTTAAAGATAAGATAATAAAATAAAGTCTAAAAATACCTTTTTGTACTCTTACCCTTTCTTGCTCTTTTATTTATGCTAATTTATTTAAGATTGATGAAAATGAAATCACGTGTATTTGCAATATTCATAACCCTAAGGGCATCCGCCATCTTAAGTAGAATATATTCATTATAATGAACGTTAAGGACACGTGGTGGAGCACTATTGGTTTAAAAAAAACCCAATTAGAAGTTATTGAAATTAACAGTATTAAAGTAATAAAATTATTCCAATAGAAAATTAAACATATATGTAATATAATGGGGGAAAATGGCTTAGAAGAGTAAAAGGGGTAAAGTAAAGAGAGTTAATTTACAGTAATAACTTTTTATAATTGCATTATTGTATTTGAAAAGAATAATAATATATGGATATCTTAAACCCATAAAATACGAAGCTCTATGCACTTTATATATATAGACGATAACAAAATGAATGTGATTGTATAAATTTTGAAAAGTACGAGTGCTAATTTGGTTTTGGTTTCATTACGAAACGATAGGACAAAATACTTAAAAAAAAAGAATTGGAATCTTAATTTATATAAAACAAACAAGCCAATAAACTATGGTATCGCTTCCAAGAACATACCGAAAAAGAACATTCGGCAGAGCATGTCTTTGTTGAACTTGGACGAGATAATCTAAGACTGTAGAGGAACAAGGAAAGACAGAATCAGCCAAGTCGTCAACGTCAGGCGTCACTGGTAAGGCTAAGGCGGCAGCTTGTCTAGTGCTGGATGAAACAAATCAAAATCATGTCCCTAACGGCGTTTATTTTATAGGGTGGAAAAAAGAGGCAAAGTTCATATTAGAGTAAATGTAAAACTATTTGTACTTTGCGAGGAAAGAAATAGGAAATAAAAATTATAACAGTATGTGATTCCTTTGAACGTGTTTAAACAATAGAGTAAGAAAATGAAATTAATTTTAATCATTGTTAAAAGTAAAATGAAATATAACATAAAATTATTAATATGCTCATAAAAAAAAGAAGAAGATAAAACTCTTGATACATAATATTATATTTGTATGAATTCAATATTGGTAATTTTTTTTTTAAAATATCATCTCATTTTATATAAAATGAGAAAGATCATCGAGTATCATATAAAATTATATTATTTTTATATGATTGTTGAATAATAGTGTTCAAACTATGTAAATAATAGCAGTATGGATGAAGTTATAAAACGAGAATAACTTATAAGTATAGGTCTTTAAAATATAAGGTTTAAAACCTTTTTTCTTTTTTTTTTTGGAAAATAGCATATAATGTAAGCCTTTCATCCATATTTTCTAGATGAACCATAGTTAAGTAATAATTTTCACACTAGGAAATGGATCCTTGAAAGTTATATTATTCTAAAATTTTCTAAAGTTACAAAATAATGATTGGGATTGTCTAGGTTTTTCAAATACTTTGTGACATCATCATGATGCATCTTTTTTTTTTTTAATTTCGATCATTAATCACACACGATAATATCTTAAGGGAATAATTTAAAAAAAAATTTAGAAATAGTAACTTTAGAGGATCCAAATCCTCCACACTAATTTTATAACAATCAATAAATATACATTATTAAAATGTCAATTGTGATAATTAAAAAAAAACTATTATTTTTAATAGTATTGTATATAGTTTTAAGTTAAAATTTTATCTTATTACTATTATTTATTTTCTCTTTTGAGTTTTCTTAAAAGTAAACATTAAAAGAAAAAAAAATAGTCAAAAGGTATCATGAATTTATATACATATATTACATTAAGATAAGTAGTGAAAATGAAACGCTATAGATTTCATACTACTTTACCATCATGGTAATATTATTATTATTTTTACTTAATATTACAAATATATATAAAAATAATTTTATTAATCTTAATAATAATGGATAGCGTTCAAAGCATTTGATCTTGAGTTATTAATGATTTTTTTTATAAGTTGATCCCTTATTTATATGATATTACTTAGTTGATAGTATTTAAATAAAACATGTAATAAAACTAACATTAATTTTAGTTATCATGTATGAGGGTAGCTAATAAATAATGAATATATATATATATCTATAGAGTGAGAGAGAAGGAAAGAGAGAGAGAGCTGAAATATAGAGGAGGGGCTCACAATTTGTAACTTTTGCAAAAAAGGGTCTCGATTTTTCTCTTATGTGTTTCGGGGACTTATTTATAAGATATATTCATTTTGAAATTTCCATCCATGACATGTCATAGTCCATTAATGATAAATGGATAGAAGTCCTGAAACAAGCATATCTTATAAATATAAGTCTTTAAATACTTAATTAAAAATATTAAACAGTTAATGTATTAAGAATTCTATTATCGAAACAGGTAAAAATAAAACATTGCATAGTACTCCAACAGGTGCCTCGAGAACTAAAAAATTAATAAGAAAATGTTTTATATTTTTGAACATGGATTATACTTAGGATGTAAAAAAGATAACCTACTTATAAATGATATAAGTTTGGCTTGATATCTCAAGTTTGAGCTTAAATTACTTGATCAACTTATTGAGTCTAGCTTGATATTCAACTTGACTAACTTACAAGTCTAATTGAGCAATAATCAACCTTAAAACTTATTCAAGTTTAGGCCGCTTTCAGTATTAATATTATTTTAATTAATACAATGATATATTTTTAGATAATTATCCCCAATGAGGTTAATTCACTAGAGATCAAACTTATAGATTAACATTTTGAGTTAAGTTCAAACTCAAAATTATAGATTTAATTATATTCAAGTTGAGCATGAGTTTTAAAATCTTGAGTTATACTTGAACTCTAAAAATTCTAGTTGGATAAAAGCTCTAAAATTTCAAACCATGTTCTAACTCAAAAAATTTTAATTGGGGTTGAGCACAAGCTTCGCAGTGTCCTATGAACTCAACTCGTTTACAAATTTTGACCACAAAAACAAGATTAAAAAAAAAAAAATGATTCAATATTTCAACAAAATGGTCCGTGGCGCCATGCCTGCCCGTCAACGTTCCATACAAGAATACATCGACATCAAGATGCAGCAAAATACACGTAAAGCGTGAAAGCATCTATGTGGCTCCAGGTGAGTGGACGGCATATTATCTTTCTCCTATAATTAACAATTATCTTCTTAAAGTATTTCAATTTGAAAGGACTTTGACATTGACCTGGTCGATTTACAAAGAGATGAAGCAGGACAATTGTATTTCCTTATTGTACTCACATACGACGTGATTTGGGATGTTATTCCCATGCCTATAAATGGTGAAATTGTTACACTAGCTCTTCAGAATATTTCGAACAGTACCCAAAAGCCACAAATGAAGAATTCTTACAACAATCTTGTATTCTATGTTGTCGTCCTGGTTTCAGAAAAGTACTTCAGTTCTTTGTGCAGGGCTGATCCAACAGATGGCTTCACAGAGGTGGCATTGACAGAGAAGAACTTTGAGATACAGAAACCCTATGACATACCCCTCGAACAACGCTACAGCTTCGTTGACGGTGTAAGAAAAATGTGGGTGTACGCTGATGACAAGCCTTATAGTCTCGGCAGCCATACCCAGCCGCGCACTGAAATTCGCATCAAGGCACGAAATTAGACCAATTCTTAAAAGGAATATGTTGAAGGGTGCGATACGTTCGCTCGTAAAAAATGTATAATCGGTATTGGAAAAATGAAGAGTATCTTTTTACTCGCGAACTAGTTCTCCAAGGCATTTGTTAACACACCTTGACAGCATATGGGTAGAGGAAAAAAGTGAAAGTGAATTTATACCATGCAACATGTCTTCAGGTTTAGGTTTTTATTTCTTTATGAGAGAAACTTTATTGAACTTTTGTTTTGCAGGGTCTAGACTATTCATCTGGAGTTTGGCAATTTGAAGGACACTGTTTTGTGCCCAGTGGAACATCCGGAGCTACAATTGCACAAATACACGGTGCATCAGATGGTGCTACAACTTTTCTACTAAGAATATACAATGGTGATTTGAGGTATTACAGTGGAGATTTAATTGCAAGAGACATGTATGATAAGTGGTTCAGAGTCAACATAATCCATGGCGTTGATGGAGGGAAGGTGAAAATGTTCCTTGATGGAAAGCAGGTGTTTCAAGTGAAGGACCATGGACCAGGTGACCTCTACTTTAAATGTGGAGTCTATGCTGCACCTGTAAATTTCAGTCATTGCATGGAATCAAGGTGGAGAGATATCAAGATTTACAGGAAATGAAGGTCAACAGATGTGATTTTGCTGTGATATGCACCAAATAAGTCTTTGTGTACTAAATAACTTAGCTAAACCATGGTGTTGGAATAAATCTTTGGAATATGAAAGCATGGGATATTTTAATTATGAATTAATCGATCTTACAAATGAGGATTGATAGATATATCCAATAACCAGCACTTTGAACTTTACGTTAGTTATGGTGTATAGTTTCTTATTGTGGTGTTAAAATCTTATGAATGTGTTTGGAAGTATGTTTATAAAGTCAAGTGATACTAAGATTGTTTAATGCATCAAGCAAGCTCGAGTGAATTACATGATTTCAATGAAATGGCTTTGTTCAAACGTCGAGTGGTAACACAATTTCCTTATCTTTTAATAGACCTGCAGCTATTTTCCATGTGTTGTGATAGACAGTAAATGTAAATAAAGGATGTTTCATTTAAATGTAGCATCGATAGATAAAATATATAGAAGATGGACACTTCGTGTGGATGAAGTGTGTTGGTCTAGTGACAAGCCATATGCAGAAACATTTGACTTTGAAAAGACACAAATATAAAGAGATAAGCATAGTAGAAGCCTTTTATATTTGAGTTAAAATTTAATAGAGTTATTTATATGTGAAATTTGAATTCAATCAAATTCTGAATGCTTTAAGGAGTTATTTAAATACTTTATATTTGTATAGTTGCTTCTAATAAGTAATTTATATATCTTGTTTCTTATTCTCATTTGTGAAAGGCAACAAAACCTAACCCTATCTTGAAACCCTATGGGTGGCCTCCACTTACCAGCCAGCTATACCTTCAAACCATCCTTTTCCATAGCAAGCTTGTTGGCTCATCACAAGAGGTTGCCGCCCGTTGAACCACCGCATCGCCGCCATCTCCAGCTACACACGGTTCACCATCTCCAATCCATCTTCGCACGCTTCAACACATGAGGAGTGGGAATTTATTTTTGTTTTTTTCTTCATTTTTCCTTTTAAATGAGTCTGCTACCATTTATATGAATATGTCCCCCATTTAAGTACGGATTCTTCATTCTCTTGGTAGATTTTACTTTTTTTTTTTTTGATTCATTGGTCGTTGATATCTACTTTTAGTTTAAGAGATGTGACATGTTGGTTTGGGTTTATTATGACCTCCATCTCTTTAGTTTACTTTCTCTTTGATGTTATGCATTATATTGTTCTATTGGTGATATGCGTTATTGATCTCTGGCCCAAAAAAAGGGTCATTTGAATTTATGGCCATAGAAATAGAAAATATTAGAGGGATCTTACTTGGTGAAAAGCACAAATATAAAGGACTTACTTTATTTATTATTTATTATTTATAAACATAGTGAGTTCAAATAAAATTTGGCTCAAATATAAAAGATTTTTATTGCACTTATCCCTAAATATGAATAGCTTCAAAGTATAATTCAAGCATATAAACTAGGAAAAATTCCAATCAGTCATCAATACTTAAATCCTTTTTTAATCGAGTCCTTAATATATATATATATATATATATTCATTTGAGTCAACAAATTTTGGAAAATTTTTATTTGAATCCTTTAGTTAACTATGTAAAATACTGTGTTAGACACGCTGCTTACTACATTGGGGATACAACGAAATCAACGAATACTGTAATTAGGATTTATTGAGCTTAAAATTCATCGAAGAATGCCAATATTTCTAATATTCATCATTTTGAAGAAAATCTGGAATTTTAAGTTGAACAATATAGATGCAAGTATCCAACAGATACCGGGCATGCACACTTCATGTGGTCTCAAAGAAATTACATGGAAATGATAATTCTAAGTCGAAATGACCCGAAGAGGGCTTCAAGAGGTGGAATAGAGGAATCATGGGTTGTTTGCATGATCTGGGAAATGGTGAAGGAGTTAACTTCCTAATATTATAAAATTTTCTCTGATTACTGAAAGATTATATGCAATATTACATTATATATAATTGTTTATGCATTGTATACAGTTGATAACTTATTTATCTTTTTGTGTGTGTACATACATAGCATTGAGAGATATTCTCCTTATTGAATCGTTGTTTTGATGCAAGATAATACTAAAAAAGGTTGGGATAGATTAAGATTGTGTGAACGAGAGCCCCCCTATTCAATTCTGTAGTACAGAAATGACTTTCCGTAGTTGCAGAGTTGTAGATTTTACTCTTGGCATCCTTGGAAGAAAAATAAATAAAATCTTTTGTTTTGGGATTAAGATTCTAGATGTTCATGAGATATTGGATTCTATAATTATTTTATGAAAGTATAATTGCACATGACATAATTTGATATTTAATAATCGAATAGAGTTTTGTAATCTTTGTATCGCAAAATAGTCATTATACCACAAATAACTACTTTAAATATTTTTTATTAAACCCCTTTTATGGTCATTACATAATCTCATATGCCAATCATCAAAGTGATCTAGGTAGTAATCATCAAGCAAAAATACCATTAATATCTATTAACTCTTCACTTTTAGAGGGAGTACTAGAATAACAATGGTACAAGTGACTAAAGCAAGAATTGATTGTCAAGCTTAGGAGCTCAAGAATCAAATAGCGACTAGAAGATTGAAGACTCAGCATTCAAGCTGTTCCTACTTGGATATTAATAACTACAAAGTCAATGTTTTTGGGCTTCTTTACATGTCACAATTATATGGTTTTATTAAGGTTGATTGTTTTTCCCATGGTTTCTAATTATCAATGCCTTTGCTTAAAGCCACTAATTACTTGCATTTTTTTTTAATTATTACAATAATATTTGTAAATTATAAAACTTTCATCATAGTAAATATATAAAAGAATTAAAAAAATAGTTTTCCCCAAGCATACCCAAAGTTTTAGGAGTATACTCTTAAATATTGTGAGTTTTTTTATTTAAAAATTTGAAAAATATTGTATTTATAAAAATTATTTCAAAAATAGGTTTCGAAAGTGCAAATTTAGTATGCATCTTCAGTTTTACAAATTAAATATTGTATTCACTAAAATGTTCACCCAATAACACATCAAAACATCTATCCCACTAACTCAACCTTAGACCAGCTAACGCCATGAACAATTATGCAAAATCGGTATCTTCCTCCAAAATAATGAATTTTTAGCATCCAACAAGACAACAAAAACCCAGTTCTCCTCAAAACCCGTCTGTTCTCTTCACCTTCCGAATTCTTTTCCCAGCTCTCTCTCGTGTTCACTTCTCAGATCCCTTTTCTCAAACACCCTATTGGTAGATTACACGGATTGTAAATTGACCCGCAAAGCGGTCGAAGTTTATGCATTGGTGGAAGGGGACGGCTTGTTCCCTCCTTTAGATTGATTACACGGATTGGCTTAGGGTGTTTGTTAATATAATGATCGGTGTTCTGAGTTTGCGTCGGGAGAATGGGGGAAAAGGGCGTTGGATTAAATTCAAAGATGCATTTTTGCTCTGATTTTTTCTCATTTTCTTCGAAGTTAACCGCTGTGAAGGGATTGTTTTGTAAAATATATATATAATACAGACAATTTAATTGTAAAAAATAGAAACACACATACCCAAATTAAAAATATGCAAAAATACAGGTACTCAGGGTATAATTTACATTATTATTTTTTTATATATTTAAATGTACATTGAAATGTCTAACTATTTAATATCTATAAATCATCTGCTTTCCTCTAAGCTGCCACCAAATAACAATTTTATGCATGCCAACTGTTCCAGATTTTAAATTAATGAGAGCTTAACAACTAAAGCTCCATAGTTTATGGTAAGCTCAACAGCAAATGAAGAAATGAACCAACGGGAACCGTTGATATAATCTTTTGTCCAAAATAAGTTGGGAGAAAACAAAAGTAGGTCACACGGTGCACGCTGGAACTATTAAGTTTTTAATCTGTTATGTTAAAATAGATGCTCCATATTGGCCTTCATAACTTTTAATTGATAAAGGAATTCAAGAAATTTATAAATCAATCCACAAAGATAGCATGTGCTTGAAAACAGTTATTCATGGTAGAAGGAAGACAAAATGGGGATCCTCAGTCCTCACTTATTCTTCTCCTCTCTCTTTCCTTTCCTCACGCTTCTCGTTTTCTCTTACACATTTTCTAAAAATGGCATAAACTATATTCTTTTACCGAAACCTCTATCATTGATATAGCATTTCTTTTGAATCCACAAAACTCAAACTTCTCTTCAATTTCACAATTAAAATCTCTTCGTTTATGATGATAACCTATCTTTTAACCAGTAGAAACCTTTTTGTATATATTCTTTATATTTTGATATATTAAAACTCAATATTAATTACTTTATATTTCAATTCAATTCTAGGATTTTGTAATGACCTCTAAACTATACATTTCCCTCTCTTTTTTGGATAATATCATTTTTTTTTTCATATTAAATTTCAAATGTCTACACATAGATTACCATCTTTAATAAATTTCTAAATTTTGTCCCCCCTAAGAACATGATCTCTCAGCATATTGCAAATATCTCAAAGCATATAACCCTATTTGTAAGTTCCAAGTTCCAAGTTCCATGATGCATTATATTTTATTAATTATATTTGAAATACCCTTATTCAACCTCACCTTGTAAATATTTCTACTGTATGTAATAACATTAGATAAGTACCAAATTTTTTTTTTTTATGAAATTAGGATATAATTACAATTTTTTTCTTCTGTAGTTCATTTTTTTTTTCTTTTTTGGGCTTCTTTACATGTCACAATTATATGATTTTATTAAGGTTGATTGTTTTTCCCATGGTTTCTAATTATCAATGCCTTTGCTTAAAGCCACTAATTACTTGCAATTTTTTTTAATTATTACAATAATATTTGTAAATTATAAAACTTTCATCATAGTAAATATATAAAAGAGTTAAAAAAAAAATAGTTTTCCCCAAGCATATCCAAAGTTTTAGGGGTATACTCTTAAATATTGTGTGTGTGTGTTTTTTTTTTATTTTAAAATTTACAAAATATTGTATTTACAAAAATTATTTCAAAAATAGGTTTTGAAAGCGCGAATTTAGTGTGCCCTTTCAGTTTTGCAAATTAAATATTGTATTTACAAAAATTATTCCAAAAATAAGTTTCAAAAACACGAATTTAGTGTGCGCCTTCAGTTTTGCCAAAATTTGCAAAACTGAAGGTGCATACCCTACTATGCCCTTAGTACAAATTTTGTTGGGCACGGACAAAATCTATGCCTTTAATACAATTTGAGTGAAATGTTTTTTTGGCATTACAAATGTCCATTGAAGTACGTCAAGTTTCATGTTTGGAACGTTGATGACAATACTATAATATATTGACATCAAAATCTAGTGAACTATATCCAAAACCTACGAGTGATTATTGTATTTTTTTTTTGGTCTATAATATTGATTAATTGTATGTTGTTGATTATCTAATTGAGTTAAAGAATTAAGCCATTAAATAAAAGTGATCATTTGGTTAATTAATAAATAGAGTTATTAGACTTATCTCATAGATTTTTTTTATATGAGCTATAATATGTAAAAAACCCATATATTTTATTATGTTTATTGTGAGAGATCACAATAAAATAAAATATTAAAAGTTATAAATAGGGTTGAATCCCTAGTTTAAGCCATGTGAGCATCATTAGGGTTTATTTTCTTTTTTTTTTCCCTTTTTTTTCTACATCCTATCGGTGAAAAAAATAAAGAAGAGACACTACTATAGGTTAGAAAGAAAACCTTTTTAAGATTTGCTTTTGTGTGAATTCAAATACACTTTCGCATATGAATTTAATCATAATTTTATACCTTAATTTTACACATGAGGTCTTAGATTATTTTTCTTGAAAATATAAAGTTTTTATTTTCAACAAGTGGTATTAAAGTTATCATATATAAAATAAAAGCTTTGTTTTGATAAAGAAACTATCAATATTTTTATTATTACGATTTAATCGTTCAAAGTTTTGTGCTTTAAAATCAATGAGATTGAGGGCAATATGTTGAATCTTCATAAATTTAATGGTTGGAGTTTTTAGGAATAATTGTAGATATATGCTTACGAACATGATTTTTTTAAAGGAGTAATGGGTCTTTGATTGCTCATTACGATTAAATAAAATAAAGAAAGCTTTCCACCTTTCGATTCGGCATGTAAAAAGTACAAAGCGATTCATATTATATTGTTACTTCCTGATTAATTACAATTCAGTTGACAATCTTTCCCAGTTGCCATGAGATGCATGATGACCTAATTTTATAATTCTTGGTGTATAGTGATTATACTCAGAGGATAATGGAATCGCCTCTCGCCGGTGTTATTATGTTCACACTTTCTTTTCAATTCTTGACGAAATTCTACACGATGATGAACGAAATAATATGGACAGAGTTGATATTTAGTTTAATTTCATATTTTTCTTGATCATAATATTTTCTGTCATAAGACAGAAACGGGGATAAAGTATTCCTTTATTTGAATTTACTTAAATGTGGACTTATCTCATGGTTAAGTTAAAGATTTAAGACGAAAGTGCTTATATTTATTTAGTTTGTTTTATTTTTTTTAAATCTTATATAATATTTCATGTTAAATTAAAATAATATGTTGCAAAAATAACCTCTATTATTTAAGTTTCTTTTTTAGAAATAATTAACTATTAGGTTAAAGATTTACATGAAAATATCTGTATTTATGCGAATAATAATTAGCCTAAAGAAAGATAATTGTTTAGCTACATGATAGACATGTGATAGTAAATATGTGATGATTATGGTTTCATACATACAATTTTGTCAACTTAAAAGAAGACATATTATTGGTAGAATTATTTTATCAATATTTATTATTGGTTTAGAGGATGCCGTTTACCGTTGATATTTTTGTTAAAAAAACTAAATATTAATGATGTACTAGGTGTCTCATAAAGGCTCAATTAAAGTATTACTTTTGTTATTATTCTATGTTGATGTGAATTATTGTGCATGATAATTATAATTTATGTGTTATATTTATTCATGCATTAAAGTGAAAAGTTATCATTAATTGTGAGTGTGCTTTATTTTTTATTCAATTAGTGTTACCTCTATTTCCGCCAATTTGAATAACATTTTAGTGCTTAACAGCATGAACTTTAAGAAATGGAAGAAACATATCACTATTTTGTTAGGATGCATGGATCTTGACTATGAGATCCATACTAATTAACCTCCCAACCTTATTAGTGAAAGTACTCCTAAGGAAAAAAATGATTTATGAAAAGTGGGGATGTTCTAATTGCATGAATCTAATAATCATGATGCATTATATACCAAATACCATCAAGGGAGTTATGCTTGAGGAGAAAAATGTTAAAAAGTTCCTAAGCCAAACAGTAAACTAATTTGCAGGTTTTGAAAAGGTCAAAACAAGCACCATTCTTACAAAGCTTGTTTCTATGTGGTATAATGGCAAATGAAATATAAGAGAGTACATCATGGAGATGTCTAATCTTGTTACAAGATCGAAGGCCTTAAAGTTGGAATTGTTTGATGACATTCTTGTGCACCTAGTCTTGATCTCTCTTCTTACTTAGTTTAGTCCTTTCAAGATAAGTTACGATACTCAAAAAGGAGAAATGGACATTAAATGAGCTGATTGCACAATGTGTGCAAGTGGAAGAAAAATTGAAACAAGAAAGGATTGAAAGTGCTTATGTGATAACTTATGTTCAGGATAAGACTCATAAGAAAAGGAAAATGGATCATAAAGGTAAAGGAGCTACAAATGCTAGGACTTTACATGTGTATTAGAAATAAGATAAGGGTATCACTTGTTTCT
The DNA here is from genome assembly GCA_037954665.1 of Laguncularia racemosa. Taxonomy (NCBI): domain Eukaryota; kingdom Viridiplantae; phylum Streptophyta; class Magnoliopsida; order Myrtales; family Combretaceae; genus Laguncularia; species Laguncularia racemosa. Next base: position 314,692 of record JBBMOL010000245.1, on the reverse strand, counting down.
TTTGCAAGAAAGTTGGTCATGTGAAGAATTGCCCCAAGTATGTAAAGTGGCTTGTGAGAAAAAGGTGAACTTTTCAACTTTATTTGTTTAGAAGTTAATTTAGCTTTAATATTGACTCATACTTAATGGATAGATACATGTGCAACTATTAACATAAGTGTTACCATATAGGGTTATCTAAGTAGTCGAGTGCCAAGTGATGTTGAAAGATTCATTTATCTAGGTAATGGTAACAAGGTTCTTGTTAAGGCTATCGGTGTATATAGATTACAATTAGAGTCTAGTTGTTATTTAGATTTGAAAGAGACTTATTATGTACCGTCATTTAGATAAAATTTAATTTCTGTTTCTTATTTGGACAAATTCAACTATCTTTGCTCATTTGGAAATTGAACATTTAGTTTTTTTTCAATATTTAAATGTTATTACTACTAGTACTTTAATTAATAATCTATACAGATTGAATTTGCATACCTCATATATAGAAGAAACCTTGCATACAAGTAATGTTGGAATAAAGCAAAAATTAATAAATGAGAATTCACTAATGCTGTGACATAAGCTTTTAGGAAATTTTTCTAAACAAAAGATTCAAAGACTTTTGTTAGAAGGAATTCTTAATTTCCTTGACTTTTTTAATTTTGAAATATATATTGAATGCATTAAGGGAAAACAAACAAATATCAAGAAAAAGGGTGCCACAAGGAGTTCTACCATCATGGAATTAATACATACTAATATATGTGGCCCATTTCCTACAGCTTCATGGAATGATCAATAGTATTTTATTACTTTCATATATGACTATTCTCGTTATGGGTACCTATATTTAATAGATGAGAAGTCACAGTCTTTGGATGTTTTCAAGGAATATAAACATAGAAGTTGAAAATCAACTTAATAAGAAAATTAAGGCTGTTAAATCTAATCATGGTTGTAAATACTATGGCAGATCTGATGAATCTGGTGAACAGTGTCTTGGACTTTTTGTGAGATACTTAAAAGAATACGAGATTGTTCCTCAATACACCATGACAACACCATGATAGGACAATCAAGTCAAAATGGTACAGTTGAGAGATGTAATCAAACTTTAAAGGATATAGTTAGAAGTATGATTAGTCATTCTTCTTTACCAGAATTACTTTGGAAAGAGGCATTACAAACTGTAGTATACATCCTTAATCAAGTTTTAAGCAAAGTTGTAGCTAAAACCCCAATTGAGTTATGGACTGGTAAGAAGCTTAGTGTTAAGCATTTTCATATCTAGAGCTATTCAACCAAGGCTAGGCCATATAGGCCTAATGAGAGAAAATTGGACTCAAGAATGATTAGCTATAACTTTGTTGGATACTTAGAGCAATCAAAAGGATATAAATTCTATGATTGCTCAAGTAAATCCTTTTTTGAGATTGGGATTGCTACATTTCTTAAGGATGTTGAATGTAGTGGGAGCATAACAGCAAAAAATATTGTCTTTGAGGAGGAATATGTTAACATTCTTGCACTTGTAACTAAAAATGTGTCAACAATTACACTCATTACTTTTCAAGATGCATATATAGATATTCAAAATGTTCTTAGGATTCCTTTTACCATTGTAGAGGAACAAGCTCTTGCCTATATTGAGAGATCACAATAGCCTTAAGAGCAAGTGTCATTGCATAGATCCACTAGGGAAAGAAGCTATGCGATTCTAGATAATTATGTCATATATCTTCAAGAGCATAAGTTTGATAAAGGATTAGAAGATGATTCATCATCTGTCAGCCAAGCTAAACAAAGTGTAAACTCCCAAAAGTGGATTGATCTGATAAAGGAAGAGATGAAATCAATGAAAGACAATGATGTTTGGGATCTCGTCAAATTACCTGAAGGTATGAAATTGATTAGTTACAAATGGATTTTTAAGACCAAGTGGGATTTAAAAGGTGATGTCAAAAGATATAAAGCATGTCTTATTCTTAAGGGTTTCACTCAAAAGGATGCATCAATTGTAATGAGATTTTCTCTCTAGTTTCATTGGAAGACTTTTAGAATTATTATAGCATTCGTTGCTCATTATTATCTAAAGCTCCATTAGATAGATGTAAAGACTATGTTTCTCAATGGCAACATTGAAGAAACAATATATATGGTGCAACTAGAAATTTTTGAATCAAGAGAATCAAAACATGTAGTATGAAAATTAAAGAGATCCATCCATTGATTAAAGCAAGCATCCTGTTAATGGTATAAAAAATTTGATCAAGTGATTACTTCTTTTGGTTTTAAGGAAAACGCTGTTGATTGGCGTGTATATCACAAGATCAGTGGGAGTAAATTTGTTTTTCTAGTGTTATATGTCGAAGATATTCGACTTTCAAGTAATGATACATGTATATTGCACGAGACCGAGAGATTTCTTTTAAATAGTTTTGAAATGAAAGATCTTGGGAACGCATCCTTTATGTTGGGCAGATAGATCCATCATGATCATCCATGAGGTATATTAGGCTTATCACAAAGGGTATATATCGATAAAGTACTTAGCAGATTTGGCTGAAAGATTGTGCACTAGGAGACACTCCAGTGACAAAGGGTGATAAGTTTAGTTTGAATTAATGTTCTAAGAATGGTATTGAGAAAAAGGCAATGGAGCATATCCCTTATGTATTAGTAGTAAGGAATCTTATGTATGCTCAAGTATGTATGTGTTTGGATATTACGTACATTATTGAAATGTTTGGTAGATATACGAGTAATCCCAGCATAGATCTTAGAAAGCAGTAAAATGTGTAATGTGATACTTATAGAGAGAAAAAGGATTTTATGCTCACATATTAGAGGTTTGATCATTTAGAGATCATGGGGTATTCTAACTTTGACCTTGTTGGGTGCTTTGATAGTAGAAAGTCCACTTTTAGTTACATTTTCATAATGGCTAGTGAAGCTATGTCATGGAAGAGTCAAATAGACGCTTACAACTTCTTCTACCATGGTAGTAGAATTTGTTGCTTGTTATGAGGCATAAAACTAGGAAATATGGTTGTGAAATTTTATTATAGGACCATAAATTATTGATGGTATTGAAAGACTATTGAAGATTAATTGTGATAATAAAGCTCCTAAATTGTATTCCAAGAACAATAGGATTTCATCAAAATCAAAACACATTGACATTAAGTTTCTTGTTGTTAAAAAGAAAGTTCAAAGTTCTCAATTGTCAATTGAACATATTAGTACTAATCTCATTATTGTGGATTTGCTTACTAAAGGTTTACCACTTAAAGTATTTTATAAGTATGTTGCTTGTATGGGTATTGTTCATCTTGATGATGTGACAGTATAGTAGGAGATTTGTTTTCAGTTGATGTTTCTTTGTAACATTCTATTATACTTAACTTATATATGGTTTTGAATTCTTTGCAATAAAATATATATTTCTATTACAGTTGTGTATAAAATAAGGAGTATATTATAAGTAATCAAGTAGAACTGATTGGAAATAGGCATTTTAAGGGTCACATTGCATGTAGTTTCCATGTTATACATCCATACTTGATTTATGTTGTCAATTGTATTGATATTAGTGACCATTGATGGGTATTGTCACAACAAATAGTGACAAAGGCCACTTTGATCCAATATTGTATGATTGATGGACTAGATTATTTATAGATGAGATTTAGTATAAACAATAAAAGTTGAATTCATAAGGATTTAACAATATACAATTATTAGGTGATATGTGTGGCTCAAGTGGGAGATTGTTGTATTTTTTGTAGTCTACAATACCAATTAATTGTATATTGTTAACTCCTAATTGAGTTAAGGAATTATGTCATTAAATAAAAATGATCATTCAGTTAACTAATGGATAGGGTTACTAGATTCATCTCATGGATTTTTTTTAGTATAGATCACAATGTGTTGAAACTTATATATTTTATTTCATTTATTGTGATGGGTTATAATGAAATAAAATATTAAAGGCTATAAATAGGGTTAGGTCTTTGGTTTAAGTAGTGTGGATTTATTTTCTTTCGTTTCCTTTTGTTTTTTCCACATCCCATTAGTGAGAAGATAAAGAAGAGATATTGTTATGGGCTGAAAAGCAAAACCTTTTAAGATTTGCTTTTATTATAAATTTAAGTATGCTTTTGTGTATGAATTTAATTATAATTTTGTATCTTAATTTTATAAATTAGATCTTGGATTATTTTTTATGAAAATATAAAGTTTTTATTTCCAATAGTGAAAGCATCCTCGTGTTTATATTTGGTGTTTGGACGACAAAAGAATTTCCTCTAATCATTCAATCCAAGGATCGATACTAATTAAAATTTACGGATGGACAGAGTTGTGCACGTCCTATCTATCATATAACTGGACCAACATCTACTTATTTAGACTGGAAGGACTCAAATCACGATGTAGCAAATGTGACAAGATTTGGAAAATTGATTTCTTTATTTTTTTTCCTCCTGCTGCCTTTCTTCCACATGTTGAATATATATATACGAGAGAATGTTATCTATTTCTTCCTAAACTAGCTCCTACAAATTAGCTAAGTTAATAACAAGAGTATCTCCAATATCTATCTACCTAAATTACAAAGATTACAAGGATATCTATCTACATAAATTACAAAGATCACAGATATCACAATCGTGGAGAGCACAAGCGGCAGGGGATACACGACCGTGTACTTTGGCCGTGTACTTTTCTGTGCACATTCCAACCACATACACGACCGTGTACTTCTGGTCGTGTATCTTTCTATGGATTTGCTTGACTCCATACACGGCAGTGCCTTTTAGCCGTGTGTCTGGCCGTGTATGATTCTGTGCAATCTTGGAATTCCTACACGGCCGTACCTTAAAAATACACGCCCCGTGCATCTTCCTAAAATACACAAACGTACACAATACTCCCCCTCAAGTTAGAGCATGAAGATCTCGAATGCCCGACTTGCGAAGAACATATTCATATTGCTTTGTACCTAAAGCTTTGGTAAAAATATCAGCAAGTTGCTCACGAGACGGCACAAACTTCGTTTGAATATCATCATGAAAGATTGAATCACGCACAAAATGACAGTCAACTTCAATGTGCTTCGTTCGTTCATGAAACACGGGATTTTGAGAGATGTGAAGAGCGGCTTGGCTGTCACAATGCAATGTCATGGGTAAGGAATGAAGTACACCGAGGCTACACAAGATGCCTTTCAACCATTTTAACTCACAAGTAGTTGCAGCCATAGAACGATATTCCGCTTCAGCAGACGAACGAGACACTGTTTGTTGCTTTTTCGTTTTCCAAGAGACAGGAGAGTCGCCAAGAAATACCAACCATCCAGTAAGCGATCTCCTTGTCAATGGACAACCGGCCCAGTCGGCATCACACCATCCATGCAAGCGGAGGTCAGATTTACTACTCAATACTATACCTTGCCCTGGACTACGCTTTAGGAAATGAACCACTCGCAACGCAGCTTGCCAATGATCTTCACGTGGTTGCTGCATAAATTGAGATAAGACGTGAACACTATAAGAAAGTTCAGGTCTGGTGAAACACAAGTAAATCAATCGTCCAACCAGACGACGATATGATTCCGGGTCATTAAGCAAGGGGCTAGTCGAAAGTGCCAAACGATGATTTTGTTCTAAAGGGACCTAGGTAGGGCGAGCTCATAACAGTCCAACTTCAGAAATAATATCCAACGCATATTTCCTTTGACACAGAAAAAATCCGGCAGGTCCCCGCGCAACTTCTATACCAAGAAAATACTTCAAAATTCCCAGGTCTTTCATATGAAAACAAGCACAGAGATGTGTTTTAAACTGTTGTATAGCAGAACTGTTGTTGCCAGACATAATAAGATCATCCACATAGACAAGAACATTGAGCTGTATAGTATCACGTTGCATAGTGAACAAGGAATAGTCAGAAAGAGACTGTTTAAACCCATACGCTTTCAAAGCAGTAGATAGCTTGGCAAACCAACATCTCGGAGCTTGTTTGAGACCATCGAGTGACTTACGCAATTTGCAGACCTTGCCAGAATTCGAGACGTGAAAACTAGGAGGCAACTTCATGTAGACTTCCTCTTGAAGATCCCCATGAAGAAATGCATTATGGACATCCATCTAATGTACTTCCCAAGTTTTTGCCGCTGCTACTGCTAAAAACATTCGAGCAGTAGTCATCTTAGCAACGGGAGCAAAAGTCTCAGTATAATCGATCCCTTCCACTTGACGATTGCCTAACACCACGAGCCGGGCCTTATAACGTTCCACAGTGCCATCTGAATGATATTTGATCTTGTATACCCACTTACAGCCTAGAGCTTTCTTATGGGGAGGCAAATAAGCGATATCCCAAGTTACATTATTTTCCAATGCTTGTATTTCTTGTTGCATTGCCTCGTGCCACCGTTTATGTTTCACGGCTTCAGAGAAAGTGATTGGCTCACGTTCTGCACTTATTGCTGCAAGAAAAATACGATGTCGCAAAGAAAATTGAGTGCAATTCACATAGTGTGCAATAGGATGAGCCGTACCTGAGAGATGCTGTGGTATGGATGACGGTGAGGATGGACTCAATTTTTGGATTGTATGAGTAACATAATCGTGCAACAACACTGAAGGTTGTTTGTGCCTATGTCCACGACCCAACAATTCTCCTTCGACAACCTGAGCACCCTGTTCCAGTGTACCAGCTTGACTACCTTGCTCCTCTTCCTGTTCGAATTCCCGTTCGTGTTTTGTTTCCGGTTGAAATACGTTATCAATGTGTCTCCCCCTTGCTATCAAGCTAGCCTCATCTGGTGAATCAATATCAGTTATCTTACACCTAAAGGACGAAGCAAATGGAAATTCTGTCTCGAAAAATTTCACAACGCGTGAAACAAAGAATTCACTTGTTTCTAAATCATATAGCCACTATCCCTTTTGCCCAAAAGGATAACCAACAAAAATACACCGTCTACTTCTACCGTTAAATTTGTCTCCCGATCTCCCTTGTTTATGAGCGTAGCATAATGACCCAAAAATTCTGAGATGATCATATGCAGGTTCCCGTCCATAAAGGATACTATAAAAGTTTTTCCATTTAGAACTGATGAAGGTGTGCGATTTATTAAGTAACCAGCAGTTAGAACACATTCACCCCAAAACGAAATAGGGAGATAGCCTTGAAAGCGTAGAGCTCGAGCCACGTTTAATATGTGTTGATGTTTTCTTTCTACCCGACCGTTTTGTTGTGGTGTCCCAACACAAGACGTTTGAAAAATAATGCCATTTTCAAGAAAATAATTTTTCATGCAAGTAAATTCCGTTCCATTATCGCTTCTCACAATTTTTACTTGTTTATTAAACTGTCGTTCAATAATGGAAAAGAACCTTTCCATGGCTTTAGATACCTCCTTCTTATCAACAAGCAGATATATCCACACAGCTCTAGAGTAATCATCAACAATAGTTAAAAAATATGATTCTCCACAAGAAGAGATTTTTCTATAGGGACCCCACAAATCACAATGTATCAATTCAAACATTTCAGATGCTCTAAAATCACTAAGAGGAAATTTTTCTCTAGTCTGTTTTGCTCTTTGACAAATCTCACAACATTTATTCAAACTATTATCCTTAGTAAGATCCACAACTGGAAGTAACTTGGTAACCTTCATAGACGGATGACCCAGACGTTGATGCTAAAAATCTAGTGATCCCATCGTATCTGCTTTCATTGCTTTAATTCTTGGTGTCCCTTTGAAGTAATAGAGTCCATCCCGACGTTCACCCGCACCAATCAGCATCCTCGAGGATCGGTCCTGTATTACACAAAGATTGTCAATGATTTTAATTATACAATGGGATTGATCTATGAGTTGCGACACGGAAATCAGATTGCAGGTTAATCTAGGCACATATAAAACATTTTCAAGAACAAGATTTTCATCAAGATAAATTGTCTCTTCTTTGGTGGCAAGAGCACTGCTCCCATTTGGCAACCCTACGAAACACTGCAGAACTGTCTGCAAGTTATACAAGCTACTTAAATTTCCCGTCATATGGTTCGTTGCTCCCGTATCAATTATCCAGGACATGTGCTTACCAGTCATTTTTTCACCTCGAAATGTTTTGTTATTTACCAGCTTTACAAGTGCCTCCCATTGCTCATTGCTTAGACCAAGCGATCCAGGTCCATCCCCTTCGGCGTTGTTCGTCGATGAAGAACTACCTCCTGCGGTCTGAGCAGCGTTGGCACGTACCGAACCAGACCCCCGTCCAGCTCCTTGTCCTGTTCTTTGTTGAGGCAACTGTTGTCCTTTGCCACGTCCTCCGCTTTTCCCTTCGTTGCGGAATCTGTCGCCCCACCATTCCGGATATGCAATCAGGGCAAAACAGCTTCTGGCCTCATGCCCTTTACGTTTGCAATGTGAACATACCATGTTCTTATCCTTCCCATCTCCTCGAGTACGAGCTGCAAAAGCCATCACTTCCCCGTGTTCATCCTTTCCACGAGAAATAGCTTTCACTCGTTCTTCTTGGATAAGCATCGAGTACACTTTATTCAGGTTAGGCAACGGATCTTGAGCCAGAATGTTAGAGCGAACAGTCTCATACATTGTTTCTTCTAATCCCATGAGAAAAATATGCACCTTTTCCTCTTCTCGATTTTTTTCTAACACAGTCCTGAGATCACATGTGCATCCTCCACACTTGCACGTCGACAGCTGTTCGTAGTTGGCTAATTCATCCCACAGTTGTTTGAGTTTGCCATAGTAATTGACAATACTCATTCCTTTCTGCTTGCACTCGACAAGGTTTGATTTCAGCTGCTGTATTCTAGGTCCATTCACCAACGAGAAACGCTCCCGTATATCATTCCAAAGGTCTTGTGCAATCTCTACATGTGAGATTGTTGATCTAAGGTTAGGCTCGATAGTATTTCGGATCCAAGACACCAACAACGAGTTGATTGTCCACCAATCTTCAAGGTCTGCAGAATTCTCATCAGGTCTCGTGATTGTTCCATCAACAAATCCGAATTTCTTCCTCGCTCTCAAGGCCGTTCTCAATGAGCGAGACCACTCGTCATAATTCTCCCCCTTCAACTGGACCTGAGTTATTAAAAGTCCAGGATTGTCGAGTGACGTGATGTCATATGGTGATATGGTTTTTCGTTTGAAGTTTCCATCATCACCAGAGTTCATCTTTACCGTTTTTTTTTTCAGTTCTGTTCAAACAAATCAAGATGCGATTTGCTGCTCTGATACCATGACAAGATTTGGAAAATTGATTTCTTTATTTTTTTTCCTCCTGCTGCCTTTCTTCCACATGTTGAATATATATATACAAGAGAATGTTATCTATTCCTTCCTAAACTAGCTCCTACAAATTAGCTAAGTTAATAACAAGAGTATCTCCAATATCTATCTACCTAAATTACAAAGATTACAAGGATATCTATCTACCTAAATTACAAAGATCACAGATATCACAATCGTGAAGAGCACAAGCTGGCCGGCAGGGGATACACGGCCATGTACACGACCGTGTACTTTGGCCGTGTACTTTTCTGTGCACATTCCAGCCACATACACGACCGTGTACTTCTGGTCGTGTATCTTTCTGTGGATTTGCTTGACTCCATACACAGCAGTGCCTTTTAGCCGTGTGTCTGGCCGTGTATGATTCTGTGCAATCTTGGAATTCTTACATGGCCGTGCCTTAAAAATACACGCCCCGTGTATCTTCCTAAAATACACAAACGTACACAATAAAATGCGCATATTCCTTTGATGGGTAAGTTTCCGAAACCGTAGGCCAACATCTTTGGCAATATAATCCATGTAATACAAGCCTTTTTTTTTTTTTTTTTAAGAATATCAAGATTAGAGTGATCTTTACCTGCAATACGTGATTCATATAGACATGCTTTGACAATAAATAGTGGCTTTGTTACACTAGATCTTTAGAACTTATTGGACTGTCCAAAATTTAAAAAAAAAAGAAGGTTTCTTACAACAATCTAGTGTTCTATTTAGTCATTTAGGTTGCAGAAAATTGCATGCGTTCTTTATGTGCTGATCCGACAGATGGGTTCACTCAGGTGCCACTATTGATGGTGTAAGTACTTCATGCTAAAAAGAGTATTTGTTTATGGGAAAATGTTTTAGGAACTTTTTTTTTTTTAGTTATTTATTAGGTTATCTCCAATTTTAAATATTTCATTTAAGGTTCTAATGGCCATATTATTAACTTAAAAATCTTTTTTCCACAAGAATTTTCTTATTTCATCTTTAATTCTTTGAGGAGAATTCTTAGATGCTTTCTTAGGTCTTTGAGGAGAGTTTTTAAGTGATACTTGCTAGAAAAAGTTAAAATAATAATAAAATTGGATTACTACATGCTTTAAGAACCTTAAAAATTAGTACCTAATCTTAGATTTGGTGTTAACAATCATGATAAATATATCCTTATAGTTAAAGTCACAAAATTGTTGAATATTATGGTAGTAATATAAAGAGATTTTGATTACTAGGGACTTTTAATGACAATTAATGATAGAAGACAAGATGGTAACCGATGCACATGAAAAATATTTTACCTTCTCATTACTTTTTTTTAAAAGCCATTAATATCTTCAACTTTTTGAGGCTATTACAATAATATTTGACAACTGTAAAAATATAATTATACAAATAATTGAAATATATATATATCTTGGAAACATTCTCATGAAATAATCACACTCTAATGTGAATGTGAAATTAGATAATAAAATAAGTGTTCATCTTTATGGTTTTTGTTTCATTATAACCTAAGATTTTTTTTTTTTTTGGCCATAAAAGATAGTAGTATTAGAGATGTAAAGAGACAAGGGCATTAAAGAGTTTATTATGATTTTCATAGATACAACCTCTACACCTCTCATTTGAAAGGATAAGCTCAAGCTTCTCTAGACAATCATATAGCCAATTCAGTGGACACAAATTTTGTAGAGTTTGGGTTGCTACCCAGTCCACTACACAATTAGCTTCCTTGCTTAGCAAATGGAATTCAATGGTGGCAATGCTTGAACATAATCTGGTCAAATATTGAAGAATAGGCTAGAGTTGCCATGGTGCATTTGCGGGACATAGTAGTGCCACATACACAACTGCACAATCTAGTTTAATCACCACTTGATTCCATCTTCTAGGTCGAGCATATTGGATGGCTTCAAGGATGACTCTGCATTCTACCACATCCACCCTATTGGTTGAGATTCAAGTAGCACTTCCTCCACAAACTAGGCCTTTATTATTCTTAGTAACAAAGCTTACCATGACCTCCCTTAATTTTGGGTTAAGAGCTCCATCAACATTCAATTTAATAACCTTGCATTGAAGAGGAACCTAACTTACCTAGGTACTATGTTGATGATTGTATTAAGAAGACATGACCTTCGGTGCCTACACAGTAGGTTGCATCAATTCAGGTTCTATTGCAATCATGTCACCACTACAATGAATTAGTTGAAGACTCCTAGATAAAGCCACATTCTAGATCATGGTCTGGTCATTTACCGCATCTCTAGTGGAATCAAGAGGTGTATTTGGGTTGAATGCATCCTCCTTAGGAGGTCCCGAAGAGTTGTCATTGGAATCAACTGAAACACATGATAATTCATCTAAAGCTCGCCTGCATGAAGCAATTGTGTAATCCACAATAGGTGATTGCGATTTAAAATGTGCATGACATTGTGATTTCTAAATACATCACACCACCGTAGATACCTTGGCAAATAATTCTAGCATTTTCTTTCTTTGTACCCTAACACCATCCAAGATTGATAGAAGCCATTTGTTAAACGTGGAAATTTTCCTTACCTTGATGCTAATACCCAACATTGGAAACTATATGGGTAAGGCCCACGAGCAACATAGCAAAGCATACTCCATTGATTCCTCTTTTACATAAAAATTGAACTGGTTGTCCTGAGTTATGCATCGCCTTTGAAGACTACTTTTGGTGGCTACTACATGATGGAGAGCTCGCCAAACAAAGTGTTTAACTTTAGGTAGTGAAGGGTTGTGCCATACCTATTTCCAAATCACCGGATCCAGCTGATGTAAAGAAGAGGTGCCCATTTGATGTTGTTTAGCACTACTCCGTAAGTGGTTGTAAGCCGATTTGATACTACATTGTCCATTCCTTTCATATGTCTAGATTAGTTTATCGTTGCTAGTTCCACCTGGGATTGGGATGGCGAGTATTGCATGATGGGTGTGGGTGTCAAAGAGCTAGTGGGGTACCTTAGATTTCCAAGACCGAGTTGTATCTTCTAGCAATTTGGCCACCCTCATTTCTTTGTTCTCCATACCAGGTTTGAAGGAGTGTGAGTGTCCTCTAATCTCCAGGATCTATCTATCCTTGGCCACATTGATCCTTATCACATCCCTGACTTGCCACATGGTTCCTCTAAGTAAGCAATCCCTTCTTTGGATAATACTTGCCCACCCTGATGAAGCTCTAGCACCTATATTAGCCTGCAAAAAGGTTTTGTTAAGAAAATAAAGACCTTTAAGCATTCTTACCCAAAATGTGTTAAGATTTGTATTGATCCTCCATAAGAGCTTAGTTAATAAAGCCAAATTGAAGTCATTCAGATCCTTAAACCTTAAACCACCAAAAGCCTTTGAAAGAGAGATTTTATCCTAACTCAGCTAATGAATCTTCTTTTCACCCTCTATTTGTCCCCACCAGTATTGTGCGATTACAGTGTTGACCTCCTTACACCATTTTGCAGGAAACTTGAAGCAACTCAAGGAATAATTAGGAATGGTGTTGGCAACAACTTTAATGAGAATTTCCTTTCTTGCTTAAGACAGTAAGTTCTTTTTCTAATTTTTGAGCTTGGACCTAATTTTATCCTTCACAAATCGGAGTGCTTTCGTTTTATTTCTTCCCTATATAGTAGGAAGGCCAAGATACTTACCAGGGTTGGAGGTCATCGGAACATCAAGAGCTACTTCGATCTCTTCCTTTTGCTGAATACAAGTGTTTTGACTAAAAAATAAGCTCGACTCATGGAAGTTGATTTTTTGTCCAAATGATTCACAATACTTCTCTACCATGTCCTTTTAAACCTGCACATTTGGGATAGTGACTTCTAAAAAGAAAAGAGAGTTGTCAGTAAAAAATAGATGCGAGAGGGATGGGCATGCTCTCCTTATGGTCAGGGCTCTCAAATGTGCACTATTAACAACATTTTCAACATTTCGAAAGAACACACAATGACTAAAATAAACAAATATGGTTATAAGGGATCTCCCTGCCTAGTTCCTGTAGATGGGTTCACATGATTGGTTATTTTTCTATTCACCAACACTCGATTTGAGATTGAGGTGACACAAGCCATTACCCATTTGACTTATGTTTCACAAAAGCCTAAACAAACTAAGACAACTTGTAGAAAATCCCATTCCACCCTATCATAAGCTTTGCTCATATCTAATTTAAGTGTACAACGTTTTGGTGCTCACTTGTTTGGTTTGTAACAAAATGATAAGCTTCATATGTAACAATCGTGTTATCAAGAATCACTCAAGCCATTACAAAAGCACTTGAGTTTTGGAGATAAAATCATTTAAATTGGACTTAAGACGATTCATTAGGATTCTAGAAATGACTTTATAAATAAAATCGCACAAACTTATGGGATGGAAATGAATGACTTCTTTAGGAGATGGGACTTTTGGGATGAGGACAATATCCATTGAATTGAGTAAAGGAGGGATAATACCTGAATTAAAAAAGGATAGAATAGTATCTACCACGAAATTTCCCATAATATACCAGTAGCATTGATAGAGAACCCTTGGGAAACCATCTAGGCTTGGGGCTTTAAGAGCTCCTAATTGAAAGGTGGTAAGCTTGACTTCCTTTGGCATGATCGGGATACTCAATTGGTGATTCATATCATTACTCATACACAAGGGAAGCAATTCAAGAACACTTCCCCAGTTTCGACTCCTCTTTAATTTGAATAATTACGTGTAAAATTGATGGAAAGGTTTGAGCAATGGCCTCCTTGTTGTCCAACCAACTACATTATAACCTAAGATTCTATTGAACTTTTTTATGCAGGGTCTAGACTATTCATTTGGAGTTTGGCAATTCGAAGGATATGGTTTTATGCCTAGTGGAACATCTATGTGCTACAATTGTCCAAATGCATATGGTGTCTCGATACTATCATAGTGAGATTATATGGTGGTGACATGAGATACTATAGTGGAGACCTATTTGCAACAATCATGTGCGATAAGTGGTTTAGGCTCAATATAATCCATGATGATGGTGAAGGGAAGGTGATAGACTTCCTCAATGGAGTTTATGTTAGTAATGTTGTATCGGTTGCTAATCACGACTTATAGACTTTTTTGGAAGTAAATTAACAAGGTCATGTTGTACCAAGATTCTTTAATGCACCATGCAAGCTCCAATTACAAGATTAAGCTCACTTTGAACAATGGATATTGGAATGGTTTTGTATATAACTTAGTTCCTGTATCTTATGATAAAGCTACTAGTGTACTAGAATATGGAAAAATGTATGACTTTTTGAAAAGATGCAAATTTAAATAGGTTTCAAGTTTGTGTGAAGTGTCTAAACAACTCTTAGTTGTTTCTTAGCTTAAAAGAATATGAATAATAGCGTTTGATTTGATCTAATCAACATAAGGCGAGTTAATAGTGCCCATTCGAATATCAATTTATTGGAATTGCTATTACTTAAAATATTGAATAGTAATTCATGATTGGCTCCAACTCATGAATTTCTTTTCAATGGCTCATTTATTTATTATTCATAACTACTCTATCATTATAAATTACACTACTCTAGTCAAATTGTCTACACTACGGGTATAATTGATATTTTGATTTTATTTCAATATAATTCTTTATATTATTTTATGTCAACTAAATAATGTAATAAACATGTAATAATGATTAAACTTTTATTCAATTTCTATTAGATTGCAATTCAATTTTTCCTTTACTCTATACAGTAAAGTGAATGGACCATAAGTGTGAACTCAACAAATTATACTATGAAGACTTTTGTTTTTACCATTTTTCATTTTGTATGGTTGTATTTTCAATCTTTATACTTTATATACCAGTATTTTAAAATTCTTATAAATATTAGTATAATGCCTAAAAACCTAGGACGTGTATAACTCGCCATGTGTTATCATTGAGTGATGACACGCAAAGGCTGATATACTAGCTAATTATCTCTAGGCATCTATCATATTTGCATATACATATTGATATAGCTCCAAATAAATATCACTAAGTGGCTTATATGAGTCTTACTTTACAATCACCAATACTTCACGTGTCATTTGGAATTTTTTTATTTCTAAAGAAATTAGAAAATATACATACAAAGCTAAATCTACAACTTCATAGTGAACAAATATAAACTGGAGTCTTATCTCCATTACAACTAAACTAAATTGAACATCCATAATCACCTACTCCTACTACATCAACACACCTAATTATTATAATAACATTGAACTCAACATCATCTCCTAAGTAAGGATCTACGATCGTCTCATCATAAACTACTATCTCCTCAGATGTACTTACAACTAATAAAGATTCCCACAAGGGGTAAGCTAATGCTTGATACATGAGTACCATAACCACAACATGCCATGCAATCACAATTCACAAGCATTTATATGCAACATGTATCGCAAACCATAGATTAATTATCTTTTTATTTAAACTAGATAAATACCACACTTTTAGTGTCCCAAAACTTGGGGTAACTAAGATTCAACATAAAAAATTGCCACCAATGGCCCTAACATCTCCTAAATCTACCTAGATTATTTTAGGACATAACTCCACTAGGAACAATGTTACATATTGATTATTAGGGTGGCATCTTAAGGTTAACCACCACCAGTCCTTAAGCTCATCCAAGTACAAGCATCACTCATTTATTAAGGCCAAGTATTAGTTAATAATACCATTTTTTATTAGCTAGCAAGCACACATAACAATCAAGGTAAACACATGTTTGGAATAGGTGGTTCATCTAACTTCTGATATCTCCAATCTCTAACTTTTGATATAAATCATTATTACAACTCTTAACATGCAAAATAACACTTATGCTTTTCAATTACAATTAATGTAGTTTGAATGTTCAACTTTGGTTTGACTTCTCCTATATTTTAAGCAAAAATATGTGTTTAAGAGAAAAGGTTTAGACCATGTCCAAAAGGTTTGGATCATTTTGATGTTTTAAAGGGTTAGAAGCTTTTAAAAAGGGATGTTTTGGACCGTTTATATAAAACTTCCTTATCACAACTGCTCTAGACCTTTTCAAAAAGGTCTACACTTTTTTTTTTTTTTTTTGGTGAAAAACCACTTTGGGAACATTATGTGCTCTTGAAAACCTCAAATGCTCCAAACCTTCTTGAGATGGTTTTGAGCTTTCTTCTTAAACTATAAAATCTATAGTTTGACAATTGTAAACTCACCCATAAATTAATCCCGACTTACAAAACACAACTCTAAACATTTTTCAACCCTTATAAACCTCACCTTTATTCATTCCACCCTTTTCAACTGTAGATTCTCACCTTCAACACTATCACAGGTTTTTGAACCACAAACTTAATAAAAAACCAATTTTTACAATACAATTGAATTATTCAATAGAATTTAATCTCAATTTATACAGAAACTTACCTAAAGATACAATAACTTATCCCCAGAATGTGCAATTATACTATTCTCCTCTAAGAACATGTAGCAACTTTGATTCTACTTTTAAAAGTCACATTAAATATTTACATAGTCAAGCGACTCAAAGATAGCATAAAGATGTATTCACTTACCTTCAAACCCTTCTTGGTTTGTCCCTAAAGATGATGAAATTGTTTAGTAGAGAGAGAGAAATGTATAAGGGAGGGAAAGGAAGAAGAAAGGGGGGAAAAGAAATGTAATGGGTAGATAGGGGGTTTTAAAATTGCTTAGAAGACCATAATACCCCGTTCTTAAAAAAAATATCCAACATATCCTTATTCATAAGTTCATTTATTTATTTAAATTTTTTTATTATTACAATTAGTTTAGTGACACATTTTGACTTTTGATTGGTCCATAAATGATCAATTTAATGAAATAAATTATTAAATATATTCAATTAATCAATATAATAAAAATAATAAAAAATTCTAAAAAATAGATAAAATTGAAAAATGCAAGAGAAAAGGGAAAAAAAGGCCATTGCTAACTATCCCAAGCCAATGTAGACCATCCACCTCAAGATGAGGTTGCATCACTTTTACATTTTGAGTTGCAACCCACCACAACCTTTGATTAAAGACTTATATAACACATGTATCATAGTGTACTTTAACACTACTTCAAACTTATCAAAGTATATATTAACATCTCCTAAACTCTTACTTCAACGCATTTTTTTAATTGAAAAAGCAATTTTTCTTTATATTATTAATTTATTAAAGATTAGTGGGGCTATTTAAAACATTTGAAAGTTCAAGAACTATGTCGGCAATGAGGTCAAAATTTAGGAGGGTAATTCTCAATACTCATCAAATTGCAATCAAGTTGTGCTATTTGATGGATTTTCAAGTATTTTTCATTTTTCTTTTTAACTTTCTGTAGTGGTGGAAAATCATCCACCACCTTGAGAAGTTGGTAAGACCCCCTCTATAGTGGTTGGCAATTGCCTACCACCTTAATTGGGTCACATAATCCACCTAAGTAGTAGTTTGCAACTTAATGCCTATAAGTGATTGTTATCTTCCATCTTAAGTTAAGGGTAGAGCTATGTAAGCATGGCATGTCATCTAGGTCGGCTTGTTTAACCCATAAAAAAATGCAGATTAGGCCTCAAAATTTTAACCCACATTAACTCGCAGGTCAATGCAAGTCGACCTTGTATTGGCCCATTTAATTTTAAAAATACAGAAAAAAAAAATGCGAATTGACCTATTGGCCCGTGAGTTAACGCTGGCTGACTCACTTAACCTACAAAAAAAAAAAATGTGGGTCAGGTTGGAAAATTTGGCTTGCTTTATAGCCTGTTTTCCTAGCACTAGTTAAGGGCAACTGGCCAGCACCTATGGGTTCATGAGCACCATACCCCTACCCCCCTTATGTGGTGGTTAGTTTCCCTCTAGCTTGGGGTTGTTAGAATTTACCTTTTTTATAATTTCTCTTTATACTAAATATTTTGTTTCTTATTATATTAATTAATTAAATATATTTTTAATTATTTATAGACCAATCATAAGCCAATGCATCTCATTAAACTAATATGTACAAGGGCTTATAAATATAGGTATGTAAAGTACAAAAGAAAAAAAAAACGAAAACATAGGTATGTAAAGTGAAAATGGATGGACAGATGGGTATGTAAAGTACAATTTTTACACTATAATAAACCCACGTATTGCTAGAGATATGTTTTTTAATAATTGTGTGTGTATGATGGGGTGGCCACCACCACACCAATAATACCGGTAGTAGTATTTTGGTGATTGTGGTAGTAGCAATATCAATGGTGGTGGTGGTGATGGTAAAGTAGAGGTAATGGCAAGATGAAAATGGTAGCATTTTTTTACTAATAGAGGTTTGTAGGCTTCCATATATTTATTGAACCTAAAAATTCTTTATTTTTTTCTCTCTTAATAATAGTTTATACAAAACCCAACCTACTTAGGATGAATTGCTCAACAAAAATTATGGGAAATAGTTTTTCTTTTGAAAGTTCATTTGGAAATATTTTTATAGAATCGCTACAAACAAAAGTTAGGAAAAACAAAAGAAATAGAAAGGTTAGGATCAACTGGGTAGAATGATCCTAACTTAGCAACAGGTAAAACGGAAAAAAAAAATTGTAGATTAGGACGTTTAAATTTTTAAGCCAAAAAATTATTCCCAAATAAGAATTTTTACAAAGAATGGATGTTTACTTTCCTTTAAAAAATATAAAATATATTTTATATATACTAAAAAATATAAAAAATTGTTCTTTTCTTTTTAGAGAAAAATAAATAAATAAATAAAGAAAACCTTAATTTGAATTTAGCTCGATCCCAATTCAACTAGAGTAGTTATTTTCTGAGATGAAGTAGTTATTTACTCGACACTATTGAAAAATTACTAAAGAATGGGATGTTTTTGTTATAAATGGAAATTTAGCTCTGTTGAGAAGGAAGCGGATTCCAGTAAGTTTAATCAAGCTCAACTCTTTCTATAAAGTATGAATTTCACAATCTAGAGCATAATGAGATCACAATCCAACACTTTAATCACGTAGAGGTACTCTAGGTTAATCCTTTTATTGTTATCTATAGCTTAGTTGACTACTTATATTTCCCATTTCAAAGTCCCAATTTTCGGTTGCTTAATTTAGAGTAGGACTAATAGTTTAGCAATTAGGTTGAGCATTACCTAGCTGTATTTTTCATCGATTATATATGGAAAAGATCATTAAAAAATTTCAATGATTTCCTTGTTAGAACATCATAAAAAAGTGACAGGCAGTTATATCATTCTATTCTTATATTACTTTGCTATATATAAAATAACAGACTTATAATTAACCAGTATACCGCTGTGACCATACTATCACCTTTATGTTTAAATCCAACGAAACATGAGAATATACAAGCCGATGACATATATTCACATGTTCATGTACAAATCCAAAATTAGATCTGAGGTTACGGATGCATCCACATGCCTCCCTCACAGTCGTTAATATAAGCGGCATATGATACGGGGACGAGGCATAGCCCTCTGCTCCTAAGCTCTCTTTCACCTTCGCTCCTTGCCATTCTTTGACCTGAATCCTGCACATCCAAGAACTTCTTTGAGTAATATATACGTATATCATCATTTAAACTTTACTTGTTAATAGCATATTATATGGTTAAAAATTCCAAAACAGGATATTAATTAATCTGAGCTTCCTTAAACTAACAAGTTAGTCGTTGAATTCTTTATTTTACCCTTGTCGATGCATGAAATATCAATTCCTTATCTCTATTGCCATAAACATGGAGATTTTCTAATATAAAACGTCAGAAATGTTGCTAAGTTTACAAAATTTTGATGGAAGACATACGATGATATTGACCCTAATTGGCTTTCCTTCCCCAAAATTGATCAATAAAATTCAGTAGTATAAATCTAATTGCTTCTGATCTCCTGTACCAAATCATTACCTACCAAGGGCTCACATAAATTTAAATAAAAAATGACTAGCATAAAATGCACACTGCCATATGTTTAAATTAGAGAGAGAGAGAGATAGAGACCCTACTCATCAGGAGTTTCTTACATTTTCCATCTTTCGAGAATGCTTGGTTTGAGACAGCAGTGAATTCATGTATGGAACGCTCAGTGTCTGTGAACCGCAGAGAGAAGAATAGAATTTCACGTTAAAGATGAACTTGAAAAGAATATATTATTAAACTTATTTTCTCTATGCCCATCCCTCATGTCATTGCTAGAGCAAATTAACATCACATCACACCCTTCTTCAAATGTGTATGTACATATCGAAAGATGCTTTATATTTGTACTATCATACAACCACACACACACACACACATATTCAGTCCGATAAACAGTTATCTATACGAGTTAAAAACAATGTTCATACTGGTTTGGGGAAGTTATAAGAGAAGACTTTCTATATATGCTACTCTGGACGAGATTGAACTAAATATAAATGGCAATGTAAAGGATAAAGCAAAGAAAGCTTTAGAAATAAATGAGAACAACGTAGTTAGCGAGTTTCGGTAAAGGAAAAGATATGTTGGAAACCAGTGGTTTTATACTTGAACCACCGACACTTTCACCTGAACCTGGTCGTGGAGAAACTGGATGTAGCCAATAGCTTCTGTAAGTACCGATGCAGTGTCAGTCTGCAAAAAATATTATTCACCAATAAAAAAAAAGAAGAAAGAAAAAGCATAAAGGAGTGAAACGTCGAGGCATCACTTGTCATGGACAAAAAGCTTATAGAAATAGAGATCACCCAATCCATGCTAAAACTCCCATTAAATAAACGATGCACATAGTATGTGCTCCTACTTTGGGTTTCCATAGAACTGCGGTGGCATAAAGTATCCTGACTTGTTTTTAAGTTACCTTTTTAATATCCATAGATAATTATATTATTCAAATATAATAATATGTAGTTGATCTATACACCGACAAAATACGGTAATGGAAGAACAAATAAAGTTTCTTCAAATTGGGTGAATGTACCAGTTACACAAAAGTATAGCCATGTGCAAAATTTATTATATATATGGAAAAAAAAAACCCATTACACATTAACAATTTGCATTCAAATAAAGTTTTTCTAATATCAATAACATACACACTGAAACATGGTGAAGAAATGAATATAAAAATTTTCATACTTTTGTTTTAAATGATAACACGAGTATAGTTTTCAATGAATCGGGATTTTCCTTTTAGGTCAGATCAATCATTTCAAGGTAAGTGGGTTATTTTCATTAACATATTGGAGTATAGTCTCGTACTTTTGTTTCAAATGATGGTACAATGAATGCTTGTTTGAAATGATATTACGATGATTGCCGCTTCATATAGTTATATACTTTCACCGTAGAGTTTTCTATGACATTTATATGTGTACTGCTTTATGTATGTGCATTTAACACTTCAACCGTCATAAAATGTCTCTAATACGACGAATCGATGTCCTTGCAAGTTCTTTTACACATAAACCTACCTTGGAGAAATGGATGATACAAAGAATACCAAAGATTGAGATGACTTTAGTAAAAAAAATTAAGATGATTCTTCTTATATATATACTTAAGTTTGTAATCTCAAACTAAATAACTTCAGTAATTAGAAGTAGCTAGTTTTATTAGTGTTATGATGCGAAAGTAGAATATATTTTGCAAATATGATAATTCATCAAAAAGCAAAAAATTTAACCCAAAAAAAAGAGTCTCAAACTTTTAATAGAACTCATTTTCTTCACTCTCACTTGTCATTTTTATCGTGAAAAGTCGCATATAATTCGCGACTCCCTCTCTCTCTCAGCAACTATAGTGATGTATTCACAATTATGATATCATTTTTGCCCCTAATTGTAAAAATTAGATTATAACAATGCCCAGATATAATTTTCCAAATTTTTCCCCCAAAACAACCGAACAGCCAAGTGAAAACAAAATGGAAAATCAAACAGCCGAAAAAAGCATTACCTTTCCGAAAGGTGCTACCAACCTTTGAAGAGCAGCGACTCGGTTCCTGATGTTTTCTGTGCTGACCTAACCAGCAGGTAAACTTCAAATATAAGCAAACATCTTGTAACATCTCTTCGCATTAGTACAATGATGTATATGAGAAAAGATTCATTGTAGATTTTACCTTACATGTATATAAAAATAATAAATACGTATGAATAGAATTTTAATGTGAGACAGGCACAGGTCAGTATATATAAAAATAGCTTTTTTTAGAAACTACCAAATACTACTATCATGTGTAAATGCACGGGGCGCATAAAAAGTTAATTACCTTTACCGGCGGAGATGAGGAAGAACTTGGGGGGACGCGGCACTTCTTGGCTTCAACTTGAGGTTTCTTTGTAATTGTTGAATGGGAGCTCGACTTTTTGCTTATCTTTGACGACCCATTATTGAACAATTTTAATGTCTGTTAAAGCCGAATCCAAATTGCACTCCTTAGATTTGTCATGATATATAGAACACTCATCCAAATAAATTTGGATTGATTTTGCATCGTCAACACATTAAATATACAACATTTTTTTATTTGTTCAAACATTGATATATATTTTTACTTCACCTTTTTAGGGTTTCAGAAGCCAAAAAAAAGCATAAAAAGAACTGGCAATTTTTATAAGTCTTAAATTTTTATACATATAGTCCTGTGTAGTTTCTTAATTAATTAATTTTGGTTACCAAATTGACACGTGGAATGTTATGAATCGACACTTAAAAAAATAAAATTTAGAAAGGATTGGAGCTAATCGAAAGGTGAATACCTCATTAATAAGAATATATATATATATACTTTTGTATATATCGGTGACTTCAAATGTATTTATTACAATTTCAAAAAGAAAAAAAAAAAAAGAAAACAGAAGAAAAAGAAAACTACTCACATTGTTGCTGGAGCTGCGATGATGATCTCTTAATAATCTACTCATGATTGGCCTGCCATCTTGACTCCAATGCGTCCTTTGATTCTCTTTAGGAACTTTATCATCCAAATAAAAGTTATTTCTTGTAGATGCCAAGAGATGATCCAAACTACTCAAATTCAACCCCAAGAAATTGTGCCCTAATAAAGAACCAGAATAATGATCTCCTTGGGGGTGGTTAGCATTGACATAAGCACCATTTCCTGAAATCACTCCACCTAATGTGGTGATGTTGTTCTGGCAAGGATAAGTGGAGGATGAGAAATTGTTGATGCATGTAGACCAGAGATTACTTTGAGAGAAGCAGTAGGATTGTTCTTGCTGTTGTTGGTTTGATGAGTCTTCTTCTTCTTCACTGGGTCTAGGCAAAGAGTATGCTGAGATACTATTCTCATCTTTCACAGCTTTTTCGTGGAGCAGTTCTCTTCCTTTAGAGGATAATGCTTCTTGTTGATACATGTTGAAGAAGCTTCTTGGGGTATCAAAGCCCGTCAAGTTTTGAGTGGTGGTCATGATATTAGGAGGAAGTGTTGTGCTGAGATGATGATGGTTATGATTATGATGCTCATCTTCACTTGAAAACTTAGTTGGGCAGAAAAGCTCCTTTGTATTATTTTGCACTTCAGCTTCCATGAGAGAATTATTATGCAATAAACCTCCTTTTCTGCAAATATTCAAACACAAATACACTAGAATTTCATCAAAGCAAATAAAAACTTTTAAATTAGTTGGTTGTAAAACTTAACTAAAGACTAGCAAAAGTAGGTGCTAATAAGTATGAGTTGGGTAAATAGAGTATGTAAAATTGACATAAGCTATTAACTCAATTAATCAATCTAAAGAATTGAGTAAATAACAACGTATTTTAACATGACCATTTTAGCAGCCCATACCGAGACTTTTCCTAGGGCAGAGTGCTAAGCATATAGTATGAGCAAAAAAGAGCGCGGGGTGTACTTACAACAAGAAGCTAGGGCTTGGGTCATGAGGTGACGTAGAATGCCGTTGAAGAAACTGATCGTCTTGAAGATGTAAATACTGAGATAGGAGATTTGTGGACTCCATTTTTGTTTATTATGTTGGTCTTCAAACTTGGCAATCAACCAGATGGGAAAGATAATGGCCCTAGCCTAGGGGTTTCTTTACTGAACGAAAAAGGGGAATTTCAGGTTATAAATTCCTTTTTTCAAGTGTGTTGTACCCACAGCCAACTTATTCCCCGGTGGCCTGCCCTTTCCTAAAATCTTATCAACTTTATATACATGCTTTAGAGCTTCCTTTTTACATATATACTAGAGGGAATGAGCCAACTTGATTTGAGCTCTTGGATTGTTAAACTTGGATCAATTTAAGTTGATGTGACATATATACTAAAGATCAAATCGATTCAAAGAGATACTTAGAGGCTGGCATTTTTGGCATTCAATTCATTAATTTAAACATGATACGATATGATTAGGAATAGATTTGTGTTGGCAAAATTCAAAATGATTAGTAAATGGTCAACACCATTTCAACATATTTGTAAAAGTGGCTAACTATACATCTAGCACCTAAATTTGTCTATATACGCACTAACCTATTTAATATTAGGGCTTTTATTATTTCTTCTAAATTCTAAGCTTAAATTCTATATAATTCTAATGGAAATATTGTATTAGTAATAATTGAATGTCTTATCTTGTATCTTTTTTTTTTTTTAAATAATACTCCTAGACAAATTCTTTCAAACTGAAAATTCAATAGTGTTCACTTAGCTTATGGGATCCCAAGTCTAGTCTTGTGTGATGACAAGTGATTTATTTTCTTATCTGATGAGTTTTATTTATAATCTTCTCATCGATATTATATTTAATTTCTATTTTGAGATATTTTATATCTATAAGATGTATATTAGAAGGTCATATATCTTTCTCATAATTTTATGCCTATTTCTTTCAATAAGTTTATACACAAAATGCTAGTTCTCTATATATTTACAAAATTCTAGTGCTTGAATTTTAAGAACCCACATTATGTATATAAACTTAATCTACTTAATACATAAAATAATTTAAATAACTTTCATATTTTGGGATTCCCGAACCATTTTGTGTATTTATCAAGTTTTAGTCATATGAAAAAGTTATAAAATAATGAAGAGAGGATAAACTATCTTCTTAATTCTTTTAGCATAGTTTCTTTTTTATTTATGTTAATTTTTTTCTATATAAATTTGCCGCTCACTCTTGAGAATATTGGATGTTTGAATTTGGATATTCACATCTATTAAGAGGCTATTGTGTTCATGGGCTTTTAAGCCTAGGTTGGCCTGATTAATATTGATAAGCTATCATAGGCTTGAGCCTTTAGGCCTAGATCAATTAGCTTTGCCTAAAGTTCAAATGAAGATAGGTGAGAAGAATTCGACAAATAAGGCAAGTCAACATCCCAAAACTCTCCTCATTACTGTTTATCAAATTTGGAGTAAAAGAGGAGAATTTGGAACATTTATCACATTCCTTAGCTGGTTTGACCATTTCCCTATGAATATTAGATCAAATCTCTAGGTAAATGATCAAAACTTTGCCAACTTACTCTTATATATTCTCTTGTTACTCTGATCCTCCAAAGTACTGACTTGAGCATTGAAGCGGCCATGCCATAATCAATTTTAGTATCCTCTATAGCTTGTCTTTCTTATCTTATGTAAGTCATATGAATCAGTGAGGATCTAGTAATGGTAATAGGTGCTGTTTACTTAAGAGAAACATCCAACCCACCACCATGGTTGGAAAATCACACTATACTAGATCCAAAAACATTGAAAACACCAACCAAACATAAACACTCAACCAAAATCCTTGCACCACCTTTACCTCCCTGCCTTCATTACAGCCATAAATGAGGCAACAAGGAGATGAGGACAAGCTTACACACTTGCAACAAACAATAAACACTGTCATGGAGGAGAACACGTAACTCCATGAATATGTGTGAATGAGTTGGAATAGCAATAGGAACAGCATGTTGCGCTATTAATGGATCATGTTGCTGATAACATCTTCACTCAGTCACCACCTCTCCCACTACCAATTGTTCAGTATAAACTCCCTCCTACTGTTTAGTAGCATTGCTCCTTAATTGCTTTATGTACCCAAGAACAAATGTCAACAATCGACTTGAGCAATCTGAAGCTTAGTCACATCGTTCATTTGTTGATGCCAATATTGCCAAATTAGAGGATCTCATCAAGAGACTATTCGATCTCAAGGACTTAAAGAAGAATGGCCCTTGGGATCAGTTTTCCTTTGGTTGATCTCTATTCACTTAGGAGATCCAAGATAAGGTGTTGCTTCCTTCCATTCGCATTTCTATACTTGAGTTTTGTGATGAGAAAACTGACCCAAGTGATCACCTAAGCTACTTTATGGCTTAGATGAGGTTGCTTGGTTGTAGTAATGTTATCACCTAGAAGGCTTCTCCAAGCACCCCTAAGAAGGCAACCTAGATATGGTATAATAACTTAAAGTCAAACTCCATCTCTAGCTTTAAGGAGCTCGACATTCTATTTCACCAGCATTTCCTTACAAGTGCAATGCTAGTAAAGGGCTCAACTAGCTTGAGTCTCATTAAACAACATTAGGATGAGTTCACTAGAGAGTACCTCGGTCACTTTACCATGGTTATGCTAGAGATCCCTAATGTTAACATGAGCATGGCACTACAAAATGAAGAGTAATCCCTTGCGTAGAAGCTTGGAAAAATACCGTGAGTTCTATAGAGATGAGGGGCTTAACATGGAAGATTGATGCCATTCGACATAGATACATCAATGAATATATTGCTAATCGAGGTGGTGAAGAAAAATGACCTACATAAAGAAGATAAATAGAACCAGCCAATAGGCTAGCATCTCAAGCACTAACAACAACGAGGCCTCTAATGGTACACTCAACACCATAGTAGGTGGCCTAACAGCAAGAGGGCAATCGAACCCCTTAAGTAAGGCCTATGCTTGACCCAAACACTACGAGCAATTCATGAGCCTACAAGGGAAGAAACCGATGATAAATACTATTGTCTCATTCTTAAATGATAACCTTGAGGTAATTTAGACTCCTCATGATGATACCTTAGTGATCAAGGCTAGGATCACTGGTTTTGATGTTCGCAAAGTCTTAGTTAAGACACGTAGCTTGGTGAATATTGTATACAAGAGGGCTTATGACCAAATGAAGGACAAGCTGCAAACCAAGTAGAGACCATAGGACGGTAATCTTTTTGGTTTCAAAAACTAGTCTTTTTGTGCTGAAGGCATCATTATCCTCTCCATAAATCTTGGCAATGATGACAATGTCATCAAATAGTTTGTCGACTTCTTGATGATCGACTACTAGTCATCTTATAATGTTATCCTTAGGTAACTAAGCTAGAACATCATGAAGATGACCCCCTTCAAAGGCATATTTGAAAGCCAAATTCATCACACCAACTAGGTTCAGAATATGTCGAAGGGATCAACAGTTGGCATGGTCTTGCTATTTGTAGGTCGTTGCTTGGGAAGATGTGCTAACAATGGAGAAAGGACCAAAGGAGAAGCTAGATACCAAGGGGAATTTAGCTAAGGAGACTGGGGCCATCTAATTTGGTAGTAATGTCGAGCACACCATGCAGGTATAAAAGTCAATACCTACAAAGCTTAAGTATTAGCTTATTGATTTCCTCTCCTCCAAGAGATAATAATGCACTAACTTAACATCAACTTAACCTATAAAGTCATGAAGCAAAAGAAGAGACACTTTGTCCTTAAAAGATAGGCAACAATTGAGAAAGAGGTGCAAAAGCTACTTAAAGCTAGTTTGTGAGGGAGAAACCCTATCTAACTTAGTTAGCAAATTGTGTGCTAGTCAAGAAATCTAATAGAAAGTGGCATATGTGCATTGATTTCATAGATTTAACTTGAAAGATTGCTTTCCCCTCCGAAAGATTGAACAATTTGTTAACTTAACCTTGAGGCATACACTCTTAAGCTTCATGGACTTCTTTTTAGGTTATAACCAAATATAGATGCATGAATGTGACTAAGTACATATCTCCTTCATCACCAACTTTGGGACTTGCAATTACAAAGTTATGCCCTTTGGGCTCAAGAAAACCAGAGCTACTTATTAGCGTTTGGTTACGAAGGTATTCAAACCTTAGATTGGGCACAACGTATAAGTCTACTTTAATGACATGATAGTAAAAAGCTAGCAGCTTAATGGCCATCTTAAGGGCCTAAAAGAATCATTTAACACCCTGAGACACTACAACATGAAGCTCAACTTCCCAAATATGTGTATTTGGGGGGATTTCTAGGAAGTTCCTTAGATGCATGGTCACAATATATAGCATAGAGGCTAATCTAGAGAAGATATGAGTCATTCTAGACATGTAACCTCTAAAGACAATCAAAGATGTCTAAAGCCTCATAGGATGGATAATTGCACTAAATAGGTTTATGTACAAGTACATGGATTAATGTGCCAATTTCTTTAAGATTTTAAAGAATGCATCTAATTTTCAATGGATTGACCAATGTTTGATAGCTTTCGAGGAACTCAAGTTGTTCTTGACTTCTTCATTAGTTTTATCTAGGTCTATCCATATAGAAGTCTATGATTAGTTAAGCCCTTTCCTCCATTCTAGTACATGTTATGAGGAGGGAGCATATTCCTGTTTCCAATGTCAGCTATATTCTTTAGGAACAAAAAATAAGGTATTATAAGGTGGAGAAATGTTCTCTTGTAGTGGTTATCTTGGTAAGGAAGCTCCAACCTTACTTCAAAGAACACTAAAGGGTTGTTTTGACTAACCAGTTATTGCATTAGATTTTACATAAACCAAGTGCATTAGAAAGAATGGTAAAGTATGCCCTCAAGCTCAGCCCATGTACTCTAATACTAACCACATAAGGCTATTAGGTACAATTCTTAGCAAATTTTATAGCGGAGTGTGGGTGGAAGAGGAAACATTGAGTACAGACATCAAAACAGTGTAGACTTTCCATGTTGATGACTTATCTACTTAGGGCAGGGGAGAGAGGAGTGGAGAAATTGGTATATAAAAATTAAAGATTTTTTTTTTTTTTTCAGATTTTCAACTTGTTGTCTAATATGTTATAGGAGAGAATGAGGTCAAAGACGAAGAAATTACTAAGTACCTCAAGGTCATATAGGCGCTCAGATCAAGATTCCCTTTTTGGAGTATTACTAAGATTCCCCGAATAGAAAATTCAAAGGTAGCTAGCCTCTCAAGATTGGCCATGACTAGCCCCTCCGATCTGGACAAGAAAGTTTTAATAAAGTACCTACTAGATAAAAGCATTTATAGGCCTTATCAACAATGCTTAAAGATGTAGCCTGTACCAACTGAGCCACGTTGAATGGGTCCTTATATTGCTTACCTAAAGAACAACATTATCCCAAAAGATCGGAAGGAGATAAGGAAGTTAATGTACAAAGCAGCGTAATACACTCTCATCATTGACTAGTTATATAAGACAAAGATATAACCTACCTTACTTAAGATGTCTAAGGCCAAAAAAAGCACAATAGTCAACATGTTCTAGAAAAGTTACACACTAGAGTTTGTAACAACCACATCAAAAGCCATGCACTCTCTATTAAAGCTCTCCATCTTGGAAACTACTGGCAAAAAATGAAAAGAGATGCAAGGGAGATGGTCTAAAGGCAATGTTAGAAGCATATGGTTATAGGCAAATTATTGAGAAACAGCCTTTTACCTATCACTAGTGCCTGGCAAGGTTGTCAAAATCGCGATTTTACGTAGAATCGCTAAAGGGTCCGTAGAATCGGAACGTAGAAATGTAAGTTTCTACAACCTATATAAAATAACTTCCAAATATTATAAATTTACTTACAATATTCATTAAAAAATATAATGAATAATAGAAATAAGGAAATTGATTATTTATTTTAGCCATAAATTGCAAATTTGCAATAAAAGTCATAATATAGATAATCAAGCATAAGTTGTATAATATAGATATTTTATTTTTAAAATGATAAATCATGTATAAAACAAGTTTCACTTAGTTATATATACAAAAGCTAAAAGATAATAGATAAAATTTAAAAATCAATTGTGACTTTAAGAAATTACTAATAAATAAAAATTGATAACGCAGATATACCATTAGAAATGAGTAATATTAAAAAATGACAAATAACTACTAACCAAAAGTATATAACAAAGAAGATACTATAACAAGAAAAACCTTCAAAATTATATATTACTAGGTAAATTTTTTCATTATTCGTGATTATTAATTCAAAATATATTCATTTAACAATATCTCACATTTACTTAACTATGAGAATGATATATTGAAAAGATAGAAATATAAATACATTTATACCTTTCTTATAAAATTAAAAATCTAAAAAATTCTTATAAAGTTAAAGTTATCTACCCTTTATTTTATTTACTATTACAAAAATATTAGTTAAAATAAGGAAAGTTGTAGCAATCAAACACGAGTGCTTTAATATGAACATGATCACAAATAGGAACAAGAAAATTGATAGTTGACGAACACAAACAGAAATACTTCAATGCAACGTAACACACTGACAAGAGAGGAGTGATGATCGACAAACATGTTGGGGTATGACTCAAACTCCCCTATGACAGGAAAGCACGTGGGTCCGGGGAAGTCGCCCCGGCGGGGGTTTCAAGGGGGCAGCGCCCCCTGGACGCCAGATGGCATTTAACAATTAAGCCTATAGTTGTTTATTAAAAGTTTAAGCTTAAGCTATGAATAACTATTATCACATATTTTTTTATTCGGATTCGGATAGTTGAAATTTTACTTAGTTTTGCAATATTGTGAAATCGGTAGAAACATAGTAAAATAGCGATTTTTACGATTTTACTGTTCAAAATCGCGATTTTACTAGGAATGTGCTTCACTAACTCATAAAATTGTAGAAATGTGCGAGTTAACTCGCGATTTTGACAACTATGGTGCCTGGCCCTTCTCCCTATGGGGGATAGACATTCTAGGCCCATTTCATAAAGCAATTGGCTAGTAGTAGTTAACTACTTCACTAAGTAGATAGAAGTTGATATTGTCACAAAGATCATTGAAAAGAGTATTGACACTTTCACATGGAATTCAATCACGTGCAACTTTGGCACTCCATATCGCTAATTGCAAATAACAAGACTTAGTTCAACAACGCTAAGTTCAAAGACTTTTGCTCAAGTAGAGGGGTAAAAATTCACTACATCTTAGTAGCATACCCTTAGTCCAATGAGTAGCTAGAGGTTGTCAACAAGACAATCTTATACAACCTTGTACAACCTCAAGAAAAGAATAGAACACATCAAAGGTAAACGGGTAAATGAGCTCCTCTTCATCTTATGGGGGTACCAAAACACTCATAGGACATTTATAGGAGAAACCCCCTCAATCTCGCCTTTGGTTAGAAGCAGTTTTACCAATCAAACTTAAGCTCTTAAATGTTCATATATAGGCATTAGATTTACAAGCCAACAAAGTTGACTCGAGAGCTAACCTTAACATGGTCGAAGAAGTTTGCAACATAGAAAGCACTAGAATGGCTAACTCTTAGCGAAGGGTAGCTTGTTATTATAACAAGAGGTCAAGCATAATGTCTTCAAACTTGGTGACTTAGTGTGTAGGAAGCTCAAAGCCATGGGATTCAACGAAGTTTAAGGCACACTAGTAGTAAATTAGGATAATCCAATCAGGATCAAACAAATTATAAGGCATGGTGCATATAAGTTAAAGTAACTAGATATAGATGATCATCACATCCTTAGAATATGGAATGTTGACAACCTTAGATTATATTTTGAGCAGCTCATGAGCTTATGTTATAATATTATTATAATTAATGAAAGTTCAAAATTTTCAATTGCCCTATGCCTTATGATACCAGAACCACCGCAGTTGCGCTTGATAACCCCTTTTGACTATTACGAACCCCCACAACAACAACACGAAAACCTACGGATCTAATTGGAATCAAACCCTAAGATAGTTTAGATTTAAGTTTTCTTAGACGGATCGATGAACAAGCTAGAACTAATTAAGCCCTAACCTCGAAACTCTCCACAGGAAAAGATCGATCAACTCTCTCTTGAAAGTTTCTTAGCATGCATTCAATCAAGAACGCAAGGAATTGAAGCGACAAGCTTTCTGGTATTTCAAAGATGACAAAAAAACCTCCTTTTACATCATCTTATCTCGGTATAAATAGGAAGACATCTAAGAAATACCTTGTAATTCGCGGAATAAGGAAAAATACAACGTAATTAAAAGATGGCCGGCTGTCAAGGCCGGCTCAAGGCCAGCGGCGTATATGTAAATGCCGGCAGCCTTTCAAAACCGGCTTCAAGGCCGGCAGCCTTGATCCCGAACCGGTTCCTCCCACTGGATTTCCATCACATTAAGTTCCCTTTGATCATCCCTTACCTCGAAGCTTTGGATTCCTTGAAGCTTCTCACTTGTGATGTTTATCAAACCCTGTACATGAGAAATTAGGATTTGTTACAGCTTCTTAGCTCGGGATCTTGTGATTGGTCCTTGAGGTAGGCTTATTGGACTTGAATCCCTTTGAACTTCAACTTCAGCCACTTGACTTTCTTCTTGATTCAGCCTTTGAACTTGGGACAGTGGCTCTTCCATAACACCTTAGTTCTTTTTATTCCTTTTACTAGAATATTATAGTCATGGTTGTTATACTTGTAATTCTACTTACTAATAGAATGTATAAAATCTCTAGAATCATATAGAAAAGTATAAAATCGGTAGAATTGATAGTAAATATAGCTTAGTTATATTAACACAACTAACGAATTATGAGTCCCAACCTTAATTGAGGTGAGTGGACTCCTAAGTCCTAATCTCATATGAGGTAAACAAATATTAAAGTCCTAACCTAACTATGGATTAATGGATAGTCTCCACCTAGTGAATGAAATAACTTGGCCTTTTCAAGCCTCATCTGTAGCCAACCCCTAGTTGATAAATTGGGATACCTTGTCGATTAAGTCTAGGTTTAAACGCTCGAGGTACTTATGATAGGAAGAAGGGTCCTTAGTTGCTACGATCCTAAGGGAAATTTAGCTAAGAACTTAGGTTAATAGATCCCCTATGAGTGTTATAACTGTACGTATAAGTAGAAATACATAAACTATTATGCAATATAGTGAAGATAAAAGGAAGGCAAAGAATCAAATTTCATTACTTGAAAAATCAAGGAGTTTACATGATCTTGGTTAGTGTACCAACCACACTATACAAGTTATTGGGAGAAAAAAAGAAGCAAAAAACAAAGGAAAGAAGAAGACTACAAGGGGTTCTAAAAGATCAAGTTGTGGGAAAGGGTCATCTACGGCCTCAAGCACTTGGCTAACATTAATCTTCAACTTGGGGTTCTTTAGCTCTAGCTCTTTTAGAGGCTAAGGGTCCTCGGGTAGGGGATGGTGTGGTGTTTTTAAGCTAGGCAAAGGGAGGACTGTTTTAGCCTTTTTAGCTTAGTCTTCCTCTTCCACCACCTCAGCCTCGAACGCGTCACTAGTGCCTTCTTGTTAAGGGGGGTTGGGGTCATTAAGAGGAGTGCCAATGAAGTCTAGGAAGTTTAGATGAAGATCAAGATAGTGCTTTAGGACTAGCCTCCTTGCTTCCTTCATTTCATCAAACAGTACTTCCCTTTGAAATTTGGCCTAATATGCACTCTTCTAAATCTCATTGAAGACTTACTTTCTAAGGCTCTCCACCATCGAACCAACTTCATTCTCCAGCTTTTCAATACACTCCTAGTAACACCTCAATTCTTCCTTGAGTTGATCAATTTTGGCCTGGTAATCCTTCTCTCGCCCCTTGAAGGAACTCATAGCTGACCTTAGAACTGTGAGCTCTCCATGGGAATTGAACTTTGAAACCTCACATTCTAGCCCCTCTTGACATCGTGGTATAGTCAAGAGGTTAGTCTACAACACATCATCGACTTGGTGGGTTATCCATTCTATTGGGCCTTAGCTTGCTTCATTACCTTGATAGCCTTGATCACCTTCCCCCAAGCTTCCTCCTAGATTCTCCTTAACTCGTTCTCAATCTCTTCAAATCCCTATAATAAACAACAATTCTTGTTAAACAAGCTTTGTTTTTTTGGTACCAACATATCATGCTCAAATTTGGCCTATGATACTTTTCTCTTTTCTTCCTTCTAAACGCTAATGAAAGTTTAGACTATTGCATTCAGCTAAAACAAAAAGAAAAATTAGTGAGATTAAAAGGGAAATATTACTAATCCAAGTCTAAGGGAAAGAGGAACTCACATGATAAAGTTAAGCATAGATGAGACTTTCCAAGTTGTTGTCAAATAATGTCGAGATGCCCTATATCATGAAGTGCTTATCCTTGGGCAACGAGATACTTGACATGAGCTCACGACACACATAGCCATAGTTAAAACCTTTATCTCCAACACATACATCCTAGATGAAGCAATATTTTCTGACCTTTTGCCTTTCAACTCGACCTTCCTTCTCTCACCCTTCTCTTTACTCACCCCCTTTTAGCGTATAAGTTGACTAGCGGGATCGGCCTATTTGTCTTATGGCTCTTCATCTAAAATGTACACTACATTGTTCATTGAAGCTGCTTTAGAAGCCTCTTCAACGACCTACTATCTTGGCCCTTTCTTAGATTTTAAGGGCTCGTCCATCTTCCCTTTCATCTTTAGCTTTACATTTGGGTCAACCATAGATTTGCTTGGTTGGGCATCTTTAACCCTAGTAATGATAATCCCTTTCTCTTTAGGTCGTAAAGGAGCCTCCTTCTTTGTTAGAGCAACCCCTTTACCCTCTCTTGCCACAACATTTGTAGCCTTGCAAGCAACAAGGTAGGCAAATCGACCTTCTTCAGCTCCATATCCATAAGAAAACAAAACTATTAAATATATAGTATAGAATAGTGAAGTACACATGGCATCATACTAAGTGTCATAGTCTATGAGCAGTTAAGTGGTTAGTATGAGCTTGTATCTATAAAAGTAGTCACACTTTTGTGCACATAATATAGCCTTGTACTCTTGAGATATCAATAAAAGTGTGTGTTACTTCACTTACTATTTTGCCTATATCCCTTTTTACTTATAAATACCTTTTTTGTTGTTCTTATGTGTTGCCTTATAGATATACTAGCCATTGTAGGCTAAATTAAGTAGCAATCAAGCTTGCTTACTATTGTAGAGGCAAGACGGTAAGTATCGTGAGTACTAGCGAGAGCCTAGGATCATGGCATTGAGCATAAGACATCAAGAAATCCCATTCCCCTAAAAATAGTAAACGAATAACTTCCCTTTTGCCAATCTACCTCAGTACAACATAGGATGTAGGTTATACCTCCCTCCTCCTCCTTAGGATTCTTATTGATACCAAAGTGGTTGCACACCACCTTCTCGTTATCATAATGTTAGCTAAAATTTTTTACTTTTGCGAATAGATAGTTGGCTACCTATTTGTCATTTTGTTGAAGCTCCAATGAGGCCGTCCTAATCGGCTTGACCTAATCATCCAAAAATTGATCTTCACATCCAATTTGATCATAACAAACGCATACTTCCATTTATAGATGGAAGAAGCTAGTTCCTTGAATAGTTTCTTAGTAGGTCGACTCGTGATGTAGTACTAATCTAGCATCAAACTGTTGTGCTTCACCCCATAAAAATATCTAAATGGTAGTAGGGTTACCCTTGAGTGTAAGTTGTATTAAACTACTTTAGATGTAACCAATATCCGGTATACATTAGGGATAAGCTAGCAAAGGTTTATTCTATGGTAATTGTAGAAGGTGTTTTGAAAGGTGATGAAGGGAAGCTTGAGTCCAAATTCAAAATGCTTATAATATAAGTAGAACCGGTTCCCTCCCATTAGCATGACCCAATCATTCTTCTTAAGCTTTTCCACATGCTATCCCTCAAGAAGGGGGTTGAAGTATAATCACATGCTGGACACATCTAAATCTATCAATTGGTTTACTACTCCATTTGCTGTAGCTTCAAGCACCACCTTTGTGTATATAAGTATGATGACTTTCTATCCTCACCATCATTTGGGTAAATGTCCTTAGGAAGCTTCTCACTTGCCATCAACAACTCAAAATACCTACTAGTCTCTCTAATTATCATTGCCACACCTAGGCATTGCTTAAAAGGACATGCCACTGTTTCCGCAAGGGAGGAATAACCCTTTAAAGACGTTGGGTTTCCATAGCATGATCTATAAAGGTATGTGAAGAAAGGGACGAAACTCCTTCTTTTATATACCTTTGATGATCGAGATTGAAGAAAGTACAAGCTTTGATGCAAACACAATAAAGAGTGATTCAAGAGCAAGAGGAAGAGAAGAGAATTTTTAAGTTTTTGAAGAAGTAAAATTGTGTTTTGTAGGTTTTTAGTATTTATGGCCACCCAAGGTAATCAAGGCTATAGTTACCAAAAAGGTAACTAGTTTGACATGCCTTAACTAGATTTTGCCACATGACCTATGAAAAGAATGGATAGCTTAGATCTATTGAGCAAAACTATCACCATGCAAGTGCACCTAGTAGCTTATTGGCATATGTTCTAGGCATTAAATATGTTGAAGTTTAGGTGCATAAAACAAATTGAATCAAAAATTTTCGAGCAATTCAAAGGTTCTCAGATCTAACAACCTATAATGAGAACATGTCATCCCACTTAATCAACAACACCTCATTTTTGCTTGGTCTAAGGGGCAAAATTAAAACACAGCTCGCTAATTCCACTACACGACATAGCACCCCTTGGTACATTAGCTTGATTCTTGGTGAAGGTCTTCTTAGCTTCACTCGACTTGATGTAACCCATTTCTTCATTCAAAGCTATAGGGATGTCCTAGCTCAAATAGCTTGCTTACTTGCTCCAATCACTCCATTCCAAGGATAAAACTAAACTTTGCAACATGGGGGCTCTAAACGCAAGGGATAACATAATGAGTTGGCCTTTAGTCCTTTAGCCATAACCTTTATCCATAGCATGCTACCGTTTGACCTAAGGTCTAGGAAACCTAGCTAAAGCTTACTCTCCTTAATGATTAGTCACCAACAAGAGTGGGGGGATTGATAGGCTATTTTGGACATGAGCCTCCAAGCCTAAATCGACCTGATTAGTGTTAATAAGTTGTCATAAACCTGGGCCTTTTGGCCAAGGTTAGTTAGCCTTACCCAAAGTTTAAATGAAGATAAGCAAGAAGAGCTCAACAAATAGGGCAAGTCAAAGTCCCATAAGTTCCCTCATTACTCTCCACCAAATCTACAGTCAAAGAGGAGATCATTAGACATTTATCACCTTTATCTGGCTTAACCATTCCCTTGAAACTACGAGATAAAGCCTCTAGGTAAAGGATTCAAACTTTCTTAACCTACTCTTGTATATTTTCTTATTACTCTGATTTTTGAAATCATTGGCTTGAGCGTTAGAATGGTCACACTGAAATCAACTTCAACATCCCCACAACTTGTCTTGCTGGTCTTTTGCAGGTCAACCACACTAGCGAAGATGTAGTAGCGACAACATTAGTATCTAATTAGGCCTTACACTCATTGTAATGTTGTAATATGATGTAGCAAGTAGATGATTTATTCTGTAATATTCAATTGGACCTTACCTTGGTTATTATTTTTGTCACATTGTGATTTTTTATCTTTAAGAGCTTAAGTAATTTTGTCTCATCTTGATGATGAGACACGCTTACTAAACTGGTTAAGTTGCAAGTTTAGGTTTATTTATGGAATCAAGAAATGACTCGTGCTATGAGTTTTAGTTTCAAGAAATGAACTCATTTAGACTTAAACACAAATTTAATACCTTAAAATGAATTGCTAGCCCTAATATTTTGGCCATTCAAACTTAACATAATTATTTACATCACAGCTTGCTCTTTTCTTCCTAAAAGTTAGAAATTTTAACTTAGACTTTAGTAGAAACTTCAATTCACTTGAATTTGATTAAGCCAAATAAATGTATCATAAGTGCTTGTGCTTTTAATTTTTGACAATTTAGTGTATTAATAAATATATATTGTATTGTAATTTAGTATCTATAATTTTAATTTAGTTGCAATTTAGTAAAAATTGAGACACTTTATTGAAAGTAGATACATACTAATTTGAAAGTACAAATGCTAAATTATAAAAAACACAAATTTAATGTCATTATTAAAAACAAATAGTACAAACTCTTACCGTGAATTTATCCCAAATTAAGCTTTAATAAAACATAAACCAAAAGAAATGTAAATTCTAATTAGGTTTATGAGTTTGTTGATATGAATGTACCATAATAATTGAATTTGGTAATTAGGTTTATGAGTTTATTGATATGAATGTACCATAATAATTGAATTTGGTTTGTGGAATTTGTTAAATCTTGATAAAGGTTATATTTAACTTCGAATGCTAAATATAAAATTTGAAATACTCAATATTGAGGAATATTAATGGGGTAGAATGAAATAAAAATAGACCTATATTAAAAAAGATAAGATATCATTGTGAAATTTTATAAGATATGCTAAAACTAATATTAAAACTAGCAAGGTGTAAGTTTGAGCATTTAAGATAAAAGATAAATTTAAATGCCAAATGCTAATGTTAAATGATAAAAGTAGCATTTAGAGCCAAACATAGCTAAGATCTACTCAAGCTTTTGACTCATTTTATTATGGAGGAATATTAGTAAAAACATCCAATTAGTTTAACTCATTTATATGCTTAAAACATTTCCAACTATAATTATATAAATATATTGCATTTTTCCTTCTCTAGTCCTCATAATTTAGTCTATAGACTGATTTCATTGCAATAACTAGGAACATGTTAGGCCCCATTTGGGTCCATCCATGCTTGATGATTAGAAACTTTGTTGTGATAGAAATTACAAATTATTATACATACCCCTTTGCAAAAACAAATAGTGGGAGCTATAAATATAAAATGATTGGTTTAGTCTTTTGATTAGTCATTAAGGGTTAAGTAATTATCTCCTTCACCTTATCATAATTGCATTGCAATTGATCTCTCAATCTATATGGGCTTTTGGACGCGTTGGTTGAATTTTAGAATCATGCAAAGCTTAGTGGAGCACAATAATGATAAAGAATGCCCCTCAACTTAGTTAACTTATTATTATAGACCCTAGATTAGTTGCTCAAACTGAAGACTAAAAGATGTTAAACTTTACATGCTAGCATAAAAAAATACAACTTCTAAGACATATCATCATTGCACAAAGTTAGAATATAGGAATTAGATTAGCATTGCTCTTCTGCATGAATGGCATGCATAAATCAAAAGATGGTTTAGTAAAGCAATATCACCTAATAAAGAGGATGTCTTGTTTTATTCAATTTAGGGTTTTTGTGTAAAATATGCATGATATGCCGTTAAGAGAACGTATACATACCATGTGCTATTTTCAAACCAATGACTAACAACTAGACTGTAAAGGATAGTTTAGTTGTATTTATAGATAGTTCACGTGTCATTCTATTATTAGTAAGTCCGTTGTATTGTATAATAATTAGTGCTTGTACATATAAATTGTTAGTTTTAACAAAATAGAAGTTGAACTTGTGAACTCCATGAAACAAACTTTTTCTTCTCCAGTTTTACTTCAAGAACTTTTTGATTGATTTCATGATGATTCATCAAGTTTTACTGCAATCATTACTTTTTGATTTCATAGTCTTGTTCATCAAAATGGAGAATTAGTTAGGGCAAATAAGGAATGTAGGGAATTTATTTATTACCGATCCGTTCTACTTATCTGGATATGATAATCCTTCTATGTCAGTTGAAACATTGATTTTTAATGGCAACAATTATCTTGGCTAGAGTAGATCGGTCAAATTAGGGTTAGGCACAAAAATGAAACTACAGTTTATAGATGGCTCAATTGAGAAGCTTGTAGAAAATTCATAAGATTTAGTTAGATGGATAAGACGTGATTACATGGTTAGATGTTAGATTCTCAACTCTATGGTTCTAGGTTTAGCTCAAAGTTTCATGTATACTCATTTGGCATATAAATTATGGTGTAAAATAACTAAACTATATAGAATAGCGAATGGGCCATTAATTTTCCAAATATAATATAAAATTAGCAATTTAAAATAAGGAAATCACAATGTAGGAGCTTATTATAATAAGGTCAAAAGGTTTTGGGATGAGTTACAATAGTTACATGCTTATCCATATGTACTTGTGGTAGACTTGATTACTGTACCCTACTATGAGAGAAAGAATTGTTGAATTCGAATCCCAAAGTAAGCTCATATAGTTTTTAATGGGACTAAGTGAGGTCTATGAAGGGATGAGAAGTTAGATCTTATCAATAGAACCTTTACCAACAGTCAATCACGCATTTTATTTAGTGCAATAGGTTGAAAAGCAAAGATAGGTTACCTCTTCTATAGCATTTGATTTAGAAGGCTCTACTTTTCATTTAGAGGACATACTAAAGATGGTGGGGTTTCTAATGATAAGAAGAAAATGAAAGGCAAGTTGTTTTGTAAATATTGTAAGCAAGAAGGACATTATATTGAGAATTACTTTTAGATTATAGGTTATCTAGACTGGTATAAGGGTAAGAAAGTCATGAAAGGGAAGAGTGCAAATCTTACTGTTGCTTTGACGGATAGAACAGATTTTGGTTCTATTGCTTTGGCAGCTACTCCTTTTGATCAATGTTCTGACCTAGTTGCAAGTGAATGCTGACAAGAGGAGAATCTTTTTTATAAGCAACTTTTCAAGGATGTCTGTGAAGAGGTGTATAGAATGATGAGTTCTAAAGACAAGGCAATGGCAAGTATGATTTAATCTGCAGGTACTTTGATCCCAACCTTTTGTTTTAGTTCTATAAAAAATAATGTGGATTCTTGGATTATAGACATAGGGGCTATAAATCATATGACTCCTTTTGAATCTTTTCTTCACAATGTTCATGAATTAAGTAAACTAATTATCATAAAATTACCAAATAGTAGTGTAGTGTCAGTAACCAAGATAGGATTTGTAAAGATTAATTCTTTCTTGACTATACACAACATACTTTTTGTTCCACAATTTCCCCATAATCGTCTTTCGGTACACAAGTTGATAATTGATCATCATCCAATTGCTATCATTGATACCTTTGCATGTATTTTCCAAGATCGAAAAATTGAGAACACAGTGACAACTGCATAAGTTTTGTCTGGATTGTACATATTACAGTCTAAAAGTGGTAAAGGTGTATAGTCCTTAAATAGTAGAAATAATATCGTGCTATCTTGTAATACTACAAGTTGTAAAGATCAAACTTTACTTCACTTGATTCATGCAAGAATGGGTCATGCTTCTACTTCTATGTTACAGCATTTGTCATTTTGTAAAAACTTGCCATTTTAAGATTTCATTTGTGATGCATGTCATGAAGCCCATTTCATTGGCTTCCTTTTCCTCAAAGTTCACATATCTCATCTATTATTTTCTTTCTATTGCATATTAATGTTTGGGGACCTTATTATGTTGAATTTATATCTAGTGCTAAGTATTTTTTGACTATTGTGGATGATTTTTCTCGCTCCACTTGAACATATCTACTTAGCCATAAGTCTCAAGTTCATTTTGTCCTAGATTGTTTCTTCGTTATGTCTCTAATCATTTTTTTGTAGTTTCTAAGTTCATTAGATTAGATAATGGGATTGAATTTTTATCCTCTATGTGTCAATCCATGTTTCATAGTTTAGGCATTGTTCATCAAAGAACTATGGTGTATACTCCTCAGCAAAATGGGAGAGTAGAGAGAAAACATAGGCATCTTCTTGATGTTTCAAGAGCATTAAGGTTAGATGTAAATTTACCCACACACTTTTGGGGGGAGTGTATTCTTAAAGCAACATACCTCATAAACACAATGCCGATGGTAAAATTAGATCGAAAAACACCTTTTGAGATGTTATTTGGTTCACCACCAAATTACACACATTTGAGAGTAATGGGTTGTTCATGTTATATTGCTAAACAACCTCAACCTACAGACAAATTTGATTCAAGAGGAGTAAAGGATGTTTTTCTAGGTTATGTGCATGGACAAAAAGGATACAAAATTTTTTTATCTTACTCATAACTATATTGTTGTTTCTTGAGATATCATTTTTTATGAGAACATTTTTCCTTTTAGACAAGCTTCATCTATTTTACCAATTCATTCAAAGTTATTTCCTAAAAATCATGTTAAGTCATCATACCTTACTGATCAATCTTTTGTTGATCAACTACATATAGTTCCTTAGATTTCTCATACTCTTCTTAGTCATCAATTTGAGTCTAGGACAGATCATCACAGTGTTTCCTCACCATAGCACAATTTTTGTAAATCTACAAGGGACAAAAAACACCGAAACTACTTGATGATTTTGTATGCACATTTCATTTTGAAGCTTCAACTATTGCTTCTGATGTTTCCCCTGTTATTGCCTCTTCAATAGTAAAATACCCTTTGTTGGATTCTAGAACCTTTAACCAAATGCCCTATAATTATGTAACCTCTTTAACTCATGTATTAACAACCCAAGAACCATGTAATTGCTTACAAGCTACAAAACATAAGGAATGGGTTGATGTTATGCAAAACAAGTTAATTTCCCTTGAGAGTAATGGTAGTTGGGAGTTGTATTCGTTACCTAAAGGCAAGAAGGCTATTGGTTCAAAATGGGTATATAAGGTTAAGTTTTAGCTTAATGGTAGTGGTGAAAGGTATAAAGCACATTTAGTCACTAAAGGATACATACAAAAGGAAGGAGTTGATTACCATGGCACTTTCTCTCCGGTTGCTAAACTTAGTACAATCTAGATTTTGATTATCATAGCTACTTCTTTTGATTGGCCTTTATTTCAGATAGATGTAAATAAAACTTTTCTCCATGGACAACTAAATGAGGAGATTTATATGGTTCCACCTAAGGGATACACTAAAGCTTTGCCTAAGTGTGCAAACTTAAAAGGTTGGAACTTGGAGATTTCTAATTTTCTTATAAATGATGGATTTCTTCAATCTAGACATGATTACTCCTTGTTTACTTATAGTGATTCTACTATTTTTATTGTAGTTCTTTTGCATGTGGATGATATGCTTATAGGTGGTTTAAATGTTGAGCTTATTGATCATTTAAAACAGAAGCTTCATGCAGCTTTTACCCTCAAAGATTTAAGCTTGGCTCGGTTTTTTTTTTTTTTTTTTGGACTTGAGTTGTGTCAGACTTCTATAGGCACACTCGTAAATTAAAGGAAATTTCTTGTTGATATGCTCACTAATGTTGGCCTCACAATAACAAAGTCAGTGTCTTCTCCTATGTAAATCGAGCTGCAACTTAACAATGAGATAGGGGAGTTGCTTGTAGATCCCACATTTCATAGACATCCGGTTAGATGGTTGTTATTTCTTACCCTTACTCAACCTAATAATTCATTTGTTGTGCGTCAATTGAGTTAGTTCTTATCTCATCCGAGAGTGCCTCATTTGAAAGCTTTATTTCATCTTTTATGCTATCTTAAAGGCACTTCTTCTTTAGGACTTTTTTATTCCATTTCTAGTGATTTTTCTGTGGTGGCTTACTCAAATGTAGATTGGGGATCTTGTAGTGTGGATAGAAAACCTGTGATAGGGTTTATTATTATCTTAGGAGGTAATCTTGTTTCTTGGAAAACAAAGAAACAATTTATAGTCTCCACTTCCACTACTAAAGTGGAGTATCAAAGTTTAGCTGCTACAATTAAAGAACTATTGTGAATTTCTTGTATTTTGTGAGATTTTGGTATTTTTGTTTCATTCCCTATTTG
The DNA here is from genome assembly GCA_037954665.1 of Laguncularia racemosa. Classification (NCBI taxonomy): domain Eukaryota; kingdom Viridiplantae; phylum Streptophyta; class Magnoliopsida; order Myrtales; family Combretaceae; genus Laguncularia; species Laguncularia racemosa. Next base: position 270,510 of record JBBMOL010000245.1, on the reverse strand, counting down.
ATTACATTGTGATAATAAGTTCACTTTACTTATTGCTCATAATTCGTGCTTACATGGGAGAGCGAAACACATTGATATAGACTTCAATTTTGGTCATGATCATATACATTTTGGCTTGATTTATCCGAAATACATTTCCTATCAATTGCAGTTGGTTGATATTTTTACTAAAGCTTTATCCAAGAAGCGAATTCAATTTTTGTGTTCTAAGTTAGGCCTTCAAGAGGCTCCAAATGGGTTTGTAAAGGATATTTTAGTTGTGTTTATAGCTAGTTCACGTGTCATTCTATTATTAGTAAGTCTGTTGTATTGTATAATAGTTAGTGCTTATACATATAAATAGTGAGTTTTGATAGAATAGAAGGTGAATGTGTGAACTCCATGACACCAACTTTTTCTTCTCCAGTTCAAGAACTTTCATATTGATTTCATGATGATTCATCAAGTTGATATGGATATAGAGAATAGTACAAGTTAGGTATTTGGTAAATGATAAAAAATGGATTAATAAATTAAAAAAAGCATGAAAACATTTTATGTATGAATGAAAAAGGATTTAGATTCATAGAAAATAGATCAACATGCGCCATTAGGGTTCGTTGGAAAGGAAAAAAATAATCTAAGTCGATAAAGGATGTCGAGAAATTTATATAATATTAAGTATATCTAACTGGATTGAGCAATTTCCACTAAATACAAATAAGCCAAAGTACTCCCCCACATGCCTATATGATTGCTTATTTGATAATGCAAGTATGCGGTCCGACTAAAGTTGACAAGCACTAATATTGCTAATTTATTGAATTTACAATGGGAAACCCTAGTACTCCTTTTCAACCGAATAGACATTAGCCGCCCCAGCTTAGGGTTCAATAGTTTTTTGTACAAAAGTTATGTTGCAAAATCAACTTTATCCTTTGCTTGTTGTGTTTCATCAATAAACCAATAATTAAAACAACCGGAGCTTCTATGAATAAGGCGTCTATTCCTCCACTTGGCCAGCAAGGTAGCCATCTATTTCTTAACGAATGAAACTTATAAGATGACAATATCATTGCTTCGACGAGATATGGATTGCATATGAAATGGAAACATGAAGGGGCTCATATGGTTTGCATCCCAATGATGACATTACTAGACATGAATTTTTGGGAAATTATGGGGTTTAATGGCTTGAAAACAAGAAATCATTAAACAATAAAATGAGGAAAAACAAAAACAACTAAAGTGCACCACTTGGAGATCTCTTTTGGGATACAACAAAATCTTGATTTAGTTAGTAATCTCAAATTCCTTAAAATGTCACTTTAAAATTCGAGATTATTTGTCTATAGAGAGGGAAAAGAGTGAATTTAAAGAAGTTAATTAATAATCTATTAACTTGACATGTGGTTTTAAGAGGAGATCACTAGATATGCTTTGTTTCACCGAACTATCTTTTGATTTGAGGGGAAAGTGTAGCTTAAATACATCTTTTAAGTGATTTAACTTCAAAAATAACTCATACGTTAGACGAACTTCAAAAGATTCAATTTCTCCATCGAAATTCGTTTCGACTCAAATGATTGCAACTTCTTCCATAATACATTTGACAAAATGAAATCATTGTGTTGGAATGAAACGCTTAACCAATACTATTACATCGGAATAAAATGATCAAATGAATGTTTTCACAGTAGTTTTAACTTATTCATTTGAACGAAATGCTTTTATTCAAACAAGACATTTATCACAGGGAGTAAATTGAGGAAATAGCTTACAATAGGACATGAGAATTGCACTTGTTAAATCTAAAACATTATGCCTAATCGAAATGTGAGAAGACTTTATCCACGGTATTGAAGATCATCCAATGCAAAACTTTATCTTGGTATTACTTAAACCATGTCAGGGAAGTGAACATAATAACCAAGATTGAACTATACAAATTTGAGTGAGAAAGCAGGAGAAGAAGAAGAAGAAGAAAGAGAAGCACTGCATATGTGAAAATACCACAATGCAAATAATAAAATACAAGCGAGTGAGGTGGGGCAATTCATTTTTTGGTCTACTAATTGTTATGCTTCCATAAATAATTGAAATTCAATTTCATAACTACATATTAGAGAGAGTACAAGAGAATTATAATGATTCTTCATTCCTCAGCAAATTCTCAAGCAAGTCTATCTACACTCAAGAATGTTTTTGAACTATTTAAATGTGGAATCTTACTAATTAAAGCTATAAAAACCTTTATTTATAAGCTCTTGCAAAATTAAGGAGCAAGTAAGTACAAAATAAAAATACTGGGATATAATAAGAAATTGCAAAAGCCACCATCTAGGACTTCTGTTGAATGCTAGCTGAGTTTGACTAGAGGTTGACCGTGATCTTGCATATTAAGTTTATGACACTTCTATATGTGATAAACTAGGTCTCTAAACTTGTTAGAAACAAACGTGATTAATTGAAAATTTTCTTATAAATATTAACAAGTCATGATTGGCATCTAGCAAGGTATCATAACTCCCAATAGCTTAGGAAATAACCCATTTGGTAAAAAACCTTTTAATAGATCGACAATGCAATTAAATCTCTTTATCAATTCATACCTTAACCCTTGACTAGAGAGCGTGATACTATTGCAAACTCTAATTAGTCAAGGAAGCAAGTGAGGTAAGGATCACATAACCAGCTCATAGCATGATTTTAATTGAGCTAGTTATGATCTAATTTTCAGATAGTCCTCTCAAATATCAATTTCCTTATGGAATTTGATAAAACCTTTGTTCTATCTTCTTGCATTCCTTCAATCACCTAGAATTATTTCTATGTCCTTTTTACAGAGCGATTGAAGAAATAAGAAACAAAAGTAATAATTTCATACATAACATGTAGCTAATAGCTCAAGTATTTTCATTGCATGTGCACCATCATCTATATTCAAAATCTTGTACCATTGACACGCATTATAGGATTCTATATGATACTTTTGATTGCATCCATTTATATTGAGCTTATTAATCACTAATAACATTTATATGTTAACTTGAGATATGGGCATATTTATTTTACTCAAGTGTAACATATGCTAATCTTTTTGATTCATTAATATTCTTTTCTAAATAAACCTGGACAAGGAACAATTTTAGGAATTATTTGCTATACGATTTCATAATTATAATCACTTTATAAATCACAATGCTTTATCAAATAATAAATTAAATAAAAATGAATATATAACATAGATAAATGCATCAATAAAAGTAATAGATTCATGAGTAATATTTTTTACAAATCATCTAATAATTGAATAGGCTTTGGACACCTATTCAACGCTCGCAATAAAAATAGATAATGATTACCGAGTAAAAGTATCATAAATTAATGATAGAAGTTTTAAGCAAGCATTAACTTTATAGTTATTGACTTGTTATTTAAACATGTTATACTTGAATTTTTTAAGCTAGCAGTAACTTTTTTATTGCTTAAGATGGAATACGCCCTTACCTATTATCTTCTCTAACTTTCTTATCTCATTAAAATGTTATGGTCTCCAACTTAATTGTTTAATCACATTAGCCTAACTCCATTTTATATGTTCGATTAAAAACGTTCTTAATTACAATTCATAATCACCAAGAGCAAAAACAACGCGTGCATATGAGCATGCCATGAGGGGCAACTTCGGCACTTCGCGAGACATGTTCCAAGTCTAGCAAATATAATCAGCCAAATACTGACGACCACTTGGCTCGCCGTATTTGATTTATTAATATAACCTGAACTTTTTAACTTAGCACTAATCTAGATCGTTGGCACCACTACTTGAAAAATTGGATTTAGGCATTACTTCAATGACTTATAAATCCGAATCCATGCATGGAACTTTTTTTTTTTCCCAAGGGAAACCCCCGGGGGCCGTCGGGAAAGTATGCCCCAATCGGCTAGTGTAATTGCTTCATTTGATACCGAGTTTTCCAAGCTATAATCGTAATGGAACGTCTCCATCCGAGTTGATAGAATTGGATGAGAGTGTAACATGATATGAAATCCAATTTTGCTTTAATTAATTTGAGCTATGCATTTCCTGCTCTTGCTCAAATCATTGTCCACTTTATGTGTTGTGACTATGCATGTGTCATGTGACATTGGTTTGTCTAGCGACTCTGGAAAATCCACTCTTGATTATTCACAAGCATACGATACTAGCCCCCGATTCAATCAACATCGTTTCAGAATAACTCCATGTAGTCAACTCAATTATTAGCTTCTTTTACGATCCAGAAACTTTACGAGCTCAGCAGGCTCAGGGTTTCCTAAACCTTTTGTTCATCGATAGAGTGTTGATTGCCTAATTTATTAATGTTAATAGAGCCGTATGATTAAAAAGTTAGTACGGTACTTGTTAGATAATTAAACAGAAAGATACAATAATTGTTAAAGAAAAAAAACAACAAAACATTGGGATTCCAAGATGCCAATTGTAATGTCGTGAGTCACAGCCGGATTTTCAATTCCAAGACACCAACTAGGTTGTCAGTCTATCTAATGCCACTTACTTAATAAAATCTAATTGGAATTCCGACTAGGAATTGCATTATCATGTTTCAACTTCAAGCTTTACCTGTAGACATAAAAATACATAAAGTTATAGTCTCCAATAAAGAATTATCACTACTTTCGTTTTTTAATCATTAATTATTTTAGGTCGGTCCAAAATAAAAATCATAATTGTTTGGCACCTTTATAGTAATTACAAATAATTTTCTAAAAAAAAAAATGGAGGAAGATTTTTCACAAATAGGACATAATCAACCAAATGTCAACCAAATCTCACTGATGTAACAACATATGGCATGGGTGGCACAACCTTGCCATGTTTACGGATTCTTTATGCTACAAATTTTAGGAGCCTTTTGTTGTGAATTAAACAAACATGATTTGATTCTCATTCTTGAGCTAAATATATTTTTTTCGAACTTCACGATCGGAAGAATATGGCAAACATTCTCTGAGATTGACAGATAGTGAAGATGTTATCAAGGTATATGTTTTATATGGTATTTATTGAGACTTTTGTGATGGCAAAACCCCGGAAAGGATGCTCAAAGTGAGAAGAATTAAATTCTAATGGGAAGAGGACAAGGGGAAGGAGCCAAAGAAAGTACGTGCTTTTTCCTTGCTTTCTTACTTTTGAGAGATTGACAGGAAAAGGAATCCAGAATTGGGGGCCATGTCTTCTTGCTTCCCATGCTTATATGTGAATTACTTTGCAGCATCACTAGTTTTTGTTTTTTACCCCCCTCAAATAGTAACCTAAGGTATCTGAACTTGCTTCGAGAATGAAATAAGGCTTCCATACGATGAGCAAACCAAGATGATTTTTTTTTTTCTTAAAAGAAAAGGGAGGAAGAAATCATACAAGAAATCAATAGACTGGATAACCTATTTGAAAGACCACCTTCATGTTGTGTACGCACATTGCAGAGGGTTAGCATGGTTTTTGAGCTTTAAATCCGGTAATAGCTTGGATTTAACTTGTTGGGTTAAAGTGGTAAGATTTAAATAGTCAAATTTATGTATTTTTTGATGATACAAGGGAGATTTGGTATGATAGACTTAAAACAGAGATCGTTAGATTAATCTATTCATTTTCAACCTTTCTTAGAATGGCTTATACACTTAAGACAAAGCCTTCCATGGGCTTGAAATCAAGAAGAGCCCATTCAAGACTCTACTAAGAGGGGGATTCATCTTAACCATGACCAAACTCTATAAATAGTGAGAGCCAATCCTTATTTGAGACATCAAGAAATTAGGAGAAATGCCATCATGCACTATTGGTTTACTACCATGAATGATCAATTATTATTCATAAAGAAGAGCTTAATGCTTCTTCTCAGAATAGTGAGGTTAATGTTATTTAACTTATCCACATATCTCATATACGTTCAAACTACTTGAGCCCATCTACTCCTTCGAGCTACCTCTTTTTCTCTTAATCATCTCTTACATGTCATTTCACATTACTCCTTTGAGGTTATGTATAGCGTAAGATGCATGTTGCATGCACGTGACTATTGCAATTGGATCCCTACATTACACATGCAATACTAAAAACACTAGATAAAAGTTAACAAAGAGTTTAATTAACAAAGGCATATTTTTTATTTATTGTGTGTGTTTTTGTTGGCTATAATTTATAACAAAGTCCCATGGATATGAGTGTTTAGGTATAGTTGGTTATTGTAAGAGTTAGCTAATGTTATGTCAATCTTAGAAAGGTCCATAATTAAGTGAGTGCCTAAAGGGAACATGGAACGAGATCATGTATAGGTTGATCTAAGGTCATACTTACTGATTGAGGAAATGGGTCCTAGAAAAGATATCCATAAGGAAGCCTAATGTATTGGTTAACTGAACACGATCCAAAATTTAGGGGATACAAAATTATATGACACTAGTTCTTTCCTTAGTGAAATAATTTTTTAGATTTTAGATTGATACCAAATTTATGCATGAGCCATCAAAATTTAATGCTAGTGAATGTGACTTCTTTTTAAGCCACGATCAAGCCAGTTATTAGGTATGACCCATAGCACACGAATGGGGCAATAATGAGTCAAAATAAGATTCATTCATCCCCTTTTGAAGAGAATTTATCTAGGCCATGATGGGAAATTTTCCGGCACCGTCTATGCTTTCAGAACTGGATTTGGATGATAATCCAAATCGCTTATATTTTACTTCATTTCTTTTATCTAATAAGTATTTGAGAAATAATCTTACAGGTACAGTAATAATTCTCCATGGGATGCCAACATGTCCTACACTAGTTGATGGCCATGGGACATCATCAGATCTGCATTCAGAGGCCCGTTGCGATTTTTTCCATTTCAAAGCAATGGCTTATGAAGATTTATGATATTTTGTACTTTGTAATTATTTTATGGACTATTTTATGTTGTATTTTCTTTTGGGACACTTTCATTTTGATTATAATTTTCATTTAGGACCGGCCACCTTAAAAGTGGCATAGTTGTAATTTTGTGCATTTTCTAACCCTAAAAGGAACAAGTATACATACTTGCTTAAGTAGGGTTTTGAGGAGGCCATATTTTTCAGATTTGAGAAACACTTTGTGTGAGGATTAGGGTTCTCCTAATTGTCATTAGACTCTTATCAATTTCAATCCCAATAGTTAAAATTGTAGCGAGTGCAACACTTTGAAATTATGAGTAATATCAATTTCATTTTGTTGTGATTTCTTTTCTTCTCTAGTGTGTAACATTTAGGGGTGAATTGAGATAGTTCTTGGTCAGATTTGCGTCCTATTATATTCGAATTTTTGTGCTTAATTGAGATACTTTGCATTTGAATTCGATTCATTCTTTATGTTTGCTTCTTAAACCGTGATTAGCACATATGGAAAGCGGTTCTTAGATTTGAAGATTTATTTTGAGATTGTGAATTATTCACGTGGATTTATATGTGATTAGTGTGATGTTAGAAGAAATTATCATTGTGGAATTATAATTGCATCATTGAGTATTTGGATCTCATTGCACCTTCACTAGGGTTCACGTAATTTTACCCTTTTTGAACCGGTTATTGATTTGAGAGTTGAAGTGTTCCTTTGGTTCATTTGATTGTGCTTAGACCTTGGTTTTAGGCACATCATAATTTGGTATCAGAGCTATCATATTTGGATATTTAAGATTGATTCACATCCTAGTTAAAGAATTGGTCATAAATATTGAGGAATTGTGCAATTGTTGAACTAGTTTGATTGACATTATTTGTTAGTCTTTCAAATTAGTTTTGCATGTGCTTAATCTTGGTTTTTAGGCACATCAGGCCACTTGGTTAAACATGAGCAACTTGAAAGTTAGCCCACAACTATAACAAGATCTAATTAATTCTAAATTGTTCTAATAAACCAAGTTAATGGTGTATGAATTAATCCATGATATCAATGTAATGAGATGTAATAAGATGAATAGGTCCTCAATTGGTTCTAGAACATGGAGATCTTTTCTAGAGCATCAAATGGCTTGTCGAACAATGTTACATATTTAGAAATGATACAGAATAATTTCCATTGCCAATTTAATGCGTGGAAGCAATAATTTTAAAAGGAAATTAAATTTTGGTTCTTTTGTGTTTTAAAGGTTTTTGCTATTTTTATGGGCTTTCGATGGTTTATGAACAAAAAATAAATAAATTTGAAAATGAAAATATTGATCTTTAGATATGACAGCACCAAAGATTAATTTGAACTACTTTTTATTTAATTATAATATGATATGACAGTACAAATTATAATCAAAGGGATTCTTTGAAACATTCAATTGATATGATAGACAATTGGAAGGATCAAAGGTTTTAAAAATTGGATAATTCATATTACAGCGTGATTGTTTAATTCTTAGGTTTCAATGTGTCACCACAATTTAAAAAAGAATCAATAAGACTAGGGCTTTTAGGAAAAGTATCAAAAAGAGTATTTTGATTCAATTGGAAAATTCACTATGCAATGAAAAGTGTTATAACATTATTTATATAAGAACCCCTAACAACCCTAAGGGCATTATAGTAATTATGAATAAAATTATAAAACCTTAAATAATTATTGACTAATAACTATTACTAAAAATATACCTAATAACTAATAGCTAATAAAATAAAAAAGTAACAATAAAAGTGTACATATAATGCTAAATTAAATTAAATAAAATAACTAGTCCTTAATCCATGCACTCTAAGATGATGCCATGAAAAGTAAGTATTAATTCATGCAAGGTTGGTAATATGATCATCAATTTTATGCAAGCTATGCAAGCCATATAAGCCATGTAAGCCAATACTAAAAAGGAGTATTCAAATTGCAATATTAGGAAATATGACTAGTCATCAGCCTTAGGCTCAAGAAGATCTACCCTCAAATCTCAAAAGTGTATCCTCTATAGTCGAAAACCAACTTGCGAACTTAAAGAAAGTTAAAAAAAAAATAAAAATCTAGTTATCCTAGGCACTAGCACTACTATTATACTCCTCGGCATATGCTTTGTAGCAAGCATCTACCTTTTAATAGTTAGATGCTGAATTTCTTGTTAATGGATTACTAACCTAAATGAGGTCATGTAACAAGTTAATATATCAAGATGGAATCATAAGCAAGTTATACCTATAGAATGAGGATACTTGTACAAGCACTTGCATTTGGAAAGTTAGGTCGATGACTACTAAACATTGCCTTGAGGATGATGTGATTTTTTGTATTGGTTTTGGTTATATATTATAGTGTATATATATTTAAATTTAAAGATAATAACTAGTGATTGCTACATTAGAATGGGTTGTACATATGTGTTATGCATTGCATGTTCATGTGCATGTGTTTATGTAACTACATCTTAGGCTTTTAGTTCACCCCTTTAGGAACTTTATTTTTCAAGAACAATAGAAGTTATATTTTATGATAATGACCTTGGAGTATAAGATTAAGTCCCTTGCTAGTGCATGGAGAAGAAGGTTTTTGTTAGGTCATAATTATTTAGTTATCTAGGTTTTAAATTCTTCTTTTGTTTTAAGTCTTGGAGTTACCTAATATTAAAAGATTTAGAATTTTTAGTGTAGGTTATTGCAAATGTCAAAGATTTGTAGTTGTTAGTTGTTTTGAGCCTTAGCATACTCATTTTATGATATGAGTATATAGCAAATTTTAGGGTATGACAGGTCAAGATTAGGAGATGAAATCTATAAATAAATGTCTCCTCCACTTCATTTGCAACTTTTGAAGCATCAGTAAGCTTTAGAAAAATGTTAGAATTTTACTAAAATCACTCCATGAAATATGAAAACATCTAATCGATCAAAAACATCAAATTAGATCCACTGTCATAGGCATGGTTTGAAAAATCTGACTTGCTTGTTTCTCCTTCCACACCTTTTTTATAACAATATCTCTCCATGTGTCATCAACTCGAGACTTCTCCAAGTCAATTGGCACACATCCTATTTGTGATTAGCTAGGTATAACAAACTTACCATACAAATATAAAATCACAATATACCCTATGGACACAAACTTTTAGATCAACTAATTATGAATTTAGAAGTAATCATGGTATCGGAGTGGATTTATTTGTTTTAAGAAGGTTTAAGGTTGGCACTCGAAGTTTAGATTATAGTTTTATGGGAAAAGTATACTTTTAATCTTCAACATTTACCTATTTTTCTATTTGAGCACTCAACTTTTTTTTTGTTTTATTTAAGTCCTCAACATTTTCAAAATCTCATAAAAAAAAAGGACTTTTGTTAAATATATTAAGTTTTCCATCAATACGTGACACATATTAACTTCAAATTAGTTTATAATAATTAAATTGACAAAATGATGATATTAATATATTTATTTACATAATATTATAAAAGATAATATTAAATATATTTAATAATATAATATAATATAATAAAAATTAATAAAAATTAACAAAATGAGCTAGAGAAATTTATGTATACCCTAACCATCTTAGCCAACTATCCTAAAGCTAATTGGAAGTTAATGTGTGCACCGAGTAAAAAATTTAACGTATTTAATGAAAGTTATATTTTTTGTAAAATTTTGAAAATGTTAATGACTCAATAAGAAAAAAAAAAAGGTTGATGACTTAAATAGAAAAGTAAGTAAATGTTGAGGACTAAAAATGTACTTTTCCCTAGTTTTATCCATATAGGTTTTAAAGATTGAGATACCTCTTTACCTATTTGTTGGTATATACAGATCACTGAGGCATCCTAATAGATTTGTGAATAAATAAGGATTTGGCCATTTTCCAACTAATACCCCATATAAGTTACATGAATTGCTTGACAAACACAAGCAAGACAATATAAGCACATTAACCATATTAGAGATGGAAAAGGAGGTACATAAAAATCATCCATCATTTAAGTCTATCATTGGTGAGGGGATTGTTGTCTTAGTGCTTTTCAACCTAACTATAAGGTAGATGTTGCCCTTAATGTTATTGATACTCTTAAATGCATCAAAGGTAGATATGTCAATTATTAGATACTCTTTAAGCTTATTGGGTGTTTCCTCATGTATGGGAAAGAAACATAGACATTATCCTCTATGTGGATTGGTTAGACACTTATACAATGGACAAAATGAATGAGCATATTGTCCATGCTACTATAGATAGTTTTGGTAAAGATTTATGGACAAGAGCCTTGCCTCAAACATGCCCAACTCTCTCCTCTTGATGATATCTTGTTCAATCGGCCAATTATGAATCTAAATTTTATTATGAAATGAGTTAGAGGTCCTAAATTCAAACCCCCATACCCTTGTTTTACAACTATTCAATTAAATGGTCAAATTAATGGGATTCAATCAAAATCTCAACCATAGGTGTAATATACCAATAATAATAGAACATAGCATTAGATTTAATTGCCAATTTCATTATAACCATTCAACCCTATTGCACTTGTTGAGTAACCATATCTAACCAACTCTATTCTACTTATAATAAAATATCTATTGACATGTTATCTCATATTTTCACTTAATAAATCATATTATAGTGTTTATATACATGTTTGAAGCCTCAACTTTACAAGTTAGCTTTTGAAATTAGTTTAGGTTGTTAACATAGAATGAAAGTGGGAGATCATGAGTTTAAATTTTTATAAAATTATTTTAGCCCTACTTAACTATTCACTTAATGGGCTTTAAGTCAAAACCTCCAAACTACAAGTTAAGGAGAGTGTCTTAGTAATAATGAACATAAAAAAGCACACATCACATTTATAAGATTAAATTTTTAAATCATTTGATTGTAATGGTAAACTTTACATCGTTTTAAAGCTAGTTTTTGCTATAACCAGCTAGCACATTTCACATGCAATGCACACATCACCATGTATGTAGCTGCAATTATCACCTATAACAAGTATTTGTGAGGAGAGTGCCAAGAGTCCTAAATTACCTCCTTTAGAATTTTGTATGGGACCTATATAGATGTATAAAACTTTCATTTTCATTAAGTTCTGAACCTTTTTAAATATCCACATAAGTTGTAATTCTTTTTAGGTTTTTTAGTTGAACTTTTATTTTCCTAAAGGAACACATAAGCTTAAACATTTTTTAAAAATGGAATTGAGTCCTAAAAGTTTTTTGAAAAAAATATTTTAAAAAATCAACAGTTTTACTTATCTCACATTTTTTAAAAGACTTTCAAGACTGAATTGCATCTTTAGAAATGTTTAATGCTAATTTTGACAAAATCATAGAGGTTTAATACTTGAGTGTACTTATAAAAGTTATATGATTCAATTGATAAAACTAAAAAAAAAAGTTTAAAACTTCATACAACCTTAATCAAATAATGTTTGTTGCAAGGTTGTTCAATTACTAATTACTTCAAAGAAGGATTTATACAACATAAGAATACTCTAGATTAACATAAAAATATATATTTTAAAACTCTATTATGTGAAAATAACTTAAATTACCCTAAAGAGAAAGACAATAAATTAAAATACATACTAACATTTTAAAATGAATAAAGAGAATTCACATAAAGAAATAATAACAACATAACTAATAATGGTATAATATGAAATCATTTAAGAATAGCACCTCTCCATAAAATAAGAAACAAGCATAGAAAAGGCATCTCTCACCCATTTCTATAGATAGACCTTCACTCTCTCTTCACAAATCATTCTAACAAAAGTTTTCTTGGTGTGATAAAGGGATAGAGGTAGGGTTAGCAATTTAGGACCTAACCCGTGAACTCACACGACAAATTATGATTATAAATGGGTTCGGATTAGCAAAAATCAACATGAATAATAAATGGTTCAAATATAGAAATGACACGTTAAAATTCATGTCTAGGTTTGAGTTCATCACATAGATCCATTCACCAATTTATTTATTAAACAGTTCCTGCAAACAAGTCATGGGTTCAACTCAAACTTTTTCAATATTAATATTATTTTAAATATATTTAAGTTTATATTGCTTTCTTTAATAGTTTATTTTATCTCATAATATACTTTCAAGTTTCACAATTTCATCATAAAGTCTAAGGTTTTCTTTCATCATTTTTACTCTTTTTTTCATTTTTCTCTTTCTCAATTTCTCTCGATAGTTATATGACACAAGTAAAAGTAATCAAATCATTTCACTTTTCACATAAAAATCTCTTACTTAGTTTCATTTATTTTCTTATCAACTCATTTTTATGTAACTCTATCATCTATTCTCTTTTAGATTATTTCACTTTTCAAATAAAATCTCATTTCACTCAAAATTTATCTCCAAAATTCACTGCATTTACTATTATATTAGATCTACAATATAAACTTGATTTTATTGAGTGAAGTTTTCAAATGATTTATGATAATGACTTAAATGAGTTTATGAAATTCAAAAGAACATTTTTCTCCCTTTAATAAATTATAATAAAAAAATAGAGTAAGTTCAAATCAAAATAATAATAGTAGTAAGTCAAAAGTCGAAACCCATTATTAATGAATGGGGCAACAATTTGCAGGTAACTTATTTTTTTTACAACTATATATATTATTTTTACACTTCTAATTAATTTCATTCATGTGATGCCTACAATTTTTATCTTACTATTTATCCATAAAAAATTTATCTTATCTAGAAATTTCAATATTTTGAAGTATGTGAATTCTTAAGGGTGTTACCAAATATGAACTATAGTTGTAATTAGATGAGAAGCTGCATATTATGATTAAACATAATTTAATATTGTTATGCAACTAATGGGTTTTTAGATTTGTTAAATTTGATGAAACTTGCTCCATTAAAACTGTTGTTTGGGTTGTAATTTTATGTTAATCTTTAAGACTAAATGGCATTAGTATTTGTAAAAGTTAATTTTGTTATTGCTCTTTTTACATTGAATATATAAGCATTTTATAAATTTATTTATAACTTTTTAATCAATAAGCAAGTCTAACTTGGACATGAAACATGTGGGTTAGATTACAGGTTTAGATTTTCATACACAATTAATAAATGGATCATATCACAATTTAAGGTTTTTTAGACATGAACCCGTTTAGATACAGATACAATACATAACACAATAACACAAATTGCCAACCTTAGATGGAGGAGATAGAAAATGTTCATAAATAAGTAAATACCTAATCCTTGATCCCCTTTGTCTTCACAAATAAGCAAGATTAAGAATTCAATTAGTAATAAAGATATAGAAATATAAAAAAATTGTTATGATGAGAACTTAATAAAAGTCATTAAATCGATAAATTAGGTCATTAAGTAGAACACCATACAATAGATGAAAAGTTATAAGACATTTAGAAAGAACTAGTGAATCATAAACAAAATACTTACATGATTTAAGAATAACAGATTACGAACATCTAACTATTGGTTATAAAAAATAAATCTTTTAGATTCCATAAATTAGGGCTTTATAAAAAACTATGAACAAAAATTAGACATGACCTTTAAAACTATGAAAGATAAATTAAAATTAATAAGTTGTAGAAAGATAAATTAGAAATAATAAGTTGTAGAAACTAAATCCTATGTTTTAATTACAAAAGAATCCCTTTTTAGATTTAAATATTCAAATTTCATGAAAAATGTATAAACTAAAATCTTAATTTGCTAGTTAATAGGATAAATCCAAAAATCAAATTTTAAAATGATATGTAGAGAGAGAGAGAGAGAACACCAAGAAGGAAAGAACAATGGTTAACTACCCCCTTAAGTTGATGGATTGCCTCTTAATTCTTTACCATTTGATAAAATCCTTAGTTTAACTAATTCAAAATCATAAAATTTGATTAGATGAACAAGTAGTTTATAAACATTAAAAAAATAAAATTAAAATGAATTTAGTATTGCATTATTTAATTTATTGTTATATAATAAAATGTAACACACTAAACCCAAGGGATGTGCTAGTTTGCTTATTGCTCAAATAGAGCATGCAAAAGTCAATCTTACACTCTATTTCTTCATGTCCTTTTTCTTATCACTACAAGAAAACTAGTCCTTAGAAATAAAAGTTCTGCGGTGGAAATTTTCTATGTTAAAAAAGACTAATCAACGATAGATTTGTGGTGAACTTATAAAAACATAGAGATGGAGGAGTTTTTGCAATTTATATATATTTTAGTTATGGCAACGAAATCTGTGAAGGATTTGCAATAAAGTTAATTTGTCATAACCTATTTCTAATTCCATAGTAGGAGTATGAAATTTTTTGTTCAATAATTTTTTTTAGAACTTTATGATAAATCCATCTTACAAAGTTGAAATATATATGCATGACTTTCAGAAATGGATCATATTTGTTTCTAATATATATATATTAAAAGATGGATATTCAACTTTAATTGTTTTTAAAATTTTCAAAAGATTTTCACTTTTCCTTTACTTTATGTACCATTAAAAAAAATTAATACCCTAACTTTGTGCTAAAATTTAAAAAAAAAAAAGGAAAGGAAAAGAAAATAAAATTACTGAAAATAGCTTAAAGCAAGCGAAAGTGAATATGTAGTTTTATATTTCTTTCACCTTTCTCTCCATCAAGGTAGGAAAACATATCTTTTTCGTCCCTTTCTTTCTTTCTTTCTTTCTTCTTTTTTCCTTTTTTCTTTACCAACGCTAAAATAACCCTATTTTTATCTCTCTAACTCCCCACCTCTCTTTAATTTTAGGCTTTTCTCAATTTTATACTCTCCTATCTCTAGTGACATCACACCATCTCACCTTTCTACACTCAAATTTTTCTTTTGAGAACAATCCACTGGTACTAATGAAGGTTTATATAGAGAAAATGTAATCTTATAATGATTGCAATGTTTTTTTTTTTTTTGTAACTTTGTTTAAATTAATATGAATGACTTTGTTCTATTATTGTTGATTCATATGACATTTGTTTTTTTTTCTTTAATTCATTTTCTACTTTTTTTTTCTTTGGTTTTTTATTGACTTCTTTATATAAATCTAAGTTATTACATTAAAGGAGGACTTGCTTGGGATTATCTCATATTTATATTTCTAATATTTACTATAGTGAAGTCGAAAGTGATTTTTTTCTAGTAATATGGACTATAGATAAATCTTGTTCTACAAAAGAGTTAACAATACATTAACTAATAAGAGTTGAGAAGCAATGCCTTTACATTGCAAATTAGGTATTTAACCATTTGAACTAATTTTTAAGTTACAATTTTATTTTGCTATTTATATTTCTTAGAGATTGCACTTTAGGGATTATGTTAATATCAATCTAATATTTGGATAGAATTGATTTTTTGTTTAATATTGTATAATTTCACACATTAGAATCTACCCTTCACTTGCTTACTATGAATTCTCGTCAATACTCTACCTTACTATCACTAAAACTTGCTTTATCCCCATTGCCTCAATTTACCATTTCATGCATATAATTATAATATTAATTACTAGTCCTCTACAAGCTCAATACATGTAAAGATTCTTTCTTGTCTTCCCATATTATTTGTTTTGGCATATTGTTAGTGTGGGTTAGAAGTAATTAACATTTAGGCTTTAAAAATGCAAAATTTTGGCAACTATGTCTTAGTCATTCATTACCAACCTCCTAGACCTCAAGAAACTTATTCAATCACATTTATTGGTATAGCAATCTTTAGGGAAGTTAAATATCTTTCAATGAGCCATGTTAAGTGGATTTTACTCAAAAATTACTTTATATTAATTGGCCATTTGATGAGGGTGTAGAGATGGAAGATAGAACACTCTTCTAAGTAATGGTATTCCATTGAATCAACTTAGTTCATAATTATTTTCTTGCTTTAGTTTTATGGATATGCTTAAAATTCAAGTGGTATTGTTTATCTTCTCTATGACCACTTCTATGTTTAAGTTTGAATTATATAGTTAAGTTGACTAAAAATTTTTATTATTATCAACATAAATAACTCTTTCATAACAACATTAATAAGCGTGTCATGGTATGTGTTGTTGACTTGCTTGTGTGGTTTTTTTCCTTATTCCTCATATAGGGTAAGCATAAAGCCCAACAAACAAGTACTTGCCATATAAACACACTAATGCATATGCCAAGCTACATGGACCTAAGATAACTAAATGCAACAATCAACAAGCATAAATAAAAATTCATTTAATTTACTCAATTGTAGCCTAACACTAGAGGGCTACTAGTGATCACATGGAATCGAAACTCTTAGAGTCATTTTTGAAAGTGTGGACCTCTATATACACACTAGAGTCTATTAGTGTAGACCCTTAATGTACCTCGTAGAGTCAATTTTAAAAGGATGGATCCATAGTGCTCCTTAAAGTTAAACCTATGATCAATTATTTGTTTTGTTATCAAAATTCTACGTATAAACTAAAACTAATATTCTTGAGAAAATCCTATTGTTCTCTTTATGATTTTATCAACTTATTCCCTTTTTTATACAAAAATATTAAAATTAAATCTACAATCAACTTATGTTTTTATATAAAAATCAACTTATATTTTTATACAAAAATCTTAAAGTTAAATTTATAATCAATTATTTATTTTGTTATTAGAATTCTATGTATAAGCCAAAACTCATATTCTTGATAAAATCTTATTGTTCTCTTTATGATTTTATCAACTTATTCCCCCCCCTTTTTTTTTGTAAAACTTAGGGATTCTTGATGTTTTGATTTGATAAGATTGATTTTATTTCTATAACTTGTTGTTTTTCATATTTTAGATTTTTACAGTTTTTTTAATTCACTTGAGTTTATAGGTTTTTTTTTCTTAAAAAAAAAAAAGATCTAATTGAAGATCTTTATGATTTGTAGGCTTCTAGTTTAGATCTTAGGTCTTTAGGGATTAATTTTGATTTTACGGTTTCTAAAGATTAGACATGGTGTTTTCCTAAAATTTCAACTTATGATTTCTAGATTTTTTTAGTTTTACATTTTTCTTAATTGTGATTCTAAAACTATTACTTCTACTTCGATGTTTTGATTAAGGATTGAAAAGGTCTGAAGGTTTCTCTCACTATTCTATAGTAGTAAATGGTTTCTTATGAAAGTGAATTGTAGGGAAGAGGCCAAGGTCTTATTTATAATGTTTAGGATGAGATCGGATTTTATACCATCTTATGGGAGGTTTTAGATTTCAGGTAAATCTTCTCATTGATTGTTATTTAATTCTCATTTCATTTATTAAAAGTCTTTAGTGAATTTCTATTTATTCATTTCAAAGTTGTAAACATATATATATATATATATATATATATTATGCATATATATATATGTGTGTGTACTATATTATATGCTAGATATTTCATATATTATTTATTGATTATTATGCAATATATACATATACATATACATAACATACGGTCTCATTAGATTCATAGATCATAGTTATATCATATAAATTTATGTTACATATACAATTTCATATTCTATTGTTGTGTACTATTATTGTTGTTAATGTGTAAAACTCTTTTTTAATGTCTTTCATGTTTTAGACTTCCATATTTTATTATTTTCAAATATATAGTAATTATAAAAAAGTTCTTACAACTTTCTTTTATTTAGATAACAATCTCTTCTAGTTTATTTTCATTGTGATTTATTTATATTTATAATAAACCTATTCCTTTTATTAGTTTATGGTTTTTGGCATATTTCAATGAAAAGGAGGGGTCAAGAATAGCTTTTAAGTAAAAATGGAGGTGAGTGCTATGTTGCTTATTTATTATTTGTGCATGATAGGATAGTTGTAACAAGACTAATAGATAAAGTTGTATGTATTGCTTATGTGTGCTTATTCGAACTTGCCAATGCTAGCTATTGATGAGAGGATAATGGTTCTAAACTCCTCAAAATGATGTGGTTTAATTAGACATGAATGTCACTAACTGAACATGATAAGGCTAAGATTCAAATTAGATAACAAAAGGTAGATTTTATTGATATCAAATAAAAACATTATACGTGGTCTAGTTATGACCATATGGCAACTCTGCTAGGGTGTTTCTTCTTTAACTTGAACTTCCTAACTAAGTACAAATTATCTACTCAACACTATTATAGAGATCCTGGGGGTCAGGCCTCTAGAAACTACTAGAGAGTTCTAGAGAGCTTTAATCTAAAATATCTTCTAACTACCTAATTATAGTAACTTAATAAATAGTCCCTATAAAGAAACAATCAATAACAATAAACTAAGAAAGTACTAATAAAAGAGATACAAGCATAACTAATAAAACTAGCTAAAGCTACTCATCAAGTTCAAAGTGCTTCTTGTAAACATTGAGAAAGTCCTCGTGCTAATGTGTACTCATATCTATGCCCACCTCCTTTAAACGAACCTTGTCCCCAAGGTCGAAATAAGGAAACTGCAAACAAAAATAGTCTATATCCATCCATGTAGCTTTAAATGCTGAAGAACCAACCCATTGAACCAACACTTGAAGAACATCTAAGCCATCACGAACTAGAAATCAATGACCTAAAAACCTATAGAGGTTAATAGAATCCTTTTGTCTCATCATAACATAAATCCAATGGCAAGGTTGAAGAAATAGAATAAGTTCCTATAGATGGTTTGAGAAGAGACACATGAAAAACGGGATGAATTCATAACTTTGGCATAAACTTCAAATGATAAACCACATCACTAACACGCTCAATCACTTGATATGACCCAAAATTTC
The DNA here is from genome assembly GCA_037954665.1 of Laguncularia racemosa. Taxonomy (NCBI): domain Eukaryota; kingdom Viridiplantae; phylum Streptophyta; class Magnoliopsida; order Myrtales; family Combretaceae; genus Laguncularia; species Laguncularia racemosa. Next base: position 250,776 of record JBBMOL010000245.1, on the reverse strand, counting down.
AAGGAGCTAACTTAAAACAACCAACAACTTGAATGTGATGCTGAAGAAAAAGCTTCAAATGAAGAAATCTCCAATCTCTAACCTTTTAAGAAACATCATGATGATGTTTCTAACAATTACAAGCCTATGCTTGCTCTAAATGAAATTTTAGTTGCTTTAGAAGTTGTTGTCAATCCTATAACATTATAGTAGCATCGGAAGGAGTTGAAGCTATTGGAAAGTATGTCTACAATGAAGGTGGCTTATGCCTATAAACTAACTCAAATGGAGTACATTAGGAAGAAAAAGATAGGACATACTATAAGAATAATCTGCCCAATGAATCTATGTTACTTATGGCTTTGGTTACTCGAAAGCAAAACACCTTGAATAACATTCTAAGCAGTAATTAAGAACTTCCATTGAGCCATTTGTTTTGAGATCATAAGAGGTGCTAAAATGTAGCAAAGTACCTTGCAATTTAAAAAGCTCATGCCAAAATGTGCTAAGAAAAATTAAATCCCTATTACTCGTAATGGAGCATAGAATACCATACAATTACATTACTTCTCACATAAAAGATTCTGCGACTATCTTGACTGTATAGGGATGATGGAGAAGAATAAAATGGGCATATTTGTAAGTCTATCTATTACCACTATAATCACATTAGACCCTTTTGACTTTGGTAAACTTGTAATAAAGTCCATAGAAATGTCTTCCCATATAGAAGTTGGAATAGGAAGAGGATGAAGTAGCCCTATAAGAGCCATATTCTAAGCTTTATTGTGCTAACAAATAGCATAGGAAGCTACAAAGTCTAGCATATCCTTTTTCATCCCAAACTAAAACAAATTGGCAGCAAGTCGACAATAGGTTTTAAGGATCCTAGCATGACATCCAATAGGAGTTGCATGACATTATTATATAAAAATATACACCTAATGAGATCCAATTGGAATGACCAAATGATGATGACAATATAATAGATCATTGCACAAACAAAATCCCTAAATTGCATTGTTCCCTTCTCTTAGTAGTTGCATTATTTTATTTAAAATAGAGTCCTACAAAACAACAATCTTTAACTCACCTAAATCGATCCAAATAGGATCACCAATGGCCAAACAAGCCATCAAATCATCTTCTTTGAATATTCTAGATAGAGCATCAGCAACTCTATTTTCATTTTTACTCTTATATTAGATCTCAAAGTTGTATCTTAATAACTTAAATAGTCAACGTTGTTGGTTCAAAGTTTTAACCCCTTAAGTAAGAAAATCACATAAACTTTTTTTATCAGATCTCACTGAAAATTTGCATCCCAATAAATAAGGATGCCAATGATCAATGGCTAGAAGTAAAGCCATTAATTCTTTCTCATAGGTAGATTTTAATAGTGTTCTATCTGCTAAGGTTTTACTATTAAAAGCTATTGGTTATCTATCTTGCATTAAAATAGCACTTATGCCTTTTCTCGATGCATTACATTCTATGAAAAATGGTTTAGCAAAATTAGGCACTACTAAAACTAATGCTATAGTCAAAGCGTGCTGCAATTATTTAAATGACAATAATGGTTCATCATTCCACTCAAAACTATCCTTTTCTAACAAGTTTGTAAGAGACTTAACTAATTTCCTATAGTTTTTAATAAACCTCCTATGATATCCCAAAAGGCCTAAAAATTGCCGTACTCCTTTCACAATAGTTGGATTAAGCTAGGAAAGAATAACCACCACTTGTTTGGATCCATACTAACCCCTTCAAGCGATATAATGCGGCCTAAGTATAAAATGGAAGATTCACCAAAAACACATCTCTTCCCATCAACCACAAAATGGTTATCCCACAACAAAGCTAACACTTTACATACATTTTGCACATGAGCTTTCATATTCTCACTATACACAAGAATATCATTAAAAAAAAATACAAGGACAAAATGTAATAAATATAAGGGTGAAACAACTTATTCATTGTTGCTTGAAAAGTTTTTGAGGTATTAGTGAACCCAAAAGGCATTACAAGAAACTCATAATGCCCTTGATGAGTACGAAATACAGTCTTAAAAACATCTTTAGACCACACTGTTATTTGATGATAGCCTACATGTAAATTAATCTTAAAAAAAAAAATCCTTGCCCCATATAATTCGTTTAACAAGTCATCAATAACAAGAATTGAATATTTATCAAGAACAATAGCAAATGCAATACATGTAATCCATACAAAAGTAGCAAAGACCATCTTTTTTTCTTAACTAACATGATAGGGCTAAAGTAGGACTAGAGTTTTCAGTACTATCTTTTCTATTTCACCCTTTTGCATGTATATGTATCAGTACGAATGCACATTAATAGGTCCACAACCCTTTTTCAACAAAATACATTGATCCATGTTATGAGAAGGCACCAATCCCAGTCAACTTCTAAACACTATAGCAAATTCAATCAATACAATTTCTAAATGTTTATCTAATTTGCTAACACCACTAGCTAATATCATAGTTTGCAACTGCCATACACATTCCCCTAAACTCAAAATTAGTTGCGCATTGTAAAGATTGAAGAATAATTGAAGATTTGATCAAGAAAGGATCACTTGTCAACACCTTTTCTCCTTGCACAATATTGTTTTTCCTCCTTGCACAATATTGTTTTTCATAATCAACTTTCCCCATTCCACTTTAATTTCTCCTAAAGTTTCTAACCAAGCAACCCCTAAGATAACATTCATACCTTTGAACTTCAAAACATAACAATCCACTAGCACGTTTAACTCTCCAATCAACAATTTCAAACCTTGGAACGTACCCAATGAGGCAATATAATGACCACCAGCCAACTTCACATGAAATCTAACAGTAAGAATCACTTGCAATTTTAATTTATCAACTATCAACTTTGAAATAAAATTATGACTGACACCACTATCTACTAATATAGTAAGAGTATGGTGAAGATAAGTACCTTGAAATTTCATGGTCTTGGGACCATTAAATTCTCTCAAAGCCAATAATGGTAATTTTAAGAAATTATAAACATTAAAACCCTACTCATTTGATGAAAAAGGAATAAAAGTACCTATAGGGGCTACATTATCATCAAAATCAATCAAATCTAGCTCTTCTACCATAATTGTTACTCTAAGAGATTTGCTAGCACATTTATGGATTGGAGTAAATGGCTGATCACATTTAAAACATGAACCTTTGTTTTCCCATTCTAGAAACTCCACATATGAGATTTAACAATGGCTATGATTACTTCTAGTTTGATCATTTGTTCCACTATAAGTTTTACATTAGATTCCTTAGAATTAGAAGAAAATCTTTTAGAATTAGAATTCATTGATCGATCAACATATCCCATCTAATCAAGAAAACATGGCTAATAAGAAGAAAGTGATGAAATTCATGATGTAGATGCCTCAATATGGCTCGATTTAATTGAATCCCGCTACCTTGTAAATGGAGAAAAGCTAATAACTTATTGAAACTCTCTTTCAATGTCAAATGCTAGTTTAATAGCCTTAGCAATTGTGCAAGGCTTTAAAGTCTACACCTTAATCCTCATGAGAAATAGCTTAAAAATTGTTCCTTAGAGATTATAGGTACTCGAGTAGTCAAAGCATCAAAATCATCACAATATATGATTTAAGTATAGATTCTTCAAAATAGTTAATTTAACATATTTATTATATGCATCTCTACATGCATACCTTGCCATAAGCTCACTAACCAACATTTCCCAAGTAAGATGTAGAAAATAACAACAAAGAACTTTCAACTATGATACTGTCGTCCTTACATATAGATAAAAGCAATCGACACTTTCTTCTCTAATTTAGCTCATTTAAGTTTAAAATATTATTTTGCTTGAGGGATCTAAATCAAAGGATTAGTTCTATCAAAATACGAAAGAAAAAAATAACCTACATCCACTCGATCATCATTATCCACCTCTTTGTTGCCATTCACCACACTTGCATATTTATTTTTCTTTGACTACTTAGATTGATTATTGTAATAATCCACCTTATCATCCGTAAAACTTCACTTTCTAATCTCACAACAAAGCTTGGAACATTTCTTACATTGCAAGAACACTAGGTTCAATCGACACCACACAACTTTCCAAATTATTAGTAAAATGTTGCATGCTATCAAAATAATTCTTTCATTGATGATTCAATCACCTCTACACATGTCTCCATCCTCATCATATTGCTATAGAACTAGTAATGATGGATAAACCCACAAATGGCACTAAAATTGATAGGGTCAAGGTTCAAAATAGACAATGAAAGGTAAATTTTTATTGATATCAAACAAAAACATTGCACACGGCCAGCTATGAACCATATGAGAGCTCTGCTGAAGTTTTTCTATTTTTTTCTTGAACTTCCTAACTAACTATAAATTATTTACTCAATGATATTTATAGAGCTACCAAAGGTCAAGCCTCAAAAAAACTACTAGAGAGTTTTAGAGAGTTCTAAACCAAAATATCTTCTAACCTCATGCTAATGTAGACCTGTATTAGAGTGGGTCATTAGTATGTGGCAATTATGGCTAAGTTACAACTAGGCTAATAAGTGGAATGAGATTGTAGATAGACTATGCTCTTGATGGCACAATGGTGAACTTAGTGTAACATTATTAAGGGTTGTGACAATGAGAAATAAAATGTTTCATAGACAACAGGTATGCGGGTCCTATTCTATTGTGTATCGCAAGTAGTGAATTATGGTTCTACCATATTTGAAATGTGAAATCTAAGTTATTTTGATCCCTGATCGTTAAAGTTTGTGTTGTTATGTATTGCTTAAAATTATATTTTAGTGAATATTATTTGTTGTATTTAGTTAACAAAGATTATATATGTGTTTAGTTTGGTTTGACATACATGCTTGTATGCATTATAGTATTCCTTAAGCTTTTTATTCACTCCATTTGTCGAAATTGCCTTTTGGGTAAATAAAATGTAGACTTCCAGATTGAAAGGACACATGAGATGAGTCTTACATACTTTTATCCAAGTAGAAATATATGATGGACTAACCATATCCTAGAGGTTTAGGGCATAACACAACTTATGAAATTCTTCTTTCCTTAGGTTTATGTATTAATTTGTAATAGATTTGCATAAACTTGAATTTGGACAAAGGTATAGTAACATCTTCCAAGTGCTTTAATTATTCAAACATATAAAACCTTGAAATATTTAGGAGAAAGAAAAGTACCATTCAAACTAAATTACATCTAGGTAATTGAGTTTTATTCTTATACATAGCAACTTCCACATTATACTCTTGAAAGTTATAGAATAAAAAAAAGTTTTACTGTCCTTCATGCCAAAAACCATGATTTTTAAATGTTAAGTTAATGTATCATTTAAGATAAATTAAAAAAAATCCAAACATAATGAATTTCGATAAAGGAATCACAAAATGCAACAAATATAAATCAAATTTGTAGCTCAAATTGGCTTGTATTTGATTAGCCAGTTAGTAAAGCAATAACCTACCAAGACAATGATCACTAACTGGTCTAAAAGAATGATCGACTATAATGGGATAAAGAAACAATCTAGAATCCTATAGGAGGCAGTAGTGGGGAATTTCTTCAATGGGCGAAAGTTTGACAAAGCAATGTCATGTGGAGGTAGAAGGTCCTAGATTCATAAACTTCTTTTTCTAGAAAGGAAGCAATGATAAATCTAGAGAATAAGCATCAACTGACTCTATTTAAAGACTAACTTATAAAATTATGAGATATAAATCAAACTAACTTTGTTGCATTTTTATTGTACTTATCAAATTCAATTATATTTACCAATGACACTTTACTAGCCGGATACATTGTACAAAAGCCCATAGCTAGTTATATAAAACGATACAACTTTGAGGATAAAAGCTATATTATATGTTCTATAATATCCTATAAAAGCAAATAATATAAATTTGGAATTGAACATTACCTTATAATAGTTAATATTTATTTTGAAGTCAACCTGATTGTATAAGATCTTATAACTTTAAAAATCAATTGAAATGCTTTCACTACGGTGTTCATTTTTTCTTTCTTTGTGTGAAAATAAAGAGATATCTATAAAAGCTCTTCATAAAATTAGTATTTTTATTGAAAATTATGTTTATGATAAATCTCCCTATATCTTAAGAGCTCAATAGGAAGTTACAAGTTATAGTGGTTGAAGATTGTTTAGTTACTTTTAGGGAAAAAAATTATATAAATTTTTTTTCTTTGAAGTAGTAATCAAGAATAATGGCACCTATTTCCACTAAACTGGATTTACATCTACTATGTTAATTTTACTATCTTAACAATGTTTTAATAAATCATGATTAAATGTATAACAATTTAAATAGCAAATACTTGTATTTGATTGTTTAATTCTTTTAGACATTAAATTATAAATGGTGATACAAGTTATTCACCAAACTTTGTAATAAAATTTCGAAATGTAGGAAGTAACTTTTCTCAATCTCCACTCACACTTACAATAAATTCTCTTTTTAATTTATACAACAAATATAATTAATATTACTATTTATTTCTTTTAGTAATTTCAACCAAAAGAAAGAAACGAAGAATATTTCCTTCCACCGGAATTTGCACGCAACATTGCTGAATAAAAAATGACTTCATTTAAGATTGATTTGTTTCAATTTTGTACTCATGCCGTCATATTTACAGCTTACCAACTTCAATTTTGAAATCCAATATTTGATTTCTCTTCTTCCTCTCACCTTCCCTAGTATTATTGATTCCATTCCACTGTGCAATGTAAGGATTTCCACTACAAAAACCCTATACCTCAATCTCTCTCTCTCTCTCTTGTGGGACCTAGCCTTTCCTTCGCTGAGGTAAAATAATTGTTGACTACCATCGATTTACGTTTGAAATAAGAGAGATTGCGTATCATTTCATTACTTTCTTCTTTCGGCAGTGTATATTTTTTTCATATTTTTTTTTATTATTTGGATCATTGATAATTTTGACCTTATGAATCAGGAAAAGCTTATGATTAGCTTGAGTGTATGTTTGATATGCTCAAATTACTTTGATTTTAGTCCAATTTATCTAAATTATGATCCGATCGCCTCTGCATTGAATTTGAGCTCGAATTGCAGTAAGATCACGTTGAGCATAATTACTGAACAATATGTTTGAGTAGAGAATATTATATGCATCTTGGATCGCTCGTCAGTGTTGTTGTAGATTGATTTAACTCTCAGTAACTACCTCATCAATATATTTATTGTGTATAAGAAAGGAAGAGATTCTTCGGGTTTGATGAAAAGAGGAGATTTCTTTAGGGTGCTTTATTTCATTATATACATTTGTTGGAGAATTATTTGGCGTTTGCTATATAATCCGTTCATTAAAATTGTTAAATATCATCATTGTAAATCATTTTGGTTACTGGCGGCTTTTAACAGTACATGGAGATGGTGAGGTGATGTTAGCAGCTGTCGGCTGGCTACAATACTTATCTCGCACAGAAAATGGGATGGAGATGAGAAAAATGATTTCCGATCTTTAAAAGCAGAAATTATTTTCCTCGTTTTTCATTACTTGTAGTTAACCATCACCACCGGCCTTTATGGTCACCTCTTATTACCCTTTATCACTAAAATCTACTAATAATCAGAACTGCACTTAGCTGATGTAATAACATATAACAATAGTAAGATTAAATCAACCTGACATCACCCAGAAAATAGTAAGATTAAATCATAGAAAAGGTTATGAAAATTTTACAAGACAATTTCCATTCAAGAAAAATGTCTTCCTTTGTAAATATTTGATTAATGTGACATTTATAATTGTCAAATAGCATGATGAAATCAGAAGTGGTCACACTAAGTAGTAGCAGGTAGTGATCAGGGGAAGGCACACATGGCCAACCTGTGTTGATGGTTTGTGTCCGTCTGGGAAGTAAATGATAATAAAGAAACTGTCATTTCCTCTGGTTTGGAAAGGAAATCAGTTACTTGTATTAATAAAACTTCTCTGCTCAAATGAAAATTGTTTTCTATTAACTAATATATTTCTGTGAAGCATACACATGCTTGCATGACCTCATCCATTAACTCACTTAAGTTGTTTTGTGAATCAAGCTTAATGGAGTTTTGTCGGATATTTATAGAAAGAAATGGCTTCGGAAACATGGAGTGTAGGATGGACTGACTTGTTTAGTTTGTATTGTGGAAGAAGAATTTTAGTGTGATGATGGATAAATAGAATGATGAAGGTGGTTATCTGTGTTGTTACATCTTAAGTTGAGCTTATTGTGAACGGTATTATGGGAATCATGATATAGTTCTTGTTTAATCTCTGCTGGTGTTAACATAAATAGCTATTTCATTTAAATAATTTTTCTCCCAAATCATGTCTTTCCTACTCGTATCTGAATTTTACATGCCCTTGTCATGTTGTTTTCAGGTTTTGTCTGCTTAGGTCATTTCTTGGGTCATGTAATCTCCATTCATATCCAGAATTCTAGCTGTCTGCATCTTAGAGATAGATTTGTAAATGATGCTTGATCTTGTGTGCTTTCTGATACTGTGGTGTCAATGTTTTTTTAGGACAAACTTCATCCAACTTATCCTAGCACAAGTGGAGATCATGCCTAGGACTCAATTTAGCAGGTATCTGTGCATTTATACTTGCTAGCTGCCAAGTATCCGGAATTGTCAGAACATAAAAAATGCTCCTCAGGCTACTTGTTTATTCATCTCATGATTTATCCTGACCAATTTGCCTCACAATTACATAGTATTCTTTTGCTATATCCTATGACCTTTATGCTCTTTAAATCTCAATTGAGTTGATTTCTCTCATTTCTGTCTTGAGAAAGTGAGGAGTGTCTCAAAATTGTGGGAGTTAGGTGGATAGGAAATTTTTGGCCAAAATGGAAACCTGGATATAAAATATGATTGCATAAGTTAGTAAATGGATGATACTGAACAGTTGATTTTCTTCTTATCTTTTCTGTTCTCTTCTTTTATTACCAAACTCTTGTTATGGTGCAGTACTTTACCAATTATATTTGTATAAGATTTATTACCAAACTCTTGATATGGTGCACAGTACTTTATCAATAATATTTGTGTAAGATTTATTCTTGCAATATGATGTATGAGCATGTACTACTTGAATGCATTTCCTTTCCTTTTCCTGTGTTTGGTGGAGATGGTCTTTTCAAGCAACATGAACTGTGATTGTTCTGTTAAATAGAATTTTGTGTACCAAGGAGCTTATATTTTTGTCAACCTGGTGCATTGAGTAATTTTTAACATCTTTTCATTTATGATACCAGAAATACAGTTAACCCAATTGCACTTAACTGGTTATGCACACGGACTTCGCAAGTAAGTGCTTAAGCTTTTCATGCAGGATATTAATTGGTTGATTATGCAATTGATGCATATATAATATCTAGATATCTTTAATTCTACATTTGATACATTATTAGTATTTCTTTGAGTCTAAGTTTGTAGACACAATTTTCTTGATGCTAATAAGATTTATCTCTAATTAATTTTTCGAGTGACAATGGAAAATTAGAAGGGAATTACTTAAATTATTTTGTTTTACTGAGATGATGTATAGAGGCAGCTGAAACAGATAAACATCAATGGGTAATAGGAACTCAGCATGATTCTCAATAAGGGATTAAGTTTAATTTATAGGCCAAAAGAAGCATAACAAAAGGAAGCACTTAATTAATTCTGATTTTAGCCATCTCTGGATTAAACATTGAAATTTAATGGTATTGCCCTTTCAGATAGGCAAATTTGCTCTCACACTGCTCTGGCGCTTAGTCCATTTCATTATCAGCATATGCTTGGCTGTGCTGGGAGTTGTTGATGTGGTCGATAGTCATCTAATCTCAAGTGGGTTGTTGAAAAGATATAATGTTAAAAGTTTGAAAAAGCCCAAATACCTAGCTATTGTTATGGACAGTGAAGAAGCTCAACAGATCTCAAAAATTATTCAACTTTTGCAATGGCTGGCTGATATTGGTGTGAAAAATGTATGCCTTTATGATGAAGAAGGTGAGTATGTATCTGCTGTAATGTTTATTTTACTCACAGAAGCTTTTGTGTGCTGAAGTAAGTTTGTAGGTGTTATCTGCCTTCATTATTCATATTTGTAGTCTTTTGGTTTTAAGGAACTCTGAAGAAGTCTAAGGACATCATCATGGAAAAGTTGAGCTATGTCAGATTATTTGAGGTACTGTATTTCATGCCTTAGTACAAAAACCATTTAGCTTAAGTTATCTTGTCCTAATGTTGAAGCCTTTCAAGAGATTGGTCACAATGTATCTTAATGAATGCTTTACCTGGAGTTAACCAATAGAATTCTCGTATGATTTCTAATATCTTAGGCCAACTGCTAAGTTGGATTTTTCAGCATTAATGCAGCTTATGACCACATTTGAATTGGCCAAAAGAGCTTTTGCTCTCACAACCGTACACTGTCTTTTTAATCTACAATGGAAGTGAGCCAATGAACAAGTTCATTAGACTTTGTATACATCAATTGGCTTGACTATAAACAATCTAATACTATATGTCAAGAAACATCTGACCTTAGAAAAGGACTTAAGCATACATAATATAAGGTGTTATCAGAAAGTTAAATATTTTTACTGACCAACTTTCCTTCTTGTGCAGGAAGCTTATGATGCTGATGATAATACCATGAGTCTTGAGTTTGCTTCACAGTATGATGGAAAAGATGCGGTGGCACGGGCAGCCAACTTACTTTTGATGAAGCAAATGAAAATGAGTAATATGGATGAGAACAAGGATGATAATATTTTTACAGAAGCCCAGATGTCCGAGGCATTGGAGGATGCTGGTTTGTGCCACTTTCTGACTTCTGTTACGTTCTACAACAAACTAATCATCCTTGCCTAATTCTTGTTAAATGTCCACATAGGTTGCAGAGGGCCAGAGCCAGAGCTCCTATTGGTTTATGGACCTGTGAGATGCCATCTTGGCTTCCCTGCATGGAGACTACGATACACAGAGATTGTGTGAGTTCTCTTTCTCTTCTTATAGACAGACAATAGAAAATAGATTGCTGGAGTCCAAATTGCTTAGACTTTTATGTAGCAAATGTATGGATAATGGATATCCTCCCATCATTCTCCATTGTTAATGGTGCTTTGTTGGACTCATTTCTTCAAAATCACAAATGCATGGAATTTTCACTGTTGAGACTCCTATTGGTCTCAGTTAGATCAACTGGAAATAGCTGATGTTCAAAAGAAAATGTGGTAGTAGTTTCAGATAACTTTTGTCAGTTTCTCCGTGGATGCATGCGTAGCTCAATGGCTGTTGTACTGTTTATTTTTATACTTTGATAGGTTCGATATCATGGTAACCTTAATCTGGCAAATGGACCCTGTGCTATTCTATAACTTTTTGTTTCCCCCTCTCTTTGTTTTTATGATGAATTTGTTGGAAGTTGGTCACAAGTATGCCTGTTTGCAGATAATGCTTTTTTCTGGATCTCACGTCCATTAACCTCCTATATGAATACAACCAGTCTCCTGCTTTTTAACTGGATTTGTAATGCTTGTTAATCAGAAGTGAAATGATTTAATTTCTCATATTATTATATATGTGCATAACTAGTGGTTCCTGAAACTGACTTATACCTTATACAACAGTAACACCCGATCAACTTATCAGTGATTCAAGTTTAAAACTTATTCTTGCCACCAGCCTTGTGGTCTAGCAAGAGTTCACCTGCTCTGAGTCACAAATGGAAGATTATGCTGTCTACAACGGTAAAATTAATGCTGTCTCCAAGCATTGAATTCAACTTATCAGTGATTCAAGTTTAAACTTGTCAAGTCTAATTTTTGATTTCCCATTCCTAATTCGATCTATACTAGACCCTAAGCTCATTTAATGTAGACCCTCGACTTGAGTTAGGAATTTTGTTTTATTTTGGAGTCGCCACCCAACTGTTGTTGGGAAAAATTGAATTAAGATTAATGGAGCGGATTAATCCTAATTTGGACTACTAGTCGTTGTGATTTCCTCTTCTCGTTTTTGAAAAGAGGAAAAGGGAAAACCAGAGTTTCTAAGTTCAAAGGCTAACCTATTAAAACCTTAAGGTTACCACCTAATCTCCTAAAAGTTGCTCTATCTCGAAATGTCTTTTATTTTATTTTTGTTGTCTTTTATTGTGTTTTTGAGTGAATTATGCTAGGAAAATGATTTTTATTCCTTTTTTAGGGTTGTCCCGAATGGGTGCCTACATATCTGCTATTCAGGATCAAACGTGCCGTAGTTCGCTTTTCCTGAAAAACTTTAGTGTGTTTGTGGATTTTAATTATGAAATCTCTTTTTATTTATGTTTTTACCATCTTAGGGTTTTTCTAAAAAATCTAAGCCTAAGCTTGATAGTTTGATTTTTTTGAAAATAATAATTATTTTAAGGAAAAACCAACTTTGGATTTATTTAAGAAAATGATTTTTCTAAGTGATAAAAATTTCATTTTTTTTCCATTTTTCAACTCATTTCCACTATTATAAATTTTTATTGATTTTTATTAATATTTATGATTTTTATTAATTTTTATTAATTCTCATAATTTTTATAATTTTTATTAAATTTTTATTAAAAAATTCTCCTAGATTTTTTATCTATCCTATTCTAAAATCTAAATTCTTATTATTATTCTTTTCTAATATTTTTATTATTTTCTTTATAAATTTTCACATTTTTATTATTTATTTTTATCATTCATCCTAAATTAAATCCTAAAAAAAAAAAGAAATCTAATTTCTGACATTTTTTCTATTTATTGAGTTATAAATAACAAATAAGTAAATAAATCAATTCGAACAAAATAACTAAATAAATAAATACAAAAAAAATCGGAAAATCCGCTACTTGGATCCGGGTCGGTGCGCAGGTCGGGTTGGGTCGATCGGACACGGTGGCTGGAGATGCTCGTTGACGACATTCCAGCATCCGTTTTTGTCGAATAAGATACGTTTCCGAAGCTTCTGAGGATGACGGATCCGGTGATGGTGGTGTTTTCTGTCAAAAAACCACTCTACACGGTGGTCTAAGAGCTACGGTGAGGGTTTTGAGAGAGAAAACTCCAGCGAGGGTTCGGCGTATGCTTTTCTTCTTCTTTCCTTTCAATTCCTTCTATCACTCCCTTTCTCTCTGTGCTCTAGCCTCTCCTCCAATCTCTATTTATAGGCATAGAAGCCCAACGGTGGATAAGTCCGGATCTCGACCGCGGTGGAGGATTTGCCCTTATCTTCTAAATGTGATCTTTATCCCTTATATTAGAGCCGTTTTTGGGATTTATCTAGTTCGTGATCGTGATAAATCCAAAAAGATTAGGAAAAATCGACTTAAGTTCGCCTGGATTTGTTCCGCTTTCTTCTCGCCCATTTTTCGTTCGACCGACCGAAGGGGAGGAAGAAGATGAGCACGCACCAGGCGTGTGCTTGGGCTGGCCAATCCGACGATGTCACGTGGCAGCTAGGGGGAAAAAAAACAAAATGGCACAAAGTGCCTTTGCCCGGATTCGATCCCTCGACCTCGCCTTCCCCACACGCGTCCCAGGCGTGCCCACGAGCCAGCTGAGTTGGCCCAAATCTCAGTTTTGTTTATTACGCAAATTGTATATGTGTTGTATTTTTTTATTATTTTGAAATTCTAAAAATTGGTAAAAATTATTTATCTCCTTTTCTTATTATTTCTACAATTATTTTCCAAAATTGATGTATTTTTCTTATTTATTTTATTTTTTGAATATTTGTCCTATTTTTGTTAAATTAGAGAAAAAAATAGAAAAAATTGAAAAAATTGAAAATTGTTTATTGTTGATTATTATTGATCATTAGGGGCAAAAATGGGGTGTTTACAAAATTTATTCTTGCCATTAGCCATATGGTCTAGTGAGTTCATTAGCTTTGGGTCACAAGTGTTGGGTCCAAACCCTATCTTCTCTAAGGGCTTTTATTGTTGATGAGACAAGTTGTTTCACACATAAAACATGCTAATCTATATTTGGCACACAATCATATCAGTACATTCTAGATCACAACATGTTCAGGAGTTGCTCTACACAGCTTTTTAGTTCTTCCTGTTGCTAGATATCTGTTTCTAGGACTTTGACAAGCTAAATAAATGCCAAGATTCCTTCTTTACAGCATTCCAATTAAATATATTATTGCTTCCTTTATATCTTTAAGATTTCAAGGACCAATCCTTTTCAAGCTTTATCCTGAAAGCAGTTCATGAATGCAGGATGTTATTGCTTCCACTGTCCATGTTCTCTCATGTGTCTCTCTTGTTCCCTCCTTCCCACCCTCTCCTGTCCAATTTGCCATTTTCAAGTGGAAACCATTATTGCAATATTATGTTCAGACAAATAAAAAACTTGTTACAACTTTGAAACCTATGCATCGAATGTGCTGTAAGAGATAAATATGAACAAAAGAAATGTGAAGTAGACCTGAAACGTTGTATCATGACTAAAAGGACACTGTTTTGTTTTCTTATATTCATTGTGTAGGGGGAACCTCTGTTTTTTTTCATTCCTCCTTGTGGTGCCTTGTCATTTGACTTGCATGCAAAATAGAATCCATATAGCTGACACAGGGTGGAATTAAAAATTTAGTGTTGTTTCCATGTATGTGTTGTGGAGACAAACCTTACCGTTGAGAGGTTGATATCCAAGCAATGCACTTGCTCTCCTGAATGCTCATATTTCCTTCATGCCTGTTTTCTTAATTCAGTTGATGCATTCAGCATAATGCACCATTTACTTTGGAGCGCCATATCAAGCACCATGCATTGGTTGTTAGACTTCTGTACTGGTTTTCTTGAGCTTGATTGGTTCTTGTTCTATGTCACAGTCATATGGGACCACTGAATTCCATGAGATACGGATCCTTGGTGAAGACTATATATGAATATTCATTGGTTCACCAAAATTATGGTAAGAGAATCTTACCTCTTTTGGCCAAATATGTGTGTGCCTTTTCATCTATCACCCAGAAGCACTGGGTTTCCATATCTGCTCCATCCATTCTTGCCCTGCAGCATTAGTTATAATCTGAAGTTCCAACCGAACAGCTGTGTCTGTCGTCTGCCAATCTTTTTCGGCCAAGGATAAATGGAGATGGTGTGGTTACAGATTGTATTACCTATTGATATGCCGTATATTTAGACTAAATTAATCCTATACTTCTTGCAGGTAAATGATGCGATGCATTAGATGAATAATAATTCAATGGATCCGTCCATGCAGTGGAAGAGGGTGGTTTCATTATTAACTTGACAAAATTCTTTTGTACTCGTTTACCCCCGTTTATTTGCATAAAATGTATATGCGCGTAGATTTGTGCGGACTAAGCTTTATGGTGCATGTGGTTATGCTCATGATAGGAATAAGCAGATACAAGATATTGATCAAACATATGTACTGCCAACTTGGCAAAATGAAGACACTTCCTTGTATCGTTTGCCCTCATTTAGTTTCCACTTTCCTGTTTTTAGCATGTCTGTGGATCTGTTTTTTTACTTTGGATTTCTAGCACCTCCTTGACCTAGTCAAGCACAAACTTCGTACCGCGTACCCTGAAAGATGTCAAATAGCTGGCATTGCATCCAGATGATTACGCTTTGATTACTGTTTCAGAAAAGTTTTTCAGCTGCTTTCAGGGATTTGGTTCATATGGAAGATATAGTTATGGACTCAACCTAAGACTTTATTTAAATAATAATCTTTTTTAATGTTTAAACAACCCTCGTACATGGCAATTTATTTTTCTTTCGAGGTGCTTGTAGGGCTGGTAATTGCGGGGCGGGTTACCCTCAAAAAAATGCGGGGCAGGCCAAAAATTTTGACCTATGCCCGCGTGACCTGCAGGGTGGGGTGGGGCGGGTAAGTTTCCGCGAGCGTGGGTTGGCCTATGGACCCGTAGACCCAAAAAAAAAAAAAATTGCTGTGCTGTCTATCTCCTGTCTTATTCTTCTAGAACAAAAAAAAAATTGTCTTCAACCTCTGCTCGTGTTCCTGAGTCAGTATCTAAATTAGCATCAACAAAGACTTCCACGCCAAAAATCTGAGTCAGGAATGAGATGAGATGCCCGAAGCTGGAGAAGTAGCCACAGAAGAACGAGCTGCACGTTGCTCGATGAAGGGGGCTCGTGGATATTGTGCTAAACTGCTACCTCTTTGTCCAAAAGAACCAGCTGCACCTCTTTGTCGATGAAGGGGGCTCGTGGTTGTGGATACGTGCAGCCTGCACGTTGCTCGATGAACGAGCTGCACGTCGCTCGATGTTCATGAGACCGCAGCGTGGAGTGGAGCAGCCGCGACACGAAGTTCCTTACCTTAGCTGGATATCGCTGGTGCCACCTAAACGGTAGGTAGGCGGCGGATGTGTGACGTTTGGAGTTGTCGTTCGTGCACGGTGCACCTGTCCCCAATGGAAGAATGAGTGATCCGTTCCCCTGCAAAAACTTGCCTGGGTCACCTGGACTGGAGCGGGTCATCGCGGGCCAAAGTAGAGGTCACAAAATCAAGCAATCATGAAGATGAAAGTTACTTTGATGTTTCATTGATTTCAATAGTGGCACCATAAAGTTGTTGAAATTATGGAGGAGTGCATAGAAAATATTTAAATTTAATAATATATATTGTAATCACTATCATCATCACTTTCTACACCACTACCTATATCAATTTGTGTAAGCAATTGGTGTCAACATCTTTCATGAATTATTTCCTACCTAATTTGCTTCTATCTAGATCATAGTTGTCAAAATCACGATTTTACTTATACGATTTTACAAGTTTATAATTTTAAAACACCTTTTTGAATTAACTTAGGCATAGAATCGTTTCATGAGTTTATATGTAAAATCAATATAATCTTACATTTTTAACCAAGTATACCGATTCTACCTATTAAAATTAATTGAACTAAATATTGAAAAATATAACTTAATTTTCATAAGATATGAATATTATTAGTCATTTGAAAGACTTGAAATTAAAATATAATAATATAATTGATAATAGTATCAATAATAATGTTAGCTTTGATAATGAAGATGGTAGTGATGATGATTATCATGAAGAGAAAGTTAATGATAGTTTTTACTTTTAATAATAAAAAGGGAGTTACAATTTTTTATCTTTGTATTTTATTATTATAATTTATATTGTAATATATTTTATATTGATACTATTATTCATATTATAGTTTTATGCATTAGTATAATAAATTATGTAAACTTATTTGTACTATAAATATATAACTTTTATTGTGAGTTATAACTAAAATTATATTGAATTTATTTATTTTCATCTTATATTTTATTTTTTTATGACTATAATAAATATATCAATAGTTTTTTAAAGTTATTTTATATAAATTGTAAAAACTAATGTTTTTACGTTTTGATTTTAAGTTCCAATTTTACAAATCTTTTAGCAATTCTAAGTAGAATCATAAGTTTGACGACCTTGATCTAAATAGTTGCTCGAATTTCAGCATTAGTTAAGTGATAAAAGTAGCATCATAAAATAGATGCTAGATTCTATTACAATATCTACATTATAGAGTCATTGCAATATTTGACAATGCATCAAAAGCATTAATACATGAGACATTTTAAAGGAGAAATGAAGAAAATATTCGAAAATTTTATGAGAAGAGTTGCCTTTATGTGAAATGTGAATGAGAAAGAGCATATTTATAGTTAAATTCATCTATCTACTTTTCGTCTACATCTTCATTTCAATTCATCTTTTTTGAAGTTGCATGTAGTAGCTTAAACAATGCATTGTTGAAGGCTACAATCATGCAAAGATATGACCATTATTTTTTATTATTGTCCGTAGACTTGTTTGTAACTCAACAAGTTTACAGGTGTAGTTATGCAAGCAAGGTTGACACGTGGACCCACTTGGTCAATAGATAAGTCAAGACCTACCCCTATAAGTTGAGTCTAGGTTTTGGACAAATCAATATTTTGTTGAAAACTCTAATGATTATTAGTATTGTCAACTAGAATAAGGTACTATTCAAAGTGGTTCAAATTGAACCAAACTAAACCAAACCACATTTTATGGGTTTAAAAAGAATCGTTATTTTTGTTTTAACCAAATCATACAATACCAACTAGCTAGTTCATAAAGTAATCAAACCTACTTTTACACTAATTTTATTTTATCAAACCTATGCAGTTTTTAGTTACAAAAATAACTTCTCTACAATTTATGGCCACATAAATCTAATTCGCACAATTAGACGATTGCTCCATGATAATGATGTGCATGTTAGTTGATGAGGCTCTCACAAGATCTTAGGTTTGAGTTATCTTGGTTGATGATGGCAAAGGTTTGTTCCTCTAGAAAGCTTTTCCTCCTATCCTTCTCATTGATGTTAAGGTATCTAAATTATTAGTCTTTTTGGATACTTTTATTTTAGACATATATAAAAGGAATTTGACTTTTTTTTTTTCATTTTTTTCTATTCCTTTTTTTTTAATGTTTATGTTGGATTAAATCTTATTGCCTCCAATTTTTTTATATAGGAAAAAGTACACTTTTAATTCTAAAAGTTTACCTACTTTTCTATTTGAGTTTCAACCTTTTTTTTTCCCTTCTATTTGACTCCTTTACATTTTCAAAATCTTATTATAAAAAAAAAAACAAAGGACTTTCATTAATATATTAAGTTTTCCATCCATTTGAGATAAGTATTAATATCAAATTAATCCACAATAATTAAATTAAGGGAAAAGTACAAATTAAGTTCTCAAAATTTGGCATTTTTTACTACTTGAGTCTTAAACCCCTTTTTTTCCAAATATCAATCCTCAATGTTTTGTAAATGAGCACCTTTTTTTTAAAAAAAAAAAAAAAAAAACTCAATTAACTTTTCTATAACATGTAACAAAATAAAAAACCTCCACTCATGTTGGGGTTAGGGGGGGGGCGTGTTGGTTTGGTTCTTTACATGACCCCTTTAGGTGTTGCCAACCACCTTCTAACCTTGGGGTGACCAAATTTATTTTTTCATTGTTTTTCTATTTTCTTCTTTCTTTCTTTTTTTAATTTCCACAATTTTTTAATTTTCTAAATTTTTATATTTTTTATCATTTAATTTATTAATATTATATTATTTATTAAAAATAATTATGTAGATCAATTAAAGGGTGCTACATGTCACACATTATTAGAAAAGTTAACAATATTAAAAAAAAAAGTACTTGTTGGCAATCTTTTGTAAACATTGATAACTTATAATATATATATATAAGACTCAAATAAAAAAATGTCAATTGTTGTAGGCTAAATTTATACAATACTACAATCAAAAAGAGTTTTCATTTTAGTAATATGAGAAAAAAATTTATAAAAAAAATTAAAAAATAAAAATTAGATTTTAGTAATACATTGCTAAAGAATAAAAACCTCATCATAATGAAGTTTATAGATATCTAACTAGATATAATTTTATAATTATTTATTTTTTATATTGTTAATAATAATACTTTAATTTTTTTAATATTATTTTAATGTTTTTAATTTACTTAATTGTGTTTTTCTTTTAATTTTTTTTTCTCATTTGACAAGTCTCAACCCACCGGTTCCGCAAGTCCATGACCCACCAAACAGACGGATCCTCCAGCTTGTCCAAAATTGTTCGATCCAGTTCTAGCCCTATCGGTCCAGTTTTGGGCTAGGTCCATAACTCCCTCAAGTTCTAGTGTTTTGAGCTAGGAGTTAGACATATGGTGTATATAATTACTCTATTTCTTTCTTATTTACATTAAAATCTTAATTATTATTTTTATTTTTTTTATTTTATTTGTTGAGAATAGGTTGAACCCTGAATATAGAAAAAGCGAGAGAACCAATGCTTTTATGCTTACTTCCATTTATGCATTTATATGTATTTAATATTTGAATTTACCCATTTATATGGACATTTTATATTTAAATGAAATGAGTAATTTCATGAGGACAATAAACTTGTTTAATTATATCTTTTAGTTTACATTCATTTATCCATTTTTATGTATTCAATATTTGACTTTGCCCATGCATATGGACATTCTATATTTAAATGAAATGAGCAATTTCATGAGAAAAATAAACTTGTTTAATTATATACCGTAAATAACCCATTTTTACCCGTTATATATGCATTCGTTCTCGTGCTGCCTCTTCAAATTAATGGAGCTGGTAAGCTGTGACTGTCGAGTTGCCGTGGAGGCCAATACCATTATTATTATTATTATTATTATTATCGCGAAAAAGGACGAGAGTCAATGTCAATAATTTTAAGATTATATAAAATCATTGGACACGTACTACGTTCGAGAAATACAGGAAGTTTCCTGTTGAATCGAATCAAATTATTGGAAGACGTGTCGGCCGAGTGGCTTCCGCACAACTCACTGCCAAGTACCAACTATGCAAATTTTCTTCGCCATTCACGTGGCAAAAGCTAAACTGTCCTCTCCACGATTACCTTTCTTTCCTTTTGTTTTTGTTTTTTTTTAAATGATTACAATGCCATATAGATTCATACTTAAGTTATTCAATTCAAATACCAACCGATATATCACTAGCTATAAGTGAAAAAAAAATCATTGTAAAAAGTTGCTAAGGTTAATATGAAATATCTCATAACATGGAATGACTTTAGATAGTTTTAGATTTTTTTACTCTAAGTAAAAAGTCATTTTAGAATTGATGTGCAAAAAACAAAAGGGAAGAGATGCACCAAAGACTTATATTAACTAAGAGAAATGGAAATATAAGATAAGCATAAAATCATAAAATATTTCAAAGAAATTAGGTGAATAATCATAGGAACTAAGTACGAAACTTACTAGATATGCTACATTATAAAACCTTATTATCATGGTTATTAAAATCATAAATCAACTTTTATGATTTTACAAGTTTATGAGTTTATGAAGTTTTCATAATTAAAATAAATATAAAATTATTTAGATATGAATTATTAGTAAAATATGAGTTTAAGTGTACAATTCTCACAATTCTATCTATCCTATATGCCTCAACTCTTGGGAAAATCACGATTTTGACAATCATACTTATCATTAATATTCATAAACTCCAAGGTGAGTGGGGACCAAGTAATAAGAAGTAAGATTACTAATAGAAAGTCTCAATGTATAGGTATGTCCATAAGTGTAATGCTGTAGTCGAACAAAACCCATTTCAATTAATCAAATTGTGAATTCAATAAACTATTTTGGGTTAGCAAATATCAATCCTTAGAAAATCATAGAAATAGACTAAAGCTCCCCATAGCAATATAGGATGGGATGTATTTTTGCTAACAATAGTTTTGATTGCTCTAGTTACCTCAAATTGATCTTAGGCAAGATCGAGTCTTCAAACTAATGAATCTCAATCTACAAGATAAAAAAATGTAAGTTATCAGGGTGTTAGAGGTGTTTTCGATACTTGGATTTTGACACTCAAATTAGAGAAGTGACATGAGGGTATGTCAATCAAAGTTTTTAGAGAGTATCAGATACTTTGCTTGGTTGGAGGGACCTCTTTTTATATTGTTATCATGGTGTCATATTTTAGGCAAGGAAATCTTCTTGAAGATAACCCTATCTATTTTAGGAAAATTTTTTAGAGTGCTTTAGAGTGTGTTCTTTTGAGAGTTAGACTATTTTCTTAATTTATTTCGACTAGCTTAGATAATTTCCTATTTTACGGTCATGCTCAAATAAAGTAGGCCTTTGGGCCTTAAGTTGATTTAAGAGTGTCACACTTGCGTAACCTAAAACCACAGCATCCTCCCCACCTCCCTTTCCCATTAGTGACATGACATTGATGAGAGTAGAGGTCATATTGTATTTCTTTCCAAAAGGATGTTCAGATGTGCTAGCTGAGCTATTCTTTGGTCGAGAGCATTATTTTGACCTAAGAAGGATGCTAGTTGCTAGTTGATCTAAGTGTTTAGGGTACTTGTATTAGGGCTTTAGCTAGGCTATCGCATCATGCTAGCTTGTTTGAGTTAACCCAAGCTGAGGGGCTGCTCAACTAGGCTAGGGGAAACTTGCTGAGCTAATTAAGAGGCATTAACCCATAGTTTGGCTATTTGAGCTACATGCATGTTGGCAAGCTAGGACGAGCTAGTATTGGGTTTTAGGTTGTTCCTCAAGCTCAATAAAAGAGAAAGCTTGCTTGGTATGCTACAGAGGCCACACAATTGCAACACTTTATTGTGTAAGTGAAACACATGGAAAAATCTAGAGCAACATCGAAAATCACTCATGCACACCATAGTTGCCTATATGAGGGGGTTAAATAGTCTCATTTTTACCTTTTCAAGCATTCTTCTTACTAAAAACCTATTGCCTCGGTTTCGTTGGGCATTAGGATGACCTCTAAAGTACAAGGTTGTTTAGTAGTAGCATTTGGGGCCTAGTCCTAGCAGCACTAGGCCCTATGCATTGATTTGTTCTCTTTCCCCTTCCCCTTTACAGCAATAGTCAGAGTAGGAGGAATCAACCTTAGAGGCTTAGGGCCTTGAATTATGATCCCCAATGCCAAAGCCTCTTGGCTAAGCCCTTTGTCGCCTTCACCACCCTTCTAGATTAACGAGTAGTTAGGTTCGAGATTCACACAAGCTTGAGAGTAGGTATATTTTCAAAATAGACAAGAAGTTAGGTAAAGCCAAGAAAACATACTTACTAAATAAGAAAGCATGATAGGTCTCGACCCTTAAGGGTAAGCACACAAACAATTCCATCCCTCAAGTCAACCCTAATTGGGTGCAAACCCTTACCAACTTCCTTATGTTCCTTCAATCCTAATGTCCCATAATCACCCTTTGTCTCAAACCCCTCCACAATTGCTACTCCAATGCCCAAGAAGCTCCACATCATACTCAAAGCATTAAATAGATTGTTATTCTTTTTCTAGATCTTTGAGCAAAATCTCAACTTAACATTGATTATTCGGAAGCAATTTAATCACCTTAGTCCTTATCAGTTTTACCCACTTGTTGTGATGGGTTTCCAAAGATGGTTAAATTACCTATAAAATGGAAACAAATTAAACTATGGGGGTGCTAGAGTTTGTTCCAATGTGGCCACTCTGATGCCTAAGTTAGTACAAGAAGAATGAGAAGGTCTTTTAAGTATTAAAAATAGCAGAGTATAAAAGCCCTTTACCTAATCGCCCTTTTCCTTTATTTATAAATGTTGTGGATGATCTTAATTAGGGGAGTGTATTAATTATCGAGATCATTTCCTAATATGGCAAGGGTATATCTTTGACCAACCCCTTTCTTTATTTGTATCACTTCCATGTGCTTATTCATTATGGGGGTGGAAGCACAAATCCAATTTAGAGGAAGAGGTTTGAACTCAAGACTTCAAGTCAGAATGTGCGATTCTATGTCAAAAGAGGTGGGCATGGGCAAGAGAAGCTCAAACGGGAGTTTGAGTAGATTAAGATAGGCCCTAAGTGGCTAAGCCCGAAATGCTCTATCAGCACATATGCCCCCCCCTCCCCCTAGTTATATAAGCTCTAAAGGTCTTGAAAATGAGATAAGTTGCCTATGATGATCTCTATGTCATGAGTCTTGACCATTTACTAGCAAAGGCATCATTAGGTAGTCAAGCAAGTAGGTAATCTGACTTAGATCTTCCTGTGCAAAGTTGCTAAATTTTTTAGCAAGTGTCTCCACTTATTCTAAATATTGTGCAGGCTAGGTGTTGAGGAGAATTGCATAGTCATCTCTAAGATGTTTGCTCATTGTAAGACATTGATAATTGTAAAAGTCTTCTGCATCGACTTAAGATTGTAAATGTCAACTCAAAGAATGGCACTATTAAAGGTCCAACCTATTAACGTAGAATTCAAAGGACATGTTGCTTCCTAAGTTAGCATTGATTATATTTGTCTTTAGGCATGTAAGTGCATATGCATTAAATGTGCTGCATAACTATCAACACCACGTTAATCGAGGTATGGGTGAAAAATACGTAAAAATGTAATCATGGTTGTTGGTTTAAATTGTGGACTATGTGTCAAAAACTAGTTGATAGATGTCACATAACGTCTTTTCATTGGCCATCACTTCGTTCTTTGTATCTTCTTGTATATATATCTATAATTTCGACCATTTTTATACTTTTTGCCACTTCAAGCTTACTCAATGTCTCATTTGTAAATTATATTCTTTTCTTTTAACTCCATCATAGTCTCGCCACTTCAATTTACTAAATGAGTATAGCTTCTTTATCTTCCTTTCGTACCTGCACCAACTGAGAAGGGAGTGGTATTTCCCTTCGAACGGTGACAGAACAAGTTCTTTGATGTAGTTTTGACACGGTTGAAGATTCGATGGGGAGTCTCAGTAGGGATATCAACATTGTAATAGCACTTGTGCAAATCCCAAGAGATGTATCTCCATGACGATAAAAAGGGATGGCTGGTGTGACCACTTTATTCGTTGGTCAAGGGAAACACACTGAACGACGCCCATAACCTCATGTCTTATGAAGAACTAATGGAGGTGAGGAAGCACTTTCAATCATGACCTCATAGTTGGAAGATTAAAAAGCCCTAAGTTGACAACCGTGTTACCCTTGTAGTCGGTCGTCAGTTTTGCCTTTATTTGAAGCACATGGAGTTTGAGTTGTGGGCTCCATTCAACAAATTCCAAAAGAAGTTCTTCACCTATCACCAGGTGTCACCGATGCAACTAGTACTAAACACAAGCAAGATCCTAATTGCATTCAAAGCACTATGGGAACACTTCCTCTTGCGAGCTACACCATAGTTACTTAGTATTTTTATAGGCTAAAGAGGTCAAATGACAGTTGGTATTACCTTACCAGTCGTCTTAGTAAGAAGTTGCTGGTCGGATTGGAGTTGTCCATGCATGATTGGAAGAACAATTTTCTCGTCATAGTGTGTGAGGCTAATCCAAACTTTTAAGCATAGTGGACTAAGCCTATCTGCACGTCAGCCATTTATTCACTAGGACCTAGTGACAAAGCTATTATGGATCGAATATTAGCCGAGTTCCATAAAAGGAAGGATAGCCTGTGGAATGTGTTAAAAGTGGTTGATGAACACCTCTACGATGGGAAGTTGGCGAGCAACATTACTTTAGAAGGGGAAGGAGGTACATCCACCATCTTGGTGGTGCTGTGATAAGCTGTTATGGGAAGTCATATTCAGCTAAGTCTTCAGGGGAATACCTCTCCCTACAAGCTTCTAACTCGGCATGGTATTTTTATTTTTTCACCTAATTATTTACCTTCAATGTACTTACTATATTTTCTTTTGTTAGATATGCAGCTTAGAGAGTATGCCCCTATGGAAATGCTCGCGTAAAGGAAAGCAGCCCAAGCCATTAAGAAGACAAAAAGGGCTTCTCTTGGCATAAATGAGCCCCAAAGGGCATTAGCATAAAGGTAGCATGAGATCCCCCTTACTTTTAGGGGTAAAGAAAGATAGGCGCTACCCCTTTAACTTGTAGAAGATCCCATGGCCATAGAGAAAGTGAAGGGAAAGGTCAGGGAGCGCCTCACTAGGCTAATAAAAGGCCACACATCGAGGCTTTTGGCGAGAGACATCCTACAACTGCCCTAAGTGTCATCGTCCAACTCAATGCTGAGTTGAACATGTGGAGCAGCTAAATCCAACGTCATACTATAAGGTATCTCAAATTATCTAACGACATTTGTGTGCTATTGCAGAAAGTCAAGGATGTTGAGGTTGAAGTCTGCACAACTTAAGAGGAATCCTTACATCGTGCTATGAAGCTTCAAGATCTAAAGTTGCATACAGAAATAGAGCTGGGGACCTTGAGAGCTCGAGTGGATCTTGAAGTGAAAGCTAACGTCGAACTTTCCTTGAGGATGGAGGAGGCCAATCGATCCAACAAAAGCCTATGCGAAGAAAAGAAAAAACCGATTGTCCAACTTCAAGAAGTGTGTAGGGTACACAAGGATAGGGAGGACGAGTAGGCTAAAGTCGAACAAGGCTTCTAGGACAAGATCAGACAACTTTGACTCGAGGCTGATCATAATAGGGTCCGCATGCTAAACTTAGAGGCTTATGTTGACGACACCAAATGTTATGCTAGGTTTTCGAAAGATGGTTAAATCACTAGCAAAATAGAAACATATTAGGCTACAAGTGTGCTAAAGTTTGTTTCAATGTGGCCACTATGATGCCTAAGTTAGTGCAAAAAGAATGAGAAGGTCTTTTAAGTATTAAAAATAGGAGAGTCCAAAAGTCCTTTACCCGATCACCCTTCTTCTTTATTTATAGGTATTGTGGATGATCTTAATTAGGGAAGTGTATTAATTTCCAAGATCCTCTCCTAATATGGCGGGAATGCATATTTGACTAACCTCTTTCTTTGTTTATAAAACTCTCATGTGCTTATTTACCTTGGGGATAGGAGTATAAATTCGATCTAGAGGAGGAGGTTGGAACTTGATACTTTAGGTTGGAACATACAATTCTATGTCGAAAGAGGTCGGCATGAGCGAGAGGAGAGCGAAAGGGAATTTAAGTGGGTTGAGATAGACCATAGGGTCTAAGCTTAAAATGCTCTATCAACACCACCAAACCTAAAAGTTTGACTCCTCCTTAGTCTCAATCACAACCAATTTATCCTTCTAGTCATGTATTGAGGAAAGTAGGTCATCTATTAGCTTTACACTTATTTAGTTTGCTAAGTAATATCCCCTAATGAAGACCTCGAACATTTTACACTATAAATGAATGAAATAATTGAGTTAACCAAATCCCATAAAACTCGCACAAGGTCTCAAATGCCATGAGTAAAGTGTATGTGTTTGGGACAAGCTGACATGGATTAACCCTATGATAATTAAAAAATTGCTTTTGAAAGTCGGTAAAGTGAAGCCACAAGTTGAACTCAAAAAATTGCTTGTACATGTAGAACCAATTTCCCTCTAGCGTGGCCACCCATTCATCCTCACAAGCTAGATGAGCAATCCAATCCTTAAGAAGTAGGGCACTATAAAGTCCTATGGTGTTAGCATCGGCTTCGCAAAATATGCTCTTAACAACATTTGGACCTAGCCTTGATGAAGCAAACCCTTCAAAATAAGGGTAGGTTAGTTTGTGATCCCCTCCATCATCAAGATAAACATTAAGGGCTAGTTCTCCGATTATCAACTTCTCATCCTCCTTGACCTACACTGCCGACACACAAGATTGACTTAAAGGACTTGTGATATCCACTATCTTAAATTAAGAGGAGATCAACACCTCAAACAAGATCTGAGAGGGTTTGTGATGAAGTAGAATTAGTCATAATTGCAAATGGTTTGATAAATTAGGGACTACAAAGCAAAGAGAATTCAAAGGCAAATAGTACAAGAAGAAAGAGGTTCTAAGTAAAAAAAATGCGTGAAAAGGTAAAAATGAGACTGTTTAACCCCTTTATATAGACAATTACGATGTACACAAGCAATTTCTAAGGTTGCTCTAGATTTCACCACATGTTCCACTTAGGCAATAAAGGGTTTTGATTTTGCAGCCTCTGTAGCTATTCTAAACCCCATCTTGTCATGTGCTCCAATGCATTAAATGGATAGATTCGCCCCATAGTGGGCACTAATTTTTTATTACTCTAGTTACCTCAAATTGGTCAAAGCTAGATTGAGTCTTCAAACTAACGAATCCTAACTTGTAAGATAAACAAATGTGAGATATTAAGGCATTGAAAGCGTTTTCAATACTTGAACTTCAACGCTCAAGTTGGAGAAGTAGTGTAAGGATATGGCAATTAAAATTTGTAGAGGGTATTAGATGATTTACCTAATTAGAGGAACCTTCTTTTACATTGTTGTCATTGTGTCATATTTTAAGTAAGTAAATCTTCTTGAAGATACCCTATTTATTTTAGGAAATATCTTCTAAAATGTGTTTTTTAGAGAGTTAGATTATTATTTTTAATTTATTCCGATAAGCTTATATACTTTCCTATTATGGGGTCATGCTTAAGTAAATTAGATCTTCAGGCCTTAGGCCGATTTAAGCAAGTGAAGTGATTTTGTGCACTAATAATAAAAACCTAGTGAAATCGGGTTTGCAAAGAATTTGTTAAAAACTAGATTACTTAATTAAATTGCGAACAGAACCTAAAGCTTTAAAAAAAATTGAATCCCAATATGGGAGTTGAGTTAGCCGTCATTAATTTGACATATAAAATATATCATGATCTAATATTTGGAATATAGCAAGGTTCATAAGAACAACTTTCCCTATCCTAATTACAAAATTGATTTCCCTTTCAAGTTATCTAATTTGCTATCTCCTGTTGATAATTAAAATTTTAATTATCCTAATCATCCCGTATATTTCTCTATATATCAAGATAATTCCAAAGAACATTAAATGCACAAATCCTTGTCATAATTTAAAATGTGTATTTCTATATGGCAATTAAACACAATTGCTCTCATATGAAACAAATATTCCCTAATGAGTTTCTAGAAATTTTAATTCATGAAACTATCGTGGATCAAATGATAGAACTTGAATCACAATTTTGAGAAAATTAATACTTGCAAATAATTGGAACATAATATACAGAATAGACATGAGCCCATTCTCCATCAGGCAATATTAGCATCCGTAGAAATTAAGAATTAGATATGCAAAACAAAACGTGATTAGAAAATTAAGAAAAACAAAACGTGAGAGGAATCCGTAGAAAAACTGATTAAAAAGGAAAGGAAAGCTCGGTCTTGATGTAAAATTTAGATAAAGCTTCCATAAACTAATCCTGCTAAGGAAATTACACTAGACTCCTTCATGTTTTAGACGGCTTAGGTTATCCCTCAAAACTCTAACTTGCGTGTGAAGGGAAGGAAGTATATGAAAAGTTCCTCTAAAGCTAGAGAAAATAAGAATTCATATCATGCAGTAAAATCGACTTTATTCTAATCAAGTAGGACTTTGGTCGGGTGAAGTGTCATAATAGGTGCTCTTCAGGAATACACAGGACTTCCATGGGATGGACTACAGGACAAATTGGACTTTGTCCAATTAACCTAGGGCTTCGATTCAGCAAAGCTCATAATAATTTAGCTCCTGTTGATAATACTTTTAAATCTCCAACGATAAATATTGTTTAAAGAAATATGGACAATTCTAAATTTCCTAAATCTAAATTAAGTCCACCTATAACTCATAAATATATATGAATCCCCCCTAGATTTGGGATCTAGACCAAACCAGCCCAGAACTACTAGCTCACGTTGTAAGCTGCAATCGACCCATGAGCCAATGGTGTTAGGCTAGTTCTTATGACCTATCAATTCACAGGTTCAATTAGATTCATAAACAATATTTCAATTTTTTTTTTTATAAAAACAAAAAATTCTATTCAATTAAATATGAGATTTTAAGTCACTTATGAAATAAATATGAAAATTTTTTCAATTTCATACAATGCAAAACAATTCAAAAAATGCAAACCCTAAATTAAATACACAATCTCTGTCGACAACAACCCCATAAGTAGGGATGAGGTGCCATTGAAATTTTATTGATATGATTTTAATAGTTACAAATATAAGATGGAAAGATGAACCTTACCTCTTTCACATCATGTATGGAACCCGATTCTAAGCAACAAAAATAAATAATGAAGTACTATTCTCCTTACAAATTATTTATAATCTAATATTAAAAAATAAATAAAATAGTATTACTACCCTACGATAAGTTTTTCCCTATACTATAATAACAAAGTGATAATAAATACTCTTCAATTGCTACCATCTCAAGAACACTCAAGAGTCGAGCCCATCATGCTTCCACTTGATGTGTTGAAGTATTCATCTTCTTTACTAGATTTGTCACACGACTTTTGTTCTCTCTTCATAGCTTTGGCCCAATCTTCAATGCAAGCTAGCGCTTCAACATTACAATGTGACAAGAAGGCCTACCAATCATCTAAAATAAGGCTTATGGTGTTGAATGCTTGATTTATAGCAATCATTGATGTGAGAGTTATAAGAACCTACTGAACTATGCGAGAGAAGATTGGATAAGTTTTTTTTATGCCTCTTCTGCCAATCCAAGATGTCGAAATCATGAATGCTAATACCATCACCAAACTCAAAAGTGGTGGTTAAATAATGATCAAGTTTGTGTAGGTCCCCCCACTGCCCCTATGTTTCTTCAACTTTTGTACCAACATTTAGTCTTCAATAGGGGTGCTACCAATAATGCTACTATGGTGAGGTGGGAGGTGCCCAAGGATTAACTAGAACTTGACCACTGTATAAATATATAAAAAAAATGAAAATAAATCATTGATAACTGAAGTTGCCTGTTAAATTTCTTATGCCGCTACAAGAGCATAAACATCCTGTGTATTAGATAATTTACCAACAAGTTGATAATAGAAATTGAGATAACCACTAAGAACATCTATTTTACAGCATGTAGCTAAAACCCTAAAAACAGGATAAATTGATGGAATTCGCTATAATAATTCAATCACTTCACAATCATTTCATTAACATATACTGTTGTGTCGGGATTTCTTAGGTGGCTAAATTACCTACAAGAAAGGAAAATTTAGGTTATGTGGGGTGTTAAAGTTACTCTAGTATGACCATTTCGATACTTAAGCCAACATAAGGATTGTGGATAGAGATTGTACTAGCAATGTACAAGTTGAGAGAGAGGAAAAGTCCTTTACCCAATGGTTTTACCTCCTATTTATAATGGATGGGATTGATCTTAATGTGGCAAGTGCAATCATACTCGAGATTTTTTCTAGATTTTATGGAGGGTGTATTTTAGAAAAAACTCCTTTTCTTATTTGTCTTGAGTCCTTCACACATATCTAGTTTTAGAGTGTGTTCAATTAATTAGAATAGTAGGTTAAGGATATACCCCAGAGGTTGGTTCAGCCACATGGAGCTCAAATAAGAGCCTAAACGAGTCAAATTAAGTCTTGGAAGTCCATACCCGAAAAACTTTATCAATGCATACCTAAAAAAAGGGGTCATACCATGCATCAATTAGTGCTAAAAGTATGTTAACAACTTCTATAATGAAAAAGTGTACACAAAGCATGTGAACTTGAAAGAATGTTTTAATACAATCATGGAAAATCTTAAGTATTTGTAACAAGTTACTACACATGTCTCAATTGTTTAGGTGCAATGCAATATATGGGATGTAGAGCACAATAAAATTATGTAAAGTATCCTTATATGGAATAGTGCTTTCTAAAAGTTCATATGTTGAATTCCATCTATACTTCACATCCTTTACAAATTTTCATGACCTTAAAGTGTTATCAATATAAAATTTCCACCATACCTTATTTACAAAGGATGATCAATAAAAAAATTAATTACTTTTTTTTATAGGCAACATTTTGAAATCTAGACATACCATACCATCTTTAACATGGAGACTCAAAATAAAGCATACGCATTGTATATAGAAGAAGGTTCCACTAAGTGTGGGTTGGCATGGTGCTTTAAGGTCTTCAATTGACATGGTGTTCGCGATAACATTTTCAAACTCAATAGAGAAAATCTTCTATGTCAAAGAATATTCATTTAAAATAATACTTATGATCCTAAAAATATTTTGTGCAATGTCACATTGTTAAATTTTCTAAGTGCTATCAATCTTCTATTTACTAGGCATTTATTATCTATCCAATGACATGTGACTCCTATGTATATGTTTTCTTGCCATATAGCTGTTCATATGTTCCCATAAAAAGAAACTTTTGCATTTAAAGAACTAAACTTATCAACTAGATCTCGCTTTCCGTTATGATAAAGCTACAAAATTGGCCTTACGCAAGATTTTGGATTCAAATGTCTAAGACCTAGGAGTAAACATCCCATTTTTGCCATTTTACCACAAATAATGTTTAGTTTTTAATTTTTCTTTTATTTAGCAAAAAAAAGGAAAAATTTGAAAAAATAAAATAAATAGGAATAATATACCAATTTTGGAAAATGATGATAGAAATAATAATAAAAGATGTCAAATAATATTTATAAATTTTTAGAATATAAAAATAATAAAAAAATACCACGCTTAAATACAATTTGCATATAATATAAAAACTGAGATTTAGGCCAACTCAGCTAGCTCATGTGTACGCCTGGGACGGGTGCGGGGGAAGCGAGGTCACAGGTTCGAATCCGCAAAGGCACTCCATGCCATTTTTTTTCTTTCTTTTTTCCCAAGCTGCCACGTGGTAGCGTCGGATTGGCCGGCACAAGCACGCGCCAAGTGTATGCTCATCTTCTTCCTCCCTTCGACTGGCGGAAAAAAAAAAAAAACGAGGAGAAAATGGAGCAAATTTGGGCAAGTCTGAACTGATTTTTTTTTAATCTTTTAGATTTATCACCAAAAAAAAAAACTAAATAAATTCCAAAAACAACCATAATCTAAGGGATATACATCACATTTTGAAGATAAAAACAAATCCCCCATCACAGTTAAGAATTGTGTTCATCCACCTCCGACCTTCAACATCTATAAATAGAGGTCGGAGGGGAGGCCAAGGGAGAGGAAGAAAGAGGGAATCGGAAGTAAGAAAAGGGGAAGTGAAACACATGAAAAAAAAAAAAAAAAAAAAGAAACCCACTGGAGCTCTCTCTCTCTCTCTCTCTCAAACCCTCGCCATAGCCACAAACCACCGCCTTAAGGTGGTTTTTGAAGAGAAACACCACCAACATTAGGTTTCCCGTTGTAGCAAAGCCTAGGCCAACGCTTTCCCGTGCTTCCACAACCATCAGAGAAAGCCGTCGACGAAGATCCCAGCCGTTACACACGTTCACGCCTATGATCCGACCCGCGCGACCCACCCGAATCGCAATTCATATCCAAGTTAGCCGAATTTTTTTATTTTGTTTATTTATTTATCTATTATTATTAGAATAAATACAAAATGAAAAAAGTATATTATGTGGAAAAAATAATTTTTTTATTAATTATGTTTATAGTTTTTTTAAATAAATAAATATGTAATGAAACATATAATAAAAGAATAATAATAATAAATAAATAATAATAAAAATAATAATGAATTTTTTCTTTTTTTTATCACTTAGAAAATTTCTTTTCAAAACAAAAAATATATTTAATTGATTTCTTTTAAAATTAGAAGTTTTAGTTTTTCAAAAATAAAATAATAAAAAAATAAAGTTTAGGCTTAGAATTTTTAAGAAATCTTTAAAATGATAATAAACGTAAACCCAACATGTTTTCATAATTAAAACTAGAACAACTCACTAAAGATTTTTCATAAGAAGCGAACTACGACTTGTTTGATCCTGAATAGTGGGTACGTAGACACCCTTATGGAGCAACTCTAAAAAGAATAAAAAAATCATTTTCCAAATCATTATTAGTATAATTTTTAACATCTTCTTTTTTATAAGAAAAAAATAATAATAAAAAAAAGATATCAAAACATGACCTAGATTTCATAATGATAAGGTGGTAACTTTAGAGTTTTAATAGGATAGCCCCTCGAGTCGAGAATCTCTGGTTTTTCTTTCTTCTTCTTTTTCTTTTCTAAAAATAAAAGAGGAGATTCCGTCAATTAGTTGTCTAAATTAGAATTAATCTGCTCAATTAGTTCTAATTTCATAATTTTTCCCAACCTCAATTAGGTGGCAACTCCAAATAAATAATAAAATCCCTAGTTTAAGTTGAAGATTTATATTGAATGAGCATAGGATCTAATATGAATCGGATTAGGAACACAATGAAAAATTTTAAAATTAGACTCAACAGAATGGCGACTCTACTAAGGACTCATAGTAGGCTAGCCACCTAAACCTTTTAAAATAACCATGTCTAGATATCTTTTAACTTTTACACTGCGAAATATTACTGGTACTGACCTTTTCTTTCAGGGATTCGATGAAGTTTAATTTTTATTTTTTATTATTGTTGAGTTTTCATGCATGCAATCGTGTGATTATATACAGTTAGACCTAGGTCGTCTTAGGACCCTAGGACGGGGGGCCATTGTATAGGTTCCGGGCAAAGTGATATGATCATCGTTCGGGGTTGATTAGGCTACCTTACCCAATGCTTCGATATGGCATGAGATCCATTTCTTCGAGAATATGGGAGGCCATAGAGCTTGGGGGCCTTTTAGAACCCACCTGTCTTACATACATGAAGTCATGAGCTGGCAAATAATTAATGATATAATTCTTTTGTTCCTTTTTCTTTTTCTAGAGTTTAGATACATTTACTTGTAACAGAATTAGTGATGCTTTGTAAAAGATTTCATTTGTAATTAGAAATTTCTATTGTAATCTTGATAAATTGCTAGTGCCACAATCGATCGTCTCCTCCGCAAGGAAATCTGAACTCTGTAAACCTTTGGATCCAAAACTAGTACTAGACCATTGGTTCACTTTGTACGACCCTGAGGAACAGACCTTCATCCAAGGAAAGATAGGGCCCATTCTATCATTAATGAAGATGGAAATCAACCTACCTTTGATTCGAGCTATCTTGCACTTGTGGGAAATTGATCCTACGGCTTTCTTCATTGGGCTATATGAGATTACACTAACCTTGGAAGAATATACCCAATTTCTGTAGGCCCCATCACTTACTAACGGGGTATATGTGCCAGATCTCGAAGTTAGGCTGGCTTGTATTTTTAGTAAACTCCTGGGCATTCATAAGACAATGATCAATCGAGCATTAGGAAACAGCAATAGATATTGCCTCCAGATGAACGAACTGGAAGCCTGGTTCATAGCTAGATGTGATGATGGAAGCAGGAGGGACATCTTGTGCGGGGATCCTAAAAGTTACAAGCAGAGACGAGTTTATGCTTTCATCTTGACAACGTTTGCAACCATACTCTTCCCTACCGGGATCTTTCATATCCACTATGGAGTTGCAGAGCTGGTGGCTCAATTCTTGGAAGGAAAGTCTTATATCTCGGCTCTATTGGCTAAACAGATCTGAAACCTAAATTTCGTCAAGAAGAAGGGCCATGGAATCTTCCGCTCAAACATTAACCTCATCCTAATCTAGTTTGTGAGTCATCTTAAATGTTTCGGGTTGAACATGATCAAGAAGTCCTTAGCCTAGTAGGTAAACCTTATGGATTCCTGCATAGAGAGAATGAAGCTGCCCGATGATCTTACCAACCATAGTTGGGTAAATGTACTCAAAGGTTTCAGTGCCAATGACATCCTAACATGCGGGAACTTTCAGGCTGTTCCGTTGATTGGTATCAGTAGGTGCACAGGTTATCATCTGAACTCGGTGGTCTATCAGTTTGGTATTATCCAATATATAGTTTATAGGCCATCATTGGAGGGAATCACATTCAAATACTAAGATCCAAGTCTACTAGTAGTTGAAAAGATCATTAAGCTGGCGGAGGTCAAAACCTTATGGGAAGCCCGGATTGAGAGCTCAAATATAGGCTTCGGAGACTTGGATGGTGAAGTGGGCAAACATCGAGCCACAAGAGATTTCGTGATCAACCAATTATACCAAACAGGAGAAAGGGTATATCGAGTCCCGAATGTCATTCAACCTGTGCCGAACAACATGGGCCTAGAAATGAAAACCTATATGGAACAAGTAAGAGCTTGGATGGAAATCCACTTTGAGATTACATACTACAAAAAGGACGTCTGGAAAAGTAGATTCAATGAGTCTAACCAGAGAAACAAAGCCCTAGAAGCTCAACTAGAGAAGATTCAAGCAAGAGTTAAAGCATTAGAAGCCATCGTCGATAGAAAACTAACGCCTACGCAGCTAAAGAAGAAGAAGTCTAGGAATTAGAAAGATAGACCAATATTGTTTCTTTTCTTTTCAAAGTACTGAACTCCAAGTTTGCAATGTTAATAAAATAAATTTCAGTATTATATCATTAATCAAATGCTGGCCCCCTCCCTTTTGCATCCGTGTGAGCATCTTATTTGCATATTTACTAAAAAAATAATAATAAAGAAAAGAACAAAGCCAAGAAAATTGAAGAGTTGCTAACAATAAGAGATCCTTTCAAGGTCCTAAAAGGTGCTTTTAAATGGTTAGCTTAACCTAAGGCTCATAGTCACTTACTCTGAACATAAAGTCAAAGACCTCTATCATGGTTGTCAAAATCGCGATTTTACATAGAATCGCTAAGGGGTCCGTAAAATCGGAACGTAGAAACGTAAGTTTCTACAACCTATGTAAAATAACTTTCAAATATTATAAATTTACTTACAATAGTCATTAAAAAATATAATTAATAATAGAAATAAGGAAATTAAGTATTTATTTTAGCCATAAATTGCAAATTTGCAATAAAAGTCATAATATAGATAATCGAGCATAAGTTGTATAATATAGATATTTTATTTCTAAAATGATAAATCATATATAAAACAAGTTTCACCTAGTTCTATATACAAAAGCTAAAAGATAATAGATAAAATTTAAAAATCAATTGTGACTTTAAGAAATTACTAATAAGTAAAAATTGATAATGAAGATATACTATTAGAAAGGAGTAATATTAAAAAATGACCAAAAGTACATAATAAAGAAGATACTATAACAAGAAAACCTTCAAAATTATATATTACTAGGTAAATTTTTGCACTATTCGTGATTATTAATTCAAAATATATTTACTTAACAATATCTCACATTTACTTAACTATGAGAATGATATATTGAAAAGATAGAAATATAAATACATTTATACCTTTCCTATAAAATTAAAAATCTAAAAAATTCTTATAAAATTAAAGTTATCTACCATTTATTTTATTTACTATTACAAAAATATTAGTTAAAATAAGGAAAGTTGCAGCAATCAAACACGAGTGCTTTAATACGAACATGATCACAAATAGGAACAAGAAGACTAACAATCGATGAACACAAACACAAAGACTTCAATGCAACGTAACACACTGACAAGAGATGAGTGATGATCGACGAACATGTTGGGGTATGACTCATACTTCCCTGGACGCTAGAGGGCTTTTAACAATTAAGCCTACAGTTGTTTATTAAAAGTTTGGGCTTGGATAAGAAAACACAAAGAAAAATGCTTTTTGGAAGGAATAGGGGAAGAGCACAACCGGGTAATTAAATTGCACGGCCATATGTCAAGGAAACATGCCCACAGAAGCACACACGATTGAACACAGGTTAAAGGCACGACCGTGTTTTAAGCTTGGAAAATCCACAAAAACACACACGGTTGAGTACACGGTCTGAGACACGGCCGTGTGTTATTGGCGTGGAAGCCTGTAGTTGTAAATATTTGTGGAATCGGTTGAAACGGATAGAATCGCGATTTTGAACGATTTTACTGTTCAAAATCGCGATTTTATTATGATTTTGCTCCTCTCGATTTTGTATGCGAGTTAACTGGGAATATATATACAAACTCGTAAAATCATTGAATCGTACAAGTTGAAACACGATTTTGACAACAATGACCTCTATAACCTGCTCTCAACTTGAAAGACCTCATTCACTTCAAAATGTCTCTTCATATGTTGATTTAGTCTTGAAACACAAAACCTTCCATCTCTCTCCAATCCTAAGGGTTACGCTTGAACTTTCTCTCCATCAAGAGTTATATAAAATAGACACAGAGATAATTAATTTGTAGGCACATTTTCGAAGTGGCTATGTCAATTACCAACGAGGGCATAAAGAAGACTATCCTAACTAGCTTCCTAAGAGAGCCAAGTTAAGACTAAGTCACTTGACAAGGGCACATAACTCCTAAAGATATCATGAGACATGGTGATTATTGGCAAATCTAGTAAAATGGAAGGATATCTCATTTATTCGAGTGGTTTATGATGATAAGAGGTAAACCACATCCCAGACACCAACCCTTAAACACTCGAGAGTTGAGTTTATTAATGTGAGGTTTTAGACTCATTCCTTAAAGGAGGTCTTTCTTGAATTTGATACATTAATCAAAATAATGTTAGGCATTCATTTTTGCTATCCTAAACACGATAATCCTTTGCCAACCCCATTTAAGCTTATATAAAGAGAGTTTCAAAATTTAACCATGTCTTGAACTACCCTACAATAGGATGATTAAGAAGATAAGGACATCAATCAAGAAAAAAAGGAATTAACTAAATAGTGCTTGCCCTAATTAAAATAATTCAAGGGTAATTTTTACCGTGGATAATTTATTTCTTTTGATGAAAAAAAGTCCACATTTTGAAAAAAAAAAAAAAAACACATGACACACAAGAGATGATCACCATTGGGCTCAAAAGAAAAGAAAATGAAAGAAAAAGAAAATAAAAGAAATGAGAAAAGCTCAAGAATTTAGTTAAACCTATACACAATAAAAGAGCCCAATAATACTTGAAAATACTCGAGGCTAAATACAAGAACCCAGATGTTACAATTCAAAGATATACCACCCTTCTCTAAAGACTTTTCCAGATCATTGAAAATAATTTATCTATCATAAGCAAAAATTGTTGGGCTTAGGGCAAGTACTATTTTAGTTTTTTTTTTTCAAAGTTTCTTAATTTATAAACCCAGGTTGAAATGATTATTCTTTCAAAATAGACCTTAACATTACTTTTCTAAAACCAATAACCAAGAGCCTATATTGCATTACAAGTCTTGAAAAGGCCTAACAGATTGATCAAAGCGTATTATTTACAAGAAATACCATAATTTTTGGAATAAAAGTCACGAGTGACATCTAAATTGAGAGATTGTAAGGAAGTCCTCTTAGATTAAACCAATTGAGAATGAGATATCTATTTCCAAATAAAATGAGGGAATTTAAAGTCATTCTTCATTGGCGTTGTTTAGCCCAAATTTTAAACATTGATGCCCCTCAAGAAAAAGATATGAGTATTAATAGCAAGAAACCCCTCAAGAGGTGATTGATTAAGCCAAGACATCACTTTTTCAAGATTAAACCAAACCCTCCAAGTAAAATGAGGCAAAAGAGTAAGTGATTATTGAGTAATAGGTTGGGCCTGCCCTTTATTTGTATTTTTAAGAGCCCTTGTCAAACTCTTTACTTGTTAGAAATGCTTAAAATAATAATAATAATAATAATAATAATAATAAATAAATAAATAAATAAATTATTTCTTTTAGAGAAGAAAGAGGAAAATTTTCAAAGTTTGCTAGAAAATACTTTGCCACCTTATTCTTAAGTTTAAAAGAGCAACTGTCTTAAAGATTTTTAGAAAAGCTTTAGTTATCATTTGTGCAAAAGTTTTAAGTCATCCTAAACTCTTGACTATTATTGGAAAAATAAAATTCTCACTTAGAAATTCATTATTAATTAATTAGCCCATAATTGGGTACTTTCCTAAATTTTCTCCTTCATGGTTGTTAGTCTAGTGAAACGCTTCCTATTTTTTATTAGATAGCTCGTAAGAGCACTTTTCTAGAAAACCTCTTCTTTAAGGTTGCTAGTCTAATGAGACGCTTCCTATTTTCGATTAGTCAGCTCGTAAGAGCACTTTTCTAGAAACCCTCTTCTTTAAGGTTGCTAGTCTTGTAAGACGCTTCTTAGCTCACAACAAGCATTTTTTGGAAATGCTAGGTAAGATATATCCAGACATCGTTATAGGTTAGTTAGCCCACAATGAGACACTTTCCTAAATATCTTTCTCAAGGTTGTAAGTCTAAAGAGACGCTTCCCACCATCAGTTAGTTAGCCCATAATTGGGCACTTTCCTAAACTTTTTTCTTCAGGGTTGTAAGTCTAAAGAGACACTTCCTACTATCGGTTAGTTAACCCGCAATGGGGCACTTTCCTAGATATCCTCTCTTATGGTTGCAAGTCCAAGGAGACACTTCCCACTATTAAGTAGTTAGCTCACAATGGGGACACTTACTTATATATCCTCTTTCAAGTTTGCAAGTCCAAAGAGGATATTTCCTATTATCGGTTAGTCAGCCTACAATGGGGCACTTTCCTGGATACAATCTCTTAAAGTTAGCCCACATTAGGGCACTTTCCTAAATATCATCCTATTACAATTGCTAGTCTAGTGAGACACTTCCTATTATCGATTAGTTAGCTCATAAGAGTACTTTTTTAGATAATCACTTTTCTAAGGTCGCTAGTCTAGTGAGGTGCTTTCTAATCATCGATTAGTCAGTTCATAAGATCAATTTTCTAGAAAATCTCTTCTTTAAGGTTGTTAGTCCCATAAGACGCTTCCTAATTATCGATCAGTCAACTCGTAAGAGCACTTTCCTAGAAAATCCCTTCTTTAAGGTTGTTAGTTCTATGAGACACTTCCTATTATCGATTAGTCAGCTCATAAGAGCACTCTTCTAGAACATCTCTTCTTCGACTATCGCTAGTCTAGCAAGACACTTACTTTATCAGTTGGCCAGCTCATGAAAGCACTCCCATAAACAATCTCTTCTTTATAGTCGCTAGTCCTATAGGACGCTTCCTATTATCAGTCAGTTTACTCACAATAACACGTTCCTAAACAATCTCTGAGATGTTTCCTATCATCGATTAGTTAGCCCATAGAGTACTTTTCAAGATGATATCTTACTCCAAGTTGTTAGATGTTCCTTGTTTAAGATCACTCCCCTAAGTAGTATTAATCATCACAAAGCGTTCGTAGGATCATTAGCTTAGAGCATTTTTCCTACTAGAAATAGGTTCAGATAGCCAGCCAACTATGGCATTATCCACTCGGTCTACGGCAAAAAATGGAGTCTTTATTGTCTTTGTAGTTAAGTTTTTCAAACTTAGCGTTATCCACGCGACCGACCCGAACCATGATCCATATCCAGGTCAGCCGAATTTTTTTTATTTTGTTTATTTATTTATCTATTTATTATTAGAATAAATAAAAAAAATGAAAAAAGTATATTATGTGGAAAAAAAATATTAATTATGCTTATAGTTTTTTTAATAAATATGTAATGAGACATATAATAAAATAATAAAAATATATAATAAAAAATAATAATAAAAATAATAGTGAATTTTGTCTTGTTTTTTTTTATCACTTAGAAAATTTATTTTCAAAACAAAAAATATATTTAATTGATTTCTTTTAAAATTAGAAGTTTTAGTTTTTCAAAAATAAAATAAAAAAATAAAGTTTAGGCTTAGAATTTTTAAGAAATCTTTAAAATGATAACAAACGTAAACCCAACATGTTTTCATAATTAAAACTAGAACAACTCATTAAAGCTTTTTCATAAAAAGCGAATTACGACTTATTTGATCCTAAATAGCGGGTACGTAGGCACCCTTATGAGGCATCTCTAAAAAGAATAAAAAAATCATTTTCCAAATCATTATTAGTGTAATTTTTAACATCTTCTTTTTTATAGGAAAAAAAAAAAGATATCAGAACATGACCCAAATTTCAGAAGGATAAGGTGGTAACTTTAGATTTTTAATAGGATAGCTCCCGAGTCAAGAATCTCTGGTTTCTCTTTCTTCTTCTTTTTCTTTTGTAAAAATAAAAAAGGAGATTTTGTTGACCGGTTGTCTTAATTAGAATTAATCCGTTCAATTAGTTCTAATTCCATAATTTTTCCCAACCTCAGTTAGGTGGCGACTCCAAATAAATAATAAAATTCCTAGTTTAAGTCGAGGATTTATATTGGATAAGCATAGGATCTAATATGAATCGAGTTAGGAACATAATGAAAATTTTAAAAATTAGACTCAATACTAGGATTTAAAGTTCCTTGTTTATATTTCATGCAAATTAAATTCTTACCTAGACCCCATGACAAGTGCATACCTACAATGTATTCTAGCGACTCTAATTTTTGCTTCTCTTGTGAGTAGTGAAATAAGGTGACCGATTGTAGACTAGTGAACCTGGAGAATTGTTCCATCCTAAGCTCTACTGACTGCTTCTATTGCATGTGCCTATTGAAAGTATCATAACCATCACTTTTTTTTTTTTTTTTTTTGCAAGTTTAGCTTACTTAGTAGTAGTTGCAATATAAATAAATACTCCCATTTGCACCTGAAACATTATGAAAATGGTTAGTAAAAATTTTATATTTAAGTAGTTTATCACCAAGGCCACCTTCACTAAGTTTGTGGCCCTCTACATTCTCTTTCGACCGCTCTTTAGC
Source organism: Laguncularia racemosa (assembly GCA_037954665.1). Classification (NCBI taxonomy): domain Eukaryota; kingdom Viridiplantae; phylum Streptophyta; class Magnoliopsida; order Myrtales; family Combretaceae; genus Laguncularia; species Laguncularia racemosa. The sequence goes on along the minus strand of JBBMOL010000245.1, from coordinate 208,585 downwards.
TTACTCCTCCTTTGCTAGCTTCTCTTTAACATCGACATATGCATTCACAATTTGGTTTTAACTAGTGGCATCTTTGGATTTATCGAATTAAAATTAAGCAACCCTTTTGTTTATTCAAGCTATGGCTTTAAAGTGACTTATCAATTAAATTAAACAAAGGAAATGCTAGTTCAATTAATGACCGTGGTGTTGTTGACTTATCAATTAAATTAATTTTGCAAATCTCTTTATTTTTTCTCATAATTCATTGAACCTAATAACATCAAAAAAGAAAAAAACATTCAAATACAAAAACCCTATAATAAAAGATCCTGGCAAATCATATGAATAGATATCTTTTGATATCTACTTGTATCATATTATTTCATTTCATATTTAATAAGTTATTCTAATCTTAGTTTAGTTTGCTAGAATTCTAATGAAAATAAATTAGGTTAACCTATTTTAGAAAATGGTTAAACTAGAGATGCTTGGGGAAAACTCCATCGATCAAGTTCCACATTCGATCAGCCATGTTGTAAAAATCAATTAGTGAATTATAATATGATTGACCATTTTTCCTTTGAACTTCCAAATTTCAAACCTTTCTTTTGATATCAATTAAACACTTCCTCGCTAAGATTGCATCTTCAAAAATTTTGATCCTTTACATCTAGATGTCATTTCAAGAAGCCTCTTACGTTATAATTACTTTTTACATAAACTAAGTAGATTTAAATTAACTCTCTTAAACTACTAACACTGATTTCTTAATTAATATATGATTTATGCCTACTATGTTTATTGATCATTAGCCTAGGGTAATTCCAAATCTTCAATTTGATGATCAATTACTAAGCTTAAAGTGTAAATGATAAGAGTACAATTACTACTAATCCTTCAACAAACCAAAAAGAAGAGCCAAGACTCCCTCTTAAAAGCTATCTAAAATCAATTCTTTAGTGACCAAGAAGTTTCTTTTGCCTAGAAAGATGTAGTCAGAGTTTTAGAGATTAATAATATATCAAGGAAAAAGGTAAGGAATAACATAGTGCAGTGGAGCTATTTGTCATGATCAATTACTAAGCTTAAAGTGTAAATAATAAAAGTACAATTACTACTAATCTTTCAACAAACCAAAAAGAAGAGCTAAGACTGCCTCTTAAAATCTATCTAAAATCAATTCTTTAGTGACCAAGAAGTTTCTTTTGCCTAGAAAGAGGTAGTCGGGGTTTTAGAGATTAATAATATATCATGAAAAAAAGGTAAGGAATAACATAGTGTAGTGGAGCTATTTGTAATGGAAAAATGGGATGTAAATGTATGATAATTTTATGAAACTGTAGTAAGAATGGGTTGGATGCAATCTAGTTCTCTTAATGTAAAGGCAAGGTTGAATGCAGCTTGGCAATAAATCATTTTTGTATTTTTTTTTTCTTGGATTTTTTGTGGGATCCCAGTGTAGTATATATAGGAGTCCCAATAAATTGTAGCAATGAAATATTCTCCCAAATTGAAAATATTCCAACACCCACGTACGATGACATGTCACTAAAGATGCATGAGACAATAACTGCAAATAAAAATAGTTGTGGCTATATCTATTTTCTATTTATCATGTATTTATATAATATCTCCAGGCCGTGAACTACTCATCTATTCTTCAAAATAAGGTTAGTCCATGTAAATCTAGGCCCTCTTCAATTATTCTCAAATTTTTTGATGAGTTGTCTTCAACTAAACACAGACGCACATCACCTTTTGTTTACTTTTCCAAGGAACCCCAGTAACCCATGGAAATACATAGTGTTACCAGGTTGTTGATTTTCTAGCAGTTCCTTACTACATTTTCCCCTTAAACACTTCGTAAGGGGTTTTAATATTAGAACATTATCAAGTTTTAGAGATTTTGAGATAATAGAGCATACACTATTGCCTTGCAATTTCATGTGAGAGTAAAGGAATGCTGCAACGATTGGTCTAAGGGATAGAGTGGTAGTGGCGAGGATTTACAAGGGGGCAATAGTGCAAGACTGACGAGGAAAAGAAATAATGAGAAAGAGTTTAGGTTTTATTTTTTATGAGGGACGTATGTGTCTGTAATTGAAAAATAAAAAAAATATTTATTTTAAAAAAATATATAAAATGCATTAAATTCTGAATATACTCCTGATTGTGAAGCAAATATTTGGAGAATTTCATCATATAATTGGAATTGAGCAATATATGACTCTTTTGTTAAAGTTTTGCAAGCAACTTATTTATACATATATATATTCTAAGCAATATCTTTGTATTTTATATTCTTAATAATATGATATTATTATAATAACATTTTTAACATTGTAATTTCAATGATAAATGGTATCTTAAAGAGATACGAAGAAGCTTTTTAGGCATTAGTTAAGATATGTATCAGGCGAAATCTTTAAGCTGTTCGATTCTCATTGATTCTTACTCTTATTGATTTTTGGCCGATCACGTAAGCAGTTCGTTCTGCAACACATACAAATCCGGAGAACCTAATCGTGTAGCTTTTTACTTTATATTATTTGGATAGGTGGCGTCGGTAAAGAAGCGGCCGACATCCTTACCCAAAACCCGCAATTTGGGTCATTGTGCCTTTAAAGCTCAACACATGTAATTTAACGATACGTCGGCATATATTACGAGGTACATGCACGTGGCGCGAGCTCTAACCATGCACGTCGGTCTAATTCTCTCTCTACATGCCTATTTAAATCCCATCAACCGTAATCCTCCAACATCCAATCCAAACAATACTTAGAAGCAGTCCTGTGTGTTTTGGCATCAGTCTCTAATATCTCTAAGTGGCAGTTTATACAGTGTCTGAAAGAATGGCTTCATACCAGGAACAATATGAGAAGCCAATGAACCAAACAGATGAATATGGAAACAGACTGGAGCAGACAACTGGTGGCGGTGATGCTTATGATGGGGGTTTAGCCGGTACTGGTGCTGTTGTAGGTGGAGGCCAGCAACAGCACCACCACCAGCATCAGCAGCAGCAAAGTGGTGCTAGTGGTGGAATGCTTCAGCGCTCAGGCAGTAGCAGTTCTAGCTCTGTAAGCCTTTCTCCTCAGTTTTAATCAAGAGTGAGATCTTTCGCATGCTTTATGTTTGTCAAAGCCTTTTGGCTTATTTCACAGATTCAAACTTGTGAATAACTTATTCTTGGTATGCCATCTAAGCATACATTGAGCGAACCGCTATTTTGTCATGTAACACTAATTATATACTTTTCACGCTTGGACATCGAGATGCCTAAAGTTTTGGTCTATCCATTAATGGCAGTCAGAAGATGATGGAGAAGGTGGAAGAAGGAAGAAGGGAATAAAAAAGAAGATAATGGAGAAGATACCGGGTGTCGGCGGCGGCGACGGCAAGGATAATCAGCCTCAGCAGCTGCAATGTCAGGAAACCACCACCGCTGCAGGAGGGGAGGAGCAACAGAAAGGATTCATGGAGAAGATCAAGGAGAAGGTCCCCGGAACTCACTAGATATATGATAGATCTTATTATATGCATGTGCTAGCTGCGTTATATTTGGAATTTCTGGATCACAGTGCTCTTTTCATAGTACTTTTGGAAGACTTTCTCTTCATTCTGATTCCGTGTGTATTTACTGTTGGGTTCGAGATACGTGTGGAGTAATAAAGCTTGTAATCAATGATAATAATAATGTAGGGGGGTCAAAGGTTGTCTACACCTTGTTTTTGGACAGGGTGATATCGTGTATGTCCGCAGTATATATGTAATACATAGTTGTAATAAATCAGAGTGGTTTTTGTTTACAAAATTCGAGCTGCTTACCTTTTTTCTCTTTCTTTTTTTTTTCTTTTTAATTTAACTTCTATGCTCAACTGCAATTTGATCTAGCTATTTGATTATTTACTTTTGTAAAGCCTCTGTTCCATCAATGGCCAAATCAATGGATAGTATATATATGTATGTATACCGTGCCCATGCAGGCTAACACTTCTTGTTTGCACGTTTATGTATAGAACGTGCAGTTGGCTGAAAAAAAAAAAAAAAAAAAACAATCTATTAGTAATCCTGTTCAAATGGTCAAATCTGATCATCCCGGTCGCTCTAGTTTTAACATGCGGCCGGTCATATTTTATGTTAGGGGGCTTACAATCACTAATACATAATGATGCAGTTTAAATTATTAGATCAACCATACATCTTTTTTTCAAATTTAACTGGAAGATATTTCCATCAATTAATCGGAAAAAAGAAGTTTTCAAATCCTTTTTTTCAGTTAATGATTCTGAGTTTTTTTTTTTAAACAAAAAAATATATATCCATGTTACCATTTAAGACCAATATTTGGATTCTTCTTTTTAACAATTTAATGATGAAGTTGTGGTGGGAGAAAAAAAAAAAAAGTTATTCAACACAAAACTCAAGTCATGTGATTCAAAAAAGAAAAAAAAAACACAGATATAAAATAAAAATGTGTAAAAACTTATGAATGTTTTTTATAATCAAATGGTTGGAATTCTAAGAGGAAATGGATCTCTAAATTTCCTAAATTAATGAATTAATATTTAGAATTGTCTTAATTTTTGAAATACCTTGTAATAATATCAATTTTTTATTATAATCTCAACAATTAATTACATGTAGTGAATCTTAAGAAGATAAATTTAGGAAAAATAATTTTAAAGGATTTACCATTATAGGACGACTTCAAATCCGGATGGTTTGTCTAGACTAACATACTAAAAAAATGGAGAGAAAGAGAGAGAGAGACTTTGACTTGCATAAAGAAAGGCTATACTTTGTACTTTAGATAGCATGGTATTATTTAGATCAAAAAGAAAACTAGATAGTTTGAAACTAAGGAAATATGACTAAAACTTATTATTGAGTAAAAAGGTAAAAGATGCTTTGTAATGAAATCAATGTTACATATAGAAAGAAAAAGGGGGACACTATGAAAAAGTATTAAAGAAAATTCCTACTAGAGTAAGCTTAAGTTGTTTCTAGTCATAAGATAGTGCAATTCTAACTTCAATGTACATTTTTACACTAGTCAATAGTCACATAAACAAAACTAGCAGGACTAACCAATATGCACATGCATTGATGACTCGCTACAAAAATTTTATTGCAGATTCTTGAAAATGTCACTCCAAAACCTTCATCATCTTCTCAAATAGGTTTCCTGCACTTTCTTAGACACTTAATAATGGTTAATGATTGTTGTGTCCACATTGTTTTATTTTATTCATGATGTTCCTTATAAAGAGCTTTATTTCAACACAAATTTAAATACTTAAGACCAAGTTTTGTGATTATAGTTATAAAATATAAAAAAATAAGAAAATAAACAAATTTTATGTCACGGGCATTTAATAAATTTTGTGGTTATGTAAAGAGCATTTCGATTTTTCAACTCTAAAATATTTAAGCCCTCACAAAACCCTATTTCCCTTTTTTCTGAACTTCATTCCTCTTTACAAAAGTCCATCTAACAGGTGATCCAAGGGTCTCTAAAAGCTAGCTCAATACTACATTCCCAAGAAAAGTGTTGATTTAGGTTATTTCTATATAAATTTCCTTGTGTCTATAAGTAACTGGAATAAAGGTGGGGTTTTGCTACAATTGGGACACATCGAATCCAAAAAAAAAATTGAAGGTATGATTGATTGGAACAATTTTGAAATCAATCAAGCGAATCATATCAAGTAAGTTGATCTTTCTACACTGAATTTTATAAATTAAATCATTTTTTGTGATGAATTAAAACTAAGGAAGAGATCGATCAGAATTGGCAAGAGAAAAGAGGATGAAGTGTGAGGAAATCGAGCTTTTGTGAGATTCAGAAGGGTATACGGCTAAGGTATATGGCCATATACTTTTCCATGGTGAAAATAAGAGCAAATTATAAGAAATGTAGTATACAACCAAGTATACACCTATGTATCTGCCCATGTTGAAGTACACAACCAATTACATAGCCATGTGTCGAGTCTAATTTTTGAATTTCCATTCCTAATCCGATCTAGACTAGATCCTATGCTCATCTAATGTAGATCATCGACTTGAGTTAGGAATTTCGTTTGATTTTTGGAGTCGCCACCCAACTGTTGTTGGGAAAATTGAATTAAGACTAAAGGAGCGGATTAGTCTTAATTTGGACCACTAGACGTCGTGATTTCCTCTTCTCGTTTTTATGAAAAGAGGAAAAGAGAAAACTAGAGTTTCTAAGTTCGGAGGCTAACCTATTAAAACCTTTACGGTTACCACCTAATCTCTTGAAATTGTTCCTCTTTAGAAATGTGTTTTTATTGTGTTTCTGTTACTTTTTATTATGTTTTTGAATTATTTTAAGAAAAGGATTTTTCATTAATTTTATGGGTTGACCCGGATGGGTGCCTACGTACCTGCTACTCGGGATCAAACAAGCCGTAGTTCGCTTTTCTGAAAACTTTAAGTTTGTTTGGTGAATTTTAATTTTGAAATCTCTTTTGCTTTATATTCTTACCATTTTTGGGATTTTTTCCTAAAAAAATTCTAAGCTTAAGCTTTAATTTTATTTTGAAAATGATTTTAGGGAAAAACATCAATTTTGGATTTATTTGAAGAAAAGGATTTTTCTAAGTGGTAAAACTCATTTTTTATGATTCTTTTATAATTTTTTGAAATTTTTTTATGATTTTGGATTTTTGGGATTTTTGGGAATTTTTATTGATTTTCATGATTTTTTTATTATCTATCCTATTTTGACATCTAAAATCTTATTATTATTTTCCTAATATTTTTTATTATTTTTCTATATTTTATTATTTATTTTACATTATTAAATCCTAAAAAAAAAACTAATTTCTACATTTTCCTATTTATTGAAAATAAAACCTAAATCAACAAATAAATAAATGGCTAAAGAAATAAAAAAATAATAAATAACACATAATAAATAAATTCAGAATAAATAAATAAAAAAATATGGAAAACCCGATTTACCTAGACTCGGGTCGGTGCGCGGGTCGGGTCGAATCGGGTCGGGTCGGATCGATCGGACACGGCGGCGGGAAGGCTCGTTCACGGCGTTCCGGTGGCCTTTTGCAGCGGGTGAGGTGTCGAATCCTAGCTTCTCAAGGTTGCTGAATCCAATGGTGGCGGTGGTTTGCTCCCAGATCGCCTCCTGGTGGTGGTTCAACTCCGGCTAGTACTTCGCGGTTTTGGGTCTCCTCCGATGCTCTCCGATTTGCACTCTTTCCTCACTTTCTCTCAATTCTGATCTCTGTTTTGGCTTCCTCCCTTCGATTCCTATTTATAGACACTTGAAACTGAGCTGGATAAGCTCGGATTTCTTCCGATTGAAGCTGATCGGATTTTCGGTTAGAAAAACCAACTCCGATTTGTGTAAATCCTTTGATTTGTTGCGATTTGATTCCAATTAGATAATGTTTATCTTATTTCTGTTGAAGATCTGTTGGATTTGTGCCAAAAATTGAATCGAAACGGCCGAAAGACGAATTTTTCCTTTCGCCGGCGATCTCGGACCCGAGGTAGACGACGATCACGCGCCCGGTGCGTGCATTTCCTCCAGCCAATCGGATGCTGCCACGTGTCCTAGATAAGTGAAAAAATTGCAAAACTCGGAAACTGCTCCTCCCGCGATTCGAACCCCTGACCTCGCACCCGCACTGCGCCTTAGCCCATGGTCCGGACTAGCTGAGTTAGCCCACTTTCCTGATTTTTCTAATTTCGCAAATTGCATATATGCAATGCGATTTTTCTATTTTTTTGTATTTTTTGAAAATTCCAAATTTTGTAAAAATTGTTTATTTTTATTATTGTTATTTCTGAAATTATTTTTCAAAATTGATGTGTTTTCCTATTTATTTTTATTTTTTTGAATATTTTTATTATTTTTGGTAAATTAGAGAAAAATTGGAAAAAATTGGAAAAAAATTGAAAATTGATTATTATTGATTATTACTCATTCCTAAGGCAAAAATAGGGTGTTTACAGCTGCTCCTCTTTTTAGTAAAGTTTGAAAAACTTAACTACAAAGACAAACAAAAGACACCATTTTTGGCCTCTTGAATGGATTTTGGTAGGAAAATGCTCCAAGAGCTAATAATCCTACGATTGAAGATGTTCCTAACAATTCAAGGTAATGTTCCTTCCCAAAAAGTGCTTTATGGGCTGACTAATTGGCGATGGGACATGTCTCCATCATTGTGTAGAATGTATGAGAAATGATGATAGGAAGCGTATTATCAGACTTGCAACCTTGGAAAGAAGATTTACTTAGGAAGCGCCCTTATGAGCCGGCTACCTGTCAACAGAAGCGTCTTGTTAGACTAGCAACTGTTTGGAGGAATATTTCCGAAAAGTGCCCCGAGAGCTGACTAATCGGTATGGTTTAGGAAAGTGCCCATCATGGGCTAACTAACCTTGAGTGGAATGCCTCAGGAAGTACCCCCTATGAGCTAACCTTGAGGTAGATTTTTAGGAAAGTGCCCCCTATGGGCTAACTAACCTTTGATGGGATTGTCTCAAAAAGTACCCCCCATGGGCTAACCATGAGAACAGATTTTTAGGAAAGTGCCCCCAATGGGGCTGCCTAACCTGGAATTGAACTTGTCTCAAAAAGTGCCCCCTATGGGCTAACCATGAGAACAAGGTTTTTAGGAAAGTGCCCCCTATGGGCTGACTAACCTGGAATTGAATTGTCTCAAAAAGTGCCCCCTATGGGCTGACCATGAGAACAAAGTTTTAGGAAAGTGCCCCCTATGGGCTGACTAACCTGGAGTTGAATTGTCTCAAAAAGTGCCCCCTATGGGCTGACCATGAGAACAAAGTTTTAGGAAAGTGCCCCCTATGGGCTGACTAACCCGGAGTTGAATTGTCTCAAAAAGTGCCCCCTATGAGCTAACCATGAGAACAAGGTTTTTTAGGAAAGTGCCCCCTATAGGCTAACTAACTGGAGTTGAATTGTCTCAAAAAGTGCCCCCTATGGGCTTACTATGAGAATAAGGTTTTTTTAGGAAAGTGCCCCCTATGGGCTGACTAACCTGGAGTTGAATTGTCTCAAAAAGTGCCCCCTATGAGCTAACCATGAGAACAAAGTTTTAGGAAAGTGCCCCCTATGGGCTGACTAACCCGGAATTGAACTGTCTCAAAAAATGCCCCCTATGGGCTAACCATGAGAACAAGGTTTTTATGAAAGTGCCCCCTATGGGCTGACTAACCTGGAGTTGAATTGTCTCAAAAAGTGCCCCCTATGGGCTAACCATGAGAACAAAGTTTTAGGAAAGTGCCCCCTATAGACTGACTAACCCGGAATTGAACTTTCTCAAAAAGTGCCCCCTATAGGCTAACCATGAGAACAAGGTTTTTAGGAAAGTGTCCCCTATGGGCTGACTAACCTGGAGTTCAATTGTCTCAAAAAGTGCCCCCTATGGGCTAACCATGAGAACAAGGTTTTTTAGGAAAGTGCCCCCCATGGGCTGACCAACCTGGAGTTGAATTGTCTCAAAAAGTGCCCCCTATGGACTAACCATGAGAACAAAGTTTTAGGAAAGTACCCCCTATGGGCTGACTAACCTAGAATTGAACTGTCTCAAAAAGTGCCCCCTATAGGCTAACAATGAGAACAAGGTTTTTAGGAAAGTGCCCCCTATGGGCTGACTAACCTGGAATTGAATTGTCTCAAAAAGTGCCCCCTATGGGCTAACCATGAGAACAGATTTTTAGGAAAGTGCCCCCTATGGGCTGACTAACCTGGAATTGAACTTGTCTCAAAAAGTGCCCCCTATGGGCTAACCATGAGAACAAGGTTTTTAGGAAAGTGCCCCCTATGGGCTGACTAACCTGGAATTGAACTTTGCCTCAAAAAGTGCCTCCTATGGGCTGACCATGAGGACAAAGTTTTAGGAAAGTGCCCTTATGGGCTGACTAACTCGGAGTTGAATTGTCTCAAAAAGTGCCCCCTATGGGCTAACCATGAGAACACATTTTTTTTAGGAAAGTGCCCCCTATGGGCTGACTATCCTGGATTTGAATTTGCCTCAAAAAGTGCCCCCTATGGACTGACCATGAGGACAAAGTTTTAGGAAAGTGCCCCCTATGAGCTGACTAACCTATATTTGAATTTGCTTTAAAAAGTGCCCCCTATGGGCTGACCATGAGGACAAAGTTTTAGGAAAGTGCCCCCTATGGGCTGACTAACCTAATATAAAAATGATATCTGGAAGGCGTCTTTATAGACCGACCTTGGAAGAGATGTAGGGAAGTGCCCCTTTTTGGGCTGACTACCCTATGATGAAAATGATGGCTCAAAAGGTGCCCCATGTGGCTAACCTTGAGAGATCTAGGGAAGTGCCCCTTTTTGGGCTGACCACCCTATTAAAGGGCATGTTCAGACAAGTGCCCCACTACAGCTGACTCATCTTATACTTTTGAATATGCTTTCTACGGCCCGACCTAAATGATGTGATGCCTTTCATGACAGTTATTATTTTTTTTAATGTGCTTGCCAGTTTATCGTGGATAGCAACCAAACAACCGAACCTTCGTGCTGGTTTGCTTCTACTTCATTTCTTCTTATCTTGACACGGGGTTGAAATTTTTTATGTGCTCCCTTTCTTTTTGCACAAGGCTCTTTTAACGGTAATGTTATCCTAATAACGTGCTTAGTTTTAATGCTCAAAAATAGATAGGATTATATCACAAACCATATTAAGATTCATTATCATTTTAGTGTTTATCTTGCATTGGTGAAATGTGGGTAATGTGTTTAAGAATATTTGTTATGGTGCGAATTGATTGTTGATCATTCAGGGATATTAACTTTGCTTGTAAAAAGTAAAAACTTGACTCAACAAAATTTACATCGAACATTAGCTTTCATAAACATTGGCAAAATTTCAATTTCCTTGCCTAAGGATAGTACATCTTTACAGCATCTGTGTTAATGGGGTCTCTCAATTCTGGACCATCCATTTGAGTCAATATCAGAACACCTCCTGACAGAACCTTTTTTACCACATATGGACCCTCATAGTTTGGGGTGAATTTTCCTCTGGAGTCTTGCGCGTTCGGGAGAACCTTCCTTAACACCAGATCCCCCTCTTTAAAGTACCGAGGTCTCATCTTCTTGTTAAATGCTCGGGCCATTCTTTGTTAGTAACACTGGCCATGACATAATGCGGTAAGTCTTCTTTCATCAATCAAATTCAGCTGATCAAGCCTCTTCTTTACCCAGTCTGATTCGGTTAACTGAGTTTCTGATAAGATTTGAATGATGGTATCTCAACTTCAACTGGTAGCACTGCTTTAGTACCATATACCAATGAATATGGGCTAGCTCCTGTAGATGTTCTTATTGAAGTCCTGTAAGCCATGAGAGCAAACGGTAACATTTCATGCCAATCTTTGTAAGTTGTTGTCATTTCCTCGATGATCTTCTTGATATTTTTGTCGGCTGCTTCTACTGCCCCGTTCATTTGAGGTCGGTAGGGAGTTGAATTTTGTGGTTTATGTGGAATTGTTGACATAAACCTGTCATCGAATTGTTGTTAAGATTGGTACCATTGTCGGTGATGATGGACTCAGGAACTCCATATCGGGCTATTATGTCCCTTTTTAGGAAGCGGACTATTACCCCTTTTGTGACATTGGTGTATGATGAAGCTTATACCCACTTGGTGAAGTAATCAATTGCTACCAGTATAAATCTGTGGCTGTTGGATGCTGTTGGAGTGATAGGGCCAATTATGTCGATTCCCCACATGGAGAATGGCCATGGTGCTGATAACAAATGTAGCTCGTTGGGCAGAGCATTGATCCGGTTCGCATAGACTTGACACAAATGACAGTGCTTGACATATTTTATGCAATCTGATTCCATAGTCAACCAATAATATCCTAACCTCATGATTTTTCGGGCCAACATGTAGCCATTCATATGAGGTCCACATACTCCTTCATGTACTTCTTTCATCAGTTCGTATGCTTCATCTTTTTCCACACATCTCAACAGGGTGGTATCAAATGATCTCTTGTAAAGTATGGACCCACTTAATAGGAAATGGCTTGCTAACCTTCTGAGTGTTCTTTGGTCATTCTTGCTAGCCATTTCGGGGTATTTACCTTCTCGGAGAAAGGTCTTGATATCGTAATACCAGGGTTTGTTATCTTGTATCTTTTCAATTGTTAAACAGTAGGCGGGCCGACTTTCAATGTCTATTTTCATCGGTTGAACTTCGGCTCCTCCTGTTATCTGGATCATAGATGCTAGTGTGGCTAATGCATCTGCGAACTGATTCTGAGTTCTCGGGATGTATGTGAAAGTGATTGCCTTGAATTCCTCAATTAGCTCTGTCAAGTGTTGATGATACGGTACCAGTTTGGGGTCTTTAGTCTTATATTCCCCTCTTGTTTGTAGTATGATGAGCAACGAATCCCCGTATACCTCTAATTCGCGGATTCCCATTTGGCAGGCCATTTTGAGGCCAAGAATACATGCTTCATATTCTGCGATATTATTGGTATAGGGAAATGTAAGTCTCGTCGCTGCAGGGAATTGAGTGCCGTCCGGGGATATCAATACTGCCCCAACCCCACAACCGAATACGTTGGCAGCTCCATCGAAAAACAGTTTCCATTTCGGGTTCTGCTCTATCCCAAAGTCTTTACCGGCCTATCTTCCACTGACAATATATTCTCATCCGGAAATTGGGCCTGTAGTTCTTGGGAATCTGTCTCGATAGGGTGTTCCGCCAACTGGTCGGCTAAGGCTTGCCCTTTCATCGAGTTCTGATTTACGTATGTGATGTCAAACTCGGATAGGAGCATTTGCCACTTAAAGATTCTCCCTATCAAAGCTGGTTTCTCTACCAAGTATTTCAAGGGATCATGTCTTGTTAGCATTTCAATATGGTAATAAAGGGTGTATTGCCTTAGTCGATGCATGACCTAGATTAAAGCACAACACGTCTTCTCCACCTCTGAGTACAAAAAACCCATCTGTGAACTTCTTGCTCAGATAATATATGGAACGCTCTCTTCCCTCGTCATCTTTTTGCCCCAGCACACATCCCATGGATTCAGGGAGTATAGTGAGGTATAAGAATGATGGCTTTCCTTGTTTTAAGACTATCAAGACCGGAGGTTTTATAAGGTAGTCTTTGATTGTCCCGAATGCCTCTTCGCATTCGTTGTCCCATTCTATTGCGGCGTTCTTCTTCAACAGACGGAATAGTGGCCGGCATTTGTCGGTAAGCTGTGAGATAAATCGAGCTATGTAATTTAATCTTCCCAGTAAGCTTCTTACTTCTTTAACGGAGCGTGGGGGAGGTAACTCTAATATAGATTTCACCTTGTCAGGGTCGATTCTAATGCCCTCCTGGCTTATGACAAACCCTAACAATTTCCCCGTTGTGACCCCAAAAGTGCATTTTTCTGGGTTTAACTTAAGCTGGAACTTTCTCAGTTGTTTGAACAATTTTCTCAGGATACCTATATGGCTTTCTCCTTCTTTGGATTTGGCTATCATGTCGTCGACATATACTTCCACCTCACGATGCATCATATCGTGAAATATAGCGACCATGGCTCTCTGATACGTCGCCCCGGCGTTCTTCAAACCGAAAGGCATGACTTTGTAACAGAAAGTTCCCCATGTTGTGATGAAAGTCGTTTTGGTTTTATCTTCTTCAGCCATTTTTATTTGGTTATATCCTAAGAAACCGTCCATGAATGAGAAGAGATGGTTTCCCACAGTGTTATCTACTAGAACATCAATATGAGGTAGGGGGAAGTTATCCTTTGGCGTGGCTTGGTTCAAGTCCTGAAAGTCTACGCATACGCGTACTTTTCCATTCTTTTTCATGACGGGACTATATTTGCTACCCATTCTGGGTAGTCGGATACTTCAATGAACCCTACTTCTAGCAGTTTCTTGACTTTCTCTTTGATTTTCAGTAAGATGTCAGGCCTAAATCTTCTTAGTTTTTGTTTTTTAGGTTTGACATCTTCCCTTGTGGGAAGCCTGTGAACTACTATTGACTGGTCTAGCCTTGGCATGTCACCATACGACCAGGCAAACACATCTGCATATTCCGTTAATAGCTCGATTATCTCACGTTTTTGCTCGACACTCAAACTGGTCCCAATTTTGAGGTTCTTAGGGTTTTCCATGCTTCCTAGATTTACTGTCTCCATAGGCTCGTCGATCGAGATTCCGCCTTGTTCATGTTTTAGCCAATTTTCTTGTATTATTTCGTGGTCTAAAATATCGCCTTTAACAACTGACCCAGCAGCGTTGGAAACGATATCAGCGTTTTTATTTTCTACCTGCGCGAAATATCCCTGATGTTCGATGGTAGGAGATCTAAGTAAAATGAAAGCATATATATATAAGAAAAAAACAAGCTGTAATTGAACTTGATAAAGAGTCTCAATAAAATTTGTTTAATAATTTTTCTCTACTCTTGAGCTAACCTAGCGCTACTGATAGGATAACAAAACCAATTGTTGAGAGCCGGATGCTGGTTAGACGTGCGGGGAGTTGATTTCCCCTTGCTGTCGTCCTCTTCATTTATCCGAAGCTCTTGAATGACGTTTGCCTTTCGGAAAGATTGTTGGAGAGGTGGGATGCACATCTGGGTGTCGGTCAGCTTCTCCCTTATTCTGCCTTTGACACCTTTTGTTTACGCTTCTTCTTCGGCTGTAGGAACGTACTCAATGCTAGTGTTGTTGCCACTATTTGCCATTCTGGTCTTGAACGTGTGCAAATTGGGCTTCTGGGAGGGTTCGGTTGCTTGGGAGCTATTTTGATACCTAGCGCGCATTTTTCTTTTGCTTTTAGTGTAATGAATGCACGATGATATGCATGTGTCACGCGGATGCTAAAAGTAAAAGGGTTGACAACTGATTGACAATGTAATATTGAAACTTTACTTTTATTAATATTGAGAATTCTGGAGTTCAAAATGAAATATTACAAATAAAGATCTACTTCCTAGTTCTTTTAGTCTTCTGTTGTGGAGGCTCAGATTTCCCACTGATGACGGCTTCCAATTCCTTGACTTTGGCTTGCATTTCTCCAATTGTGCTTCTAAGGCCTTGTTCCTTTGATCGGATTCTTTGAAACGTCCCTTCCAGATGTCTTTCTTATGATCCGCAGCTTCAAAGTATACCTCCATTCGGGCCTTAACCTGCTCTAGGTATACTTCTGTCTCTGGATTGATCTTGTCTGGTCTTGGTTGGGTGACGTCTGGAACCCGATACACTCTTTCCCCTGTCTGGTATAGCTGGTGGATTACAAATTCTCTGGTGGCTCGATGCTTTCCCACTTCGCCATCTAATTCCCCGAGGTCCACATTCGGGCTTTCAATTCTGGCTTCCCAAAGTGCTTTGACCTCTGCCAGCTTCACAAACTTCTCAGCTACTAACAGGTTCGGATCTTGATAATCAAAGGTAACTGCTTGTACCGAGGGCCGATAAACTATGTCTTGGATAGTGACCGAACTGGCGGACCACTGAGTTTGGGTGATATCCGATACATCCGCTGATTCCGATTAAAGGCACTGCTTGGAAGTTTCTGCAGGTCAAGATGATTTTGTTACAGCAACTCCACCTGGCTGTCCATAGAATATCTTCGGCACTAAAGCTCCTAAGCAACTCTACCCAACTGTGGCTGGTAAGGTCGTCGGGTAGCTTTACCTTTTCTACACATGAATCCACCAGATCCACCTGCTGGGTTAGGGTTTTCCTGACCATGTTCAACCCGAAACACTTGAGGTGGCTTACAAACCATATTAGCAGAAGGTTGAGGTAGGAGCGAAGGATCCCATGGCCTTTTTTCTTGAGGAAGTTTAAATTCCGGATCTGTTCAGCCAGTAGAGCCGGGATGTAGGATCCTCCCTCCAGGAATTGAGTCACCAACTCTGCAACTCTGTAGTGAATATAGAAGGTCCCGGTGGGGAACAGTATGATGGCGAAGGCTGTCAAGATGAAAGCGTTCACCCTTCTCTATCTGTAAGTCTTGGGGTCCCCACTCAGGACGTCCTTTCTATCCCCATTGTCCTCTCGGGCAATGAACCATGCTTCTAAATCATCCATCCATATGCAATATCCATTACAGTCTGCCAGGGCTTTGTTGACTGTTGTCTTACGGATGCCTAATAATCTGCTGAAAGTACCGGCTGGCCTGGCCTCTAGGTTTGGAATGTAGATCTGATCGGTTAGTGCTGGAGCCTGTAGCAACTGGGTGTACTCCTCCAAGGTAGGGGTGATCTCATGCGGCTCGATAAAGAAAGCAGCGGGCTCGATTTCCCATAATTGGAGCATGGCCCGGACTAAAGGCAAATTCACCTCTATCTTTGTCAGTGAGAGTATGGGGCCGATCTTTTGCTGGATGAAGGCCTGCTCCTCCAGGTTGTACAAAGTAAACCAATGGCCCAGTACCAACTTCGGGTCCAAAGGTTTGTACACCAGTATTTCTTTGCAGAAGAGACGGTCGACTGCACTGCTAGCCATCTATTACAATAAGAAATAGCCTAGTTACAAACAGAACTACGAAAACATTACAGGGAAATGGTCCTAAACTCCAAGGACAAAATAACAAACCATTACATTGTCATTCAATTGTCAACCCCTTCTGATGTTATGTATGCAGGCAGGTTGGTTCTAATTGGTTCCCAAGCTCTATGGCCTCCCGCATTCTCGAAGAAATGGATCTCAAGCCATATCGAAGCATAGGGTGGGGTAGCCTAATCGGTCCCGAACGGTGAATCAGCTCACTTCGCCCGAAACCTACACAATGGCTCCCCGTCTTAGGTTTCTAGGACGGCCCGGGTTCGACCGCATCTACTCACACACACATATGCATGCAAACCCCCATAGTAAAGAAAATTCAAAATCTAACTAATCCCTGAAAAGTTAGTAACAGAGCAATAATTGAAACACATTTCTTAAAGAGAACAATTCGAAGATTCAGGTGGCTTAGCCTACTGGCATGGGTCCCTAGTGGAGTCGTCATCCTGTCGAGTCTAATTTTTGAATTTCCATTCCTAATCCGATCTAGACTAGACCCTATGCTCATCTAATGTAGATCCTTGACTTGAGTTAGGAATTTCGTTTGATTTTTTGAGTTGCCACCCAACTGTTGTTGGGAAAATTGAATTAAGACTAAAGGAGCGGATTAGTCTTAATTTGGACCACTAGTCATCATGATTTCCTCTTCTCGTTTTTGTGAAAAGAGGAAAAGGGAAAACCAGAGTTTCTAAGTCCGGAGGCTAACCTATTAAAACCTTTACGGTTACCACCTAATCTCTTGAAATTGTTCCTCTTTAGAAATGTGTTTTTATTGTGTTTCTATTACTTTTTATTATGTTTTTTAATTATTTTAAGAAAAGGATTTTTCATTAATTTTATGGGTTGACCTGGATGGGTGCCTACGTACCTGCTACTCATGATCAAACAAGTCGTAGTTCGCTTTTCTAAAAACTTTAAGTTTGTTTGGTGAATTTTAATTTTGAAATCTCTTTTGCTTTATGTTCTTACCATTTTTCGGATTTTTTCCTAAAAAAATTCTAAGCTTAAGCTTTAATTTTATTTTGAAAATGATTTTAGGGAAAAACATCAATTTTGGATTTATTTGAAGAAAAGGATTTTTCTAAGTGGTAAAACTCATTTTTTATGATTCTTTTATAATTTTTTGAAATTTTTTTATGATTTTTATGATTTTTTGGATTTTTGGGAATTTTTATTGATTTTCGTGATTTTTTTATTATCTATCCTATTTTGACATCTAAAATCTTATTATTATTTTCCTAATATTTTTTATTATTTTTCTATATTTTATTATTTATTTTACATTATTAAATCCTAAAAAAAAACTAATTTCTACATTTTCCTATTTATTGAAAATAAAACCTAAATCAACAAATAAATAAATGGCTAAAGAAATAAAAAAATAATAAATAACACATAATAAATAAATTCGGAATAAATAAATAAATAAAATATGGAAAATCCGATTTACCTGGACTCGGGTCGGTGCGCGGGTCGGGTCGGGTCGGTCGGTTCGAATCGGGTCGGTCGGATCGATCAGACACGGCGGCGGGAAGGCTCGTTCACGGCGTTTCGTGGCCTTTTGCAGCGGGTGAGGTGTCGAATCCTAGCTTCTCGAGGTTGCT
This sequence comes from Laguncularia racemosa, assembly GCA_037954665.1. Taxonomy (NCBI): domain Eukaryota; kingdom Viridiplantae; phylum Streptophyta; class Magnoliopsida; order Myrtales; family Combretaceae; genus Laguncularia; species Laguncularia racemosa. The sequence goes on along the minus strand of JBBMOL010000245.1, from coordinate 190,415 downwards.
GAATCCAATGGTGGCAATGGTTTGCTCCCAGATCGCCTCCTGGTGGTGGTTCAACTCCGGCCGGTGCTTCGCGGTTTTGGGTCTCCTTCGATGCTCTCCGATTTGCACTCTTTCCTCACTTTCTCTCAATTCTGATCTCTGTTTTGGCTTCCTCCCTTCGATTCCTATTTATAGACACTTGAAACTGAGCTGGATAAGCTCGGATTTCTTCCGATTGAAGCTGATCGGATTTTCGGTTAAAAAAACCAACTCTGATTTGTGTAAATCCTTTGATTTGTTGCGATTTGATTCCAATTAGATAATGTTTATCTTATTTCTATTGAAGATCTGTTGGATTTGTGCAAAAAATCGAATCGAAACGGCCGAAATACGAATTTTTCCTTCCGCCGGCGATCTCGGACCCGAGGTAGACGACGATCACGCGCCCGGCGCGTGCATTTCCTCCAGCCAATCGGATGCTGCCACGTGTCCTGGATAAGTGAAAAAATTGCAAAACGCGAAAACTGCTCCTCCCGCGATTCGAACCCCTGACCTCGCACCCGCACCACGCCTTAGCCCATGGTCCGGACCAGTTGAGCTAGCCTACTTTCCTGATTTTTCTAATTTCGCAAATTGCATATATGTAATGCGATTTTTTATTTTTTTGTATTTTTTGAAAATTCCAAATTTTGTAAAAAATGTTTATTATTTATTATTGCTATTTCTGAAATCATTTTTCAAAATTGATGTGTTTTCCTATTTATTTTTATTTTTTTGAATATTTTTATTATTTTTGGTAAATTAGAGAAAAATTGGAAAAATTTGGGAAAATTTGAAAATTGATTATTATTGATTATTACTCATTCCTAAGGCAAAAATGGGGTGTTACACCATGTACTTGAGCATGTCATAAGGCCTTGACACATGGAAAAGTACACAGTCATGTACACAATTGTGTTCCTACCTATGCACCTATACATGGTCACATACACGATCATGTTACCCCGCAAACTTCCAAAATGATTCTTCTTCCCTATTTCTCAAATTTTCCAAAATCCAAAACCCTTTTTACACCAAATTAAGTCATTGGGAAGGGAAATCATTAACCCAAACTTAGAATTACAAACTAAGTAAATCTAGATTGACTTGTAAGTTAGTGCTAAGTTAATTCTTTATGTATAACAAGTTATACTAAGATTCGCAGTTTCCATTTTAGTGATCTCGAAACAGTTTCTTTAGGTACGTGACTACCCTATTTATGTTTTTTGTTTGATAGTGTAGTATTAAAATGAGATTGAGTAACATTTGGATAATGAATTGATTGTTACTTATGCTTGGCTTGGCCTAAGGACTAGTGGTGGCAAATCCTTAAGGGATACTCCAATGATCTTTGTGTGACATTGCCCCTAGTGGAGTCACACATTAAAATGATTTAAGTAGGTTTATGATAACTCATGGGTATTGGGGTCTAGAATGGTAGTTGAACACCATAGTATCGGAGTCAAAAGTGGTAGGTTGCTAATGTATAAGATTATATATATTAATAAAACTTTTAATGACTACAATGTGTAGAGTTATGATAATTTCTATATTTTTTTATGGATTTAAGTTAAAGATGATAAAATTGTTGGATGTTTCCTGTTTGCATTTGAATGTATCTACATCCCATTGATGTGCGTCATGTGCATATGCTTGTAGTTAGCATGTGATGAGTATTAGCTCATCCCTCGTGGGAAATGTTTTTTAGTTGCAAATATAGATGAAACCTCCTTTATGATGAGTTAAGGGTGGACTAGGACCATAACGAGAAGCAAGTAGAATACTATTATTATTATAAAGACTAGTGAAATTTATTTGAGAATAGATAGAAGAATTATGTTTCTTGTTGAGAAGACTATTGATGTAATAGAAGTAGTGTAATTGTTATTTTATCAATGATAATTAAACTTTATTTTAAGATAAATAATAATAATGAATAATATGGAGTTTAGTCCTGTTAATTGAGAATGGTTGATAGGTTGCTTAGGAGATGATGATAAAGCAAATTAAAGAGCCTTATGTGTTATTGAATATTAGTAACACGTGGTAGGTTGTCGTGCTCCCAGTTCTCGGGCGTTACAATATTCCAATACCTAATTTTGATTATAAGAAAACTTAAAGAAACTGAAATTAAAGAAAGACTCTATGTGGTAAAGTAAAAATGAAGATTCCTTGACAACAACATTGTCAAATGTGCACTAAGGATGTAGAAGCGTTGCTTCTAAAAACCTCAATCCCATAGGGCCATGTAGAGCTACCATAAATTCTCTCTAGGGGCCGAAACAACATATCGAGACTCAAGAGTAGAGGTGAAAGTTGATGCTAGATACTTTATAGCAAAACCAAACCATGCTCACCCTTCCAAAACAATAATCAAAAGTGAAGAGATGAGAACAGGTGATGAAATACATCTCTAAGTTGAAGTATTGTCATCAATTACACAACATCGATCATCATGGAAACTATGTACCAAGGATAGAGAAATTGTTTTCTATAATTCTCAACTAGCCAGTAGGCATATCCTCAGTTAGCCCTTTTGTGAATGCACTCTAGTTGCACTCATTCTACAATGTGATAGCCATTGGGTGAGATCCAAGCTTAATGCATTCATGATTTTCATGAAATTCAAGGTTATAAAACTCTTAGCTAGAAAGAATATGCTATGACACCGCGTGTTCAATCTCTTATTATGTGTATCTATAAGAGATAGAGTAAAGATAGATCTTTAGATCCTCCAATTCAGTAATAACGTTGTGTTGGGATATATGTGTCTTGTGTAAAGGGTTGTGTTGGGTGTAGTGCTTTATATGGGTGGTTTGGTGAGTTTTTAGTATAGTTTGGTTGTTTTGTAGTTATTACTGATGTAGAGGGGAGGTGCTAATGTGGCTTTCGCCTATTGGTGTAAGTTAGCAAATGAATTTCCTAAAATAATTAAAGTATCACTTGATAGGGGTATGCAAAAAGACATTTTTTGTGTTCTTTCTTAAGAAAGTGAAAAGGCATTTTCTGATTCTCATCAATTAATATGACCTACTTAAAGGTTATTTGTGAATGATATTTTAAGAGATGTTATAAAGGTAACAAATACAATATTTTTAAGGAAACAAAAATATAACTATGAGAAGTAGGAGACAAAGTTAGCCACTAAAAAACTAAGGGAAAAAAAATCGTGTTAGCAAGAAGGTATATCAAGGTTTTGTAATTTTTCTTCTACAAAAATTAATATAAAAAAATTAGTTGTTATTATTGTAATTTTCTAGTTCATATCAATTGACATCGTCTATGGAAAAACATAAGAAATGATTAAATAATGACATAAATGGAGTCTTGTGCTGAAGGAATCCAATAGGATGAGAGACAAGAGAAATTGACAAAGAATATCATCATAATGCCACTCACTTTGTGATTCCCTTATTTGAAGGTTTAGAACTAGCTAATTGGATTAGATTGATCAAGCAATATTTTGAGATGCAACTTATGAGAGAGGATAGGAAAGTTAGGTTGGCAACAATATGTATGCACAAAGGATGTGTTCACAAATTAAATTTCTTCAGCAAAGAATTCCTAGTTTTGATTGGGATACTTTTAAAGAAGCCTTTTTGAAGCATTATGGCAATCAATCCATTGATAATCCTTTTATAAGATTGTCACAACTTCATCAAGTATCTATGGTATGACACTATCTAGATGAATTCGAAGTTTTAATTTCGCAAGCACCACCCCTCTTGGAGCTACAATTATTAGGATATTTTCTTGGTGGATTGTGTGAGGATATTCAAATCAAGATGAATACTTTTGCTCCTATAGTGCATTATACTCTAGAACAAGCTATGGAAGTAGCTATAAAGCTAGAAAATGAATTCAATGGTATATTCATCTCTTCGTAATTAGCTACTGATGGTGGTATGAATATGCATAGAAATGACTCTTGGCTAAGTTGAACAAATCATCATATATTTTAAAATCTAGACATACCATACCATCCTTAATACAAAGACTCGAAATATAGCAAAAGGTTCCACTAAGTGTGGGTTGCCATGGTGCCTTAAGGTCTTCAATTGACATGCTGTTCGCGATAACATTGTCAAAATCAATAGAGAAAATCTTCTATGTCAAAGAATATTTATCTAAAATAATACTTAGGATCCAAAAAATATTTTATGCAATGTGACATTAGTTAAATTTTCTAAGTGCTATCAATCTTTTGTTTAATAGGCATTTATTGTCTATCTAATGACACGTGATTCCTATGTATATGTTTTCTTGCCACATAGCGGTTTATATGTTAGCATAGAAAGAAACTTGCGTATCTAAAGAATTAAACTTATCAACTAGATCTTGCTTTCCATTATGATAAAGCTACAAAATTGGCTTTACACAAGATTTTTGATTCAAATGTCTAAGACCTAGGATTTAAAGTTCCTTGCTTATATTTCATGTGAATTAGATTCTTACCTAGATCCCATGATAGGTGCATACCTACTGTGTATTCCAGTAGCTCTAATTTTTGCTTCTCTTGTGAGCAGTGAAATAAGGTAACCAATTGTAAACTAGTGAACCTAGAGATTTGTTGTTAAGCCTTATCTATCCCAAGCTTTGTTGAATACTTCTATTGCATGTGCCTATTGAAAGTATCATAACTATCACTTTTTTTTTTTTTTTGCAAGCTTAGCTTACTTAGTAGTAGTTGCAATATAAATAAATACTCCCATTTGCACCTAAAACTTTATGAAAAGTTTTAGTAAAAATTTTATATTTAAGTGGTTTGTCACAAAGGTGACCTTTGCTAAGTTTGTGGCCCTCTACATTCTCTTTCAATTGCTCTTTAGCTTACTCCTCCTTTGCCACCTTCTCTTTAACATTGACATATACATTAGGGGTCATATACTTAAATCCAAGTGAAGAAAAGAAGTCATAATCCTCTATGTTATGGAATTGCCTATGCTCTTTTTAGGGAGCCTTTCCCTTACCTTTATCAAAACCTCCCTTCTTACCAAAGTTGGATGCATCATGGAAAAAAACTTGTCATTTTTGTATGTAAAAATGAATAATGATGCAAGAAAAAAAAATGAATTTACTGCTCCCAAGAAAATTTAACTCCAAGAAAGATAATAGAATGCAGATAGCAAATGACACTACATAACAGATGGTGTGATGAAAGCAAAGTATTTGCTAATTAAAATGAAGCAATGGAGTATTTGCATGGCCATTTATGATTGACCAATGGACTACATATTATGAAGACTATTGTTTTTGTTATTTTCGCTTATTGGATTATTAATAATTATTTTATTATTTTAGTTTATTGGATTATTCTATTAGACTTTGCCATTAGGTCCTTATATTAGCAAGTATTCCTATTTTTCCCTAAGGATGTCAAGATTTAACCATAAATACTTTTATGAGACATTATTCAATAGTTAGGTGATTGATTATTATAGAAACCCTTAGATACTTTTGCTCTCTTTCTCACGAATTTATCAATTCACTCTGAATTGTGGCATTCTAACCTTCACGATTTGATTTTAACTCATGGCATCTTTAGATTTATTGAATTAAAATTAAACAACCCTTTTGTTTATTCGAGTTGTAACTTCAAAGTGACTTATCAATTAGATTAAAAAGGAAACCCTAGTTCAATTAATGATAGTGGTATTGTTGACTTATCAATTAAATTAAACATCCATATCTCTTTCTTTTTTTTTTTCGTAATTCATTGAACCCAAGAACACCAAAATAGAACAAAACATTCAAACACAAAAACCCTATATTGAAAGATCCTAACAAATCATATGAATAGATTTCTTTTGATATCTACTTGTATCATATTATTTCATTCCATATTTAATAGGTTATTCTAATCTTAGTTTAGTTTGTTAGAATTCTAATGAAAATAAATAGGTCAACCTATTTTAGAAAACAATTGAACTAGAGATGCTTAGGAAAACTCGATTAATTAAGTTCCGCATTCGATCAACCATGTTGTAAAATTCAATCAGTGAATTCTAATATGATTGACCATTTTTCCTTTAAACTTCCAAATTTCAAACGTTTCTTCTAATATCAGTTAAACACTTCCTCGTTAAGATTTCATCTTCCAAAATTTTGGTCTTTTACTTCCATATGTCATTTCAAGAAGACTCTTAGGTTATAATTACTTTTTACATATATGATTTATGCCTACTATATTTATTGATCATTAGCCTAGGGTAATTTGTAGTCTTCAATTTGATGATCTATTACCAAGCTTAAGGTGTAAATGATAAGAGTACAATTACTACTAATCTTTCAACAAACCAAAAAGAAGAGCCAAGACTGCCTCTTAAATTCTATTAAAAATCAATTCTTTAGTGACTAAGAAGTTTCTTTTGCCTAGAAAGAGGTAGTCGGGGTTTTAGAGATTAATAATATATCAAGGAAAAAGGTAAGGAATAACATAGTGCAATGGAGCTATTTGTAATGATCAATTACTAAGCTTAAAGTGTAAACAATAAGAGTACAATTACTACTAATCTTTCAACAAACCAAAAAGAAGAGCTAAGATTTCCTCTTTAAATCTATCTAAAATCAATTCTTTAGTGACCAAGAAGTTTCTTTTGCCTAGAAAGAGGTAGTAAGGGTCTTAGAGATTAATAATATATCAAGGAAAAAGGTAACGAATAACATAGTGTAGTGGAGCTATTTTTATGGGAAAATGTGACGTAAATGTATGATAATTTTATGAATTTGTAGTAAGAATGGGTTAGATGCAACCCTGAATGCAAAGGCAAGGTTGAATGCAGCTTGGGGGCAAATCATTTTGTATTCTTTTTTCTTGGATTTTTTGTGGGATCCTAGTGTATTATATATAGGAGTCCCAATAAATTATAGTAATGAAATATTCTCCCTAACTAAAAATATTCCAACACCCTCGTACAATGACATGTCACTAAAGATGCATGTGACAATAATTGTAAATAAAAATAGCTATAGTTATATCTATTTTCTATCTATCATGTATTTATATAACATCTCCAAGCCATGAACTACTCATCTATTCATCAAAATATGGTTGGTTGATGTAAATCTAGGCCCTCTTTAATTATTCTCCAATATTTTGATGAGCTATCTTCAACCATACATAGACACACATCACCCTTTTGTTTACTTTTCGTAAGGAGCCCTAGTAACCCATGGAATAACATAGAGTCTTACTAGCTTGTTGATTTTCTAGTGATTCCTTACTACATTTCCCCCTTAAACACATAGTAAGGGGTTTTAATATTAGAACATTATCAAGTTCTTGAGATTTTGTGATAATAGAGCATACACTATTGTCTTGCAATTGCGTGTGAGAGTAAAGGAGTGCTGCAACAATTGGTCTAAGGGAAAGAGTGGCAATGGCAAGGATTTACAAGGGGGCAGTGGTGCAAGAGTAAGGAGGGAAAGAAAGAATGAGAAAGAGTTTAGGTTTTGTTTCCTATGAAGGGGTTATGAATCTGTAATTGAAAAATAGAGAAGTTTATCTAATTTAAATATATATATATATAAGATGTATTAAATTCTATATATATTCCTGGTTGTAAAACAAATATTTGGGAAATTTCATCATATAACTGGAATTGAGCAATATATGGTGTAAATTTAACTCTCACGTTAAAGTTTTGCAAATAACTATTTTTTTATATATATCTATATATTCCAAGCATTTTCTTTGTTTTTCCTATTCTTAATATATTTATGACATTATTATAATAACATTTTTTACGTTGTAAGTTCACTGATTAATGGTATCTTAAACTGATACCGATGAAGAAGCTTTTCAGAGATTAGTTAGGATATGTATCAGGCGAAATCTTTAAGCTGTTCGATTCTCATTGATTCTTACTCGTATTAATTTTTGGCCGACCACGTAAGCAGTTCGTTCTGCATCATATACAAATCCTGAGAACCTAAACGTGTAGCTTTTTACTTTAATCCCTCTTCATAATTGTTATATATTATTTTTTCTTATGAGATCTGCCAATTTAATTATATCAATTCCATGGATAAACGTACAAAAGATCTGAAATGAAAATGATAATCATCTAATGTAATGACCAGCAGTATTTGGATAGGTGGCGTCGGCAAGAAGCAGCCGACATCCTTATCCAAAACCGGCATTTTGGGTCATTGTGCCTTTAATGCTCAACACGTGTAATTTAACAATACGTCTGCATATATTACGAGGTACATGCACGTGGTGCCAGTTCTAGCCATGCACGTCGGTTTAATTCTCTCTCTACCTGCCTATTTAAACCCCATCAACCGTAATCCTCCAACATCCAATCCAAACAGAACTTAGAAGCAGTCCTGTGTTTCGGCATCAGTCTCAAATATCTCAAGTGGCAGTTTATACAGTTTCTAAAAGAATGGCTTCATACCAGGAGCAATATGAGAAGCCAATGCACCAAGCAGATGAATATGGAAACGGAATGGAGCAGACAACTGGTGGTGGTGATGCTTATGGTGGTGGTTTAGCCGAAACTGGTGCTGTTATAGGTGGAGGCCAGCAACAGCACCTCCAGCAGCATCAACAGCAGCAAGGTGGTGCTGGTGGTGGAATGCTTCAGCGCTCAGGAAGTAGCAGTTCTAGCTCTGTAAGCCATTCTCCTCGCTTTCAGTCGAGAGTGAGATCTTTCGCATACTTTATGTTTATCAAAGCCTTTTGGCTTATTTCACAGATTCAATTTTGTGAATAACTAATTCGTGGTATGCCATCTAAGCATACATTGAGCGAACCGCTATTTTATCATGTAATTCTAGAAACACTAATCATATACTATTCACGCTCGGATATCGAGATGTTTAAAGTTTTTCTCTATCTATTAATGGCAGTCAGAAGATGATGGAGAAGGTGGAAGAAGGAAGAAGGGAATAAAAAAGAAGATAATGGAGAAGATACCGGGTGTCGGCGGCGGCGACGACAAGGATAATCACCCTCAGCAGCTGCAATGTCAGGAAAATACCACCGCTGCAGGAAGGAAGGAGCAACAGAAAGGAATCATGGAGAAGATCAAGGAGAAGCTCCCTGGAACTCACTAAACATATGATAGAGCTTATTATATGCATGTGCTAGTTGCGTTATATTTGGAGCTTCTGGATCTCAGTGTTCTTTTCATAGTACTTTCGGAAGACTTTCTGTTCATTCTGATTCCGTGTGTATTTACTGTTGGGTGTGAGATACGTGTGGAGTAATAAAGCTTGTAATCAATAATAATAATAATATAGGGGGGTCAAAGGTTGTCTACACCTTGTTTTTGGACAGGGTGATATCGTGTATGTCCGCATTACATATGTAATAGATAGTTGTAATAAGTAAGAGTGGTTTTTGTTTAGAAAATTCGAGTTGCTTACCTTTTTTCTTTTTTCTTTTTTTTTTTTAATTTAACTTCTATGCTCATCAGCAATTTGATCTAGCTATTTGATTATTTACTTTTGTCAAGCCTCTGTTTCACCAATAGCCAAATCAATAGATAATCAAGCATTATTCCGCTTAATAAATGTATTTTACCAAATATCAAATGTGATGTAATGGAAACATGTGATGTAAATGTATGATAATTTTATGAATTTGTAGTAGGAATGGGTTGGATGCAACCTAGTTCTCTTAATGCAAAGGCAAGGCTGAATGCAGCTTGGTAGTAATTCATTTTTGTATTTTTTTTTCTTGGATCTTTTGTGGGATCCTAGTGTAGTCTATATAGGAGTCCCAATAAATTGTAGCAATGAAATATTCTCCCTAATTGAAAATATTCCAACACCCTGGTACGATGACATGTCACTAAAGATGCATGAGACAATAATGCAAATAAAAATAGCTGTGGCTATATCTATTTTCTATCTATCATGTATTTATATAATATCTTCAAGCCGTGAAGTATTCATCTATTCTTCAAAATAAGATTGGTCCATGTAAATCTAGGCCCTCTTCAATTATTCTCAAATCTTTTGATGAGTTGTCTTCAACTAAACGCCAACTAAACGCAAACTCACATCACCTTTTGTTTACTTTTCCCAAGGAACCCCAGTAACCCATGGAATAACATAGAGTCTTACCAGGTTGTTGATTTTCTAGCAATTCCTTACTACATTTCCCCCTCAAATACTTAGGGGTTTTAATATTGGAACATTATCAAGTTTTAGAGATTTTAAGATAATAGATTATATGCTATTGCCTTGCAATTTCATGTGAGAGTAAAGGAATGCCGCAACGATTGGTCGAAGGGATAGAGTGGTAGTGGCGAGGATTTACAAGGGGGCAATAGTGCAAGACTAACGAGGAAAAGAAATAATGAGAAAGAGTCTAGGTTTTGTTTTTTATGAAAGACGTATGTGTCTGTAATTAAAAAATAAAGAAGTTTATTTAATTTAAAAAAATATGAGATGCATTAAATTCTATATATACTCTGGATTGTAAAACAAATATTTGGAGAATTTCATCATATAATTGGAATTGAGAAATATATGACTCTTTTGTTAAAGTTTTGCAAGCAACTTATTTATATATATATATATTCTAAGCAATATCTTTGTTTTTTATATTCTTAATAATATGACATTATTATAATAACATTTTTTACATTGTAATTTCAATGATAAATGGTATCTTAAAGAGATACGAGGAAGCTTTTCAGAGATTAGTTAGGATATGTATCAGGCGAAATCTTCAAGCTGTTTGATTCTCATTGATTCTTACTCTTATTGATTTTGTTGGCTAAGTAAGGTAATGAAAGAGACAAAATTCAGATGAAATGCTTTTTCAACTTATTTAAATAAGAAGGAAACAAAGCCTTTTATAGGCAATTACATAACAAACTAATGAAAGATAATGGGCCTAAAAATCTGCAATAGATAAAGATCCGATTTACCACTACTAATAGTAACGTAAGAATAGGAACTAACTTCGACCACTAACTAAGGCTCTACTAACACAATTTTGAATCAAATCTTAACATGCCCCCTTGATTCAAAATTACACATGCCCAATTGCTTGTCGAAAGTAAACATGTTTTAGCTGAGAGAGAGACTTAGTGAATAAGTCAGCAACTTGGTCATTTATACCACAAAACTCCAGCTCTATTTCTTCATTTGCTACCAACCTTTTAATGAAATGATGCCGAGTTTCTATGTGTTTTGTTCTATTGTGAAAATCTGGATTCTTTGTCATTGCTATTGTACCTTTGTTGTCACAATAGATCTTAGTTGTTGCAACTTGCTCTTGGCCTAAATCAACCAAAACTCGCATAAGCCACACTGCTTGACATGCTGCAGAAGTTGCAGAGATATATTATGCTTCCGAGGAAGATAAAGCAATAGTTTCTTGCTTCTTTGAGCTCCATGAGATGGCACCTGAACCAAAACTGAAGCTATGACCAGATGTACTTCTTCTATCATCCAAGGAACTTGCCTAATCACTGTCAATATAGCCAAATAATCTGAAATCTGATACTGTAATGTACCAAATTCCAAGGTCAACAATTCCAGCAACATATCGTAAGACTCTTTTAGCTGCTCCAAGGTGATGCATTGTTGGACTATGCATAAACCTGGACAAAACACTAACAGAGAATGCTATGTCAGGCCGTGTATGAGACAGATAATTCAATTCACCTATCAATCTCCGAAAATAAGTTGCATCAGCCTTCTCTATCCCATCTTCAGCTTGTAATTTGTCATTTAAATCCATTGGAGTTGAAGCCACATTACAATTCACCATGCTAAACTTTTTTAGCAAATCAGTTGCATACTTTTGTTGCCCAATGAAAATTCTATCTGCACATTATTTCACCTCAAGCCCAAGAAAATATTGCAACAATCCCAAATCTGTTATTTCGAAGTTCCTCATCATAAAAGACTTAAAATCAGCAATAAGACACTCATTGGACCCAAAATAAATCATGTCATCAACGTAAATACAAACAACAAGAAAATCAGCTTTGCCTTCTCTTTTCAAATATAAAGTGGGCTCATTTTCACTTCTAATAAAACCATTCTCACAAAAGAAGCTATCAATCTTATTGTACCAAGCTCGCGGTGCTTGCTTAAGTCCGTAAAGAGCTTTTCTCAATCTGAAGACTTTATCCTCATGGCCATTTTCAACAAAGCCTTCACGTTGAGAGACATAGACTTCTTCTTCCAAGTCTCCGTTTAGGAAGGCAGACTTCACATCAAATTGAAAAACAGGAAGAAACAGTTGAGCAGCTAAAGCAAGCAATAATCTTACAGTTTCAAGGCGAGCAACTGGTGAAAATGTTTCTTCAAAGTTGATACCTTATTGTTGGGCATACCCCTTTGCTACAAGCCGTGCTTTATGCTTTTGCACACTCCCATCAGCATGGTACTTGGTTCTGAACACCCATTTAAGCCCAATAGCATTCTTTCCTTTAGGCAAATCCACCAATTCCCAGGTCTAATTTTTCTGGATTGCAACCATTTCTTCATTCATAGCATTTTTCCATTCTTCCATTGTAGCTGCTTCCTCATAAAAAAATTGGATCTGAAACACATGGAGCAAAAGAACAAGTTGCATATATTTCTCTCAAGGACCGGGTTTTCCTTGGAGAATTTTCAGTGGATGAGGAAGAACTGGAGCTTGAGCTGATTGGACTAGAAGAACTTGAGCTATTTTAACTGCTACTTGCTAAATTTGGGGTTGCAAAATCAACAACACCATTTTCTAAAACTGAAGCTTGGTCTATCTTTTAAGCATCTCTCCAATCCCATTCTGCATCTTCATTAAAAACCACATTTATGCTAATAATAATCTTGCCACTTAAAGGATTATATAGCCTATATGCTTTAGATTGGGGACTATAGCCAACAAAAATGCATTTTTGAGATTTTTTATCAAGTTTGTGGCGAGATAGAGAATTAATTAAAGCATAGGCTATACAACCAAAAATTTTTAAGTGACTTACATGTGGTTTTGTACCTCTCCAAGCTTCATACGGAGTTTTGTTCATCACAGCTCTTGTTGGAGAAATATTTGATGGATACACAGCTGTTGCAACTGCTTCAACCCAAAAGGAATTTGAAAAACCCTGGCTTTGAGTAAGCTTCTAGCCATCTCCACAACAGTCCGGTTCTTTCGCTCAACAATGCCATTTTGCTCCGATGTGTACGGTGCAGTAAGTTCCCCGCGAATGCCACATTCTTCACAGAATACATTAAATTCAATAGAATTAAATTCACCACCTCTGTCAGGTCGGAGACATTTGATACGGCTGCCCATTTGATTTTCTACCAGGCTCTTAAATTTCTTGAAAATGACAAGAGCTTCATATTTGATTTTCAAGAAATAAACCCAATTCATACGGCTATAATCATCAATCAGCAATAAAAAGTACCAACTCCCACCAAATGATTCGGTTTGCATGGGTCCACACAAATCCGCATGTATTAATTCAAGACAACTATCAGCCCTCCACGATTTTCCCACGGGAAATGATTTCTTACTTTGTTTGCCAAAACACATCCTTCACAAAACTCAAAAGATTCAATCTTTGGTAATCCATTAACCATATTTTTCTGACCCAACAACTTCAATCCATTTTCATGTAGATGCCCATAACGCAAATGCCACAATTTAGTTTCATCAATTTTACTAACAGCAAGAGCAGCATTAACATTAGAAGCATCTAGTGGAAACATTTTGTTTTGAGCCATTTGAACATTAGCAATGGTATTACCAATTTTCCTATCTTCAACTTTACATGAGTTATCATCAAACAAGATTTTGTACCCACTAGCCATTAATTGCCTAACACTTAACAGATTGTAAGCCAAACCAGAACAAATTGCACATCATTTAAAAGTTTAGTATAGCCGTGGCTAGAATTGATGGCAATTGTACCTTTTCCTTCCACTTGAATCACCTTGTCATCACCCAACTGAACTGTTGATTTCTTTTTCTCATCAAGCTCTTTGAACAATTGCTTTGAACCTAACATGTGATTAGAACACCCACTATCCAAGAACTAAACAGCATTAGCAACATTTTTATCAAACGAATTAGCCATGAACAGCATACCCCCTTCTTCTTCAGCAACATTAGCATGCTTTCCTTCATTCTTTTGCTTTGTCCAACAATCAGCTTCTTTGTGACCCAACTTTCCACAATAGTAGCATTTGATTGAATTGTTTCTGAATTGCCATTGTTCACCAGAGCATCCACCTCGTCTATGGTTATCACCACGACCTCGGCCATAATAACCTGCCCGTGAACCGCCTCTATGTGAAGTTTTGTCATCTGATTTGGTGTGAGAGGACTCTCCTTTCACTTGAAATGCCTTTTCTTCAATTCTTGTTAACGATTTATTTAGCCTACCCTCATGAGCTTGCAAAGAACCCATTAAATCATCAAAAGAATAAGTAGATAAATCTTTGGACTCCTCTATTGCAACAACCACATGATCAAATTTAGAAGTTCAACTTCTCAATAATTTTAAAACCACAGTCTCATCAGTAATTTTCTCACCATATGCCCTCATTTGAGAGACAATTGCAGAAGCTCTCGATAAATATGCTTAAACAGATTCAGAGTTACCCATTTGAAGCATTTCAAATGTTCTACGAAGAGATTGAAGTTTCACAGTAATTACCTTCGAGGACCCTTGAAATTCTGTTTTGAGAGTCTGCCATGCTTCCTTAGAGGTAGTTGCTGCTGAAATACGAAAGAAAATATCATCTGAAACAGCTTGTTGAAGAAAGAACAGAGCCCTTACATCCTTCTTTTTGTTTTCTTGAAGCTTTTGCTCATCATCTGGATCATCATACCCATTTTCGACTAGCTCCCACAATTCTTGAGACATAAACAAAGTGCGCATTTTTATGCTCCAAAATTCATAGCTCACCCTTAAAGAGAGGAATTAAGGGCTAGGTTGAAGTTGCAATGCCATTTACTGCCATTTGAAAGGTTTGCGTGAACCACTTTTGGCTGCCTCTCACTTCTTAATTTACTCACCCACTTGCCCAAGTAATGGCTCTGATACCATTAATTTGTTGCCTACTTAAGGTAATGAAAGAGACAAAATTCAATAAAATGCTTTTTCAACTTATTTAAAGAAGAAGAAAACAAAGCTTTTCATAGGCAATTACATAACAAACTAATGAAAGATAATGAGTTTAAAAATCTACAACAGATCTGATTTACACTATTAATAGTAACATAAAAATAGGAAGTAACTTTGACCACTAACTAAGGCTACACTAACACAATTTTGAATCTAATCTTAACAGATTTTTGGCCGATCACGTAAGCAGTTCGTTCTGCATCACATACAAATCCGGAGAACCTAAGCGTGTAGCTTTTTACTTTATATTATTTGGATAGGTGGCGTCGGTAAAGAAGCGGCCGACATCCTTACCCAAAACCCGCAATTTGGGTCATTGTGCCTTTAAAGCTCAACACATGTAATTTAACGATACGTCGGCATATATTACGAGGTACATGCACGTGGCGCGAGCTCTAACCATGCACGTCGGTCTAATTCTCTCTCTACATGCCTATTTAAATCCCATCAACTGTAATCCTCCAACATCCAATCCAAACAATACTTAGAAGCAGTCCTGTGTGTTTTGGCATCAGTCTCTAATATCTCAAGTGGCAGTTTATACAGTGTGAAAGAATGGCTTCATACCAGGAACAATATGAGAAGCCAATGAACCAAACAGATGAATATGGAAACAGACTGGAGCAGACAACTGGTGGCGGTGATGCTTATGATGGGGGTTTAGCCGGTACTGGTGCTGTTGTAGGTGGAGGCCAGCAACAGCACCACCAGCAGCATCAGCAGCAGCAAAGTGGTGCTAGTGGTGGAATGCTTCAGCGCTCAGGCAGTAGCAGTTCTAGCTCTGTAAGCCTTTCTCCTCAGTTTTAATCAAGAGTGAGATCTTTCGCATGCTTTATGTTTGTCAAAGCCTTTTGGCTTATTTCACAGATTCAAACTTGTGAATAACTTATTCTTGGTATGCCATCTAAGCATACATTGAGCGAACCGCTATTTTGTCATGTAACACTAATTATATACTTTTCACGCTTGGACATCGAGATGCCTAAAGTTTTGGTCTATCCATTAATGGCAGTCAGAAGATGATGGAGAAGGTGGAAGAAGGAAGAAGGGAATAAAAAAGAAGATAATGGAGAAAGATACCGGGTGTCGGCGGCGGCGACGGCAAGGATAATCAGCCTCAGCAGCTGCAATGTCAGGAAACCACCACCGCTGCAGGAGGGGAGGAGCAACAGAAAGGATTCATGGAGAAGATCAAGGAGAAGGTCCCCGGAACTCACTAGATATATGATAGATCTTATTATATGCATGTGCTAGCTGCGTTATATTTGGAATTTCTGGATCACAGTGCTCTTTTCATAGTACTTTTGGAAGACTTTCTCTTCATTCTGATTCCGTGTGTATTTACTGTTGGGTTCGAGATACGTGTGGAGTAATAAAGCTTGTAATCAATGATAATAATAATGTAGGGGGGTCAAAGGTTGTCTACACCTTGTTTTTGGACAGGGTGATATCGTGTATGTCCGCAGTATATATGTAATACATAGTTGTAATAAATCAGAGTGGTTTTTGTTTACAAAATTCGAGCTGCTTACCTTTTTTCTCTTTCTTTTTTTTTTCTTTTTAATTTAACTTCTATGCTCATCAGCAATTTGATCTAGCTATTTGATTATTTACTTTTGTCAAGCCTCTGTTTCACCAATAGCCAAATCAATAGATAATTAAGCATTATTCCGCTTAATAAATGTATTTTACCATAGCCCATATATATGTGTGTATATATATATATTTTAACTGCCTTGGTTTATAGCATGCGGCCGGTCATATTTTATGTCAAGGGAGCTTACAATCACTAATACATAATGATGCAGTTTGAATAATTAGATCAACCTTATATCTGTTTTTCAAATTTAGTTGGAAGATACTTCCATCAATTAATCGGAAAAAAGGAGTTTTCAAACCCTTTTTTCAGTTAATGATCCTGAGTTTTTTTTTAAAAAAAAAAAATTATATATCCATGTTAAAGACTAGATAAATTAAAATCCTACTATGCTTTCGTGTTTTCCTTTGGATTTTTCTTTTTAACATTTTAATGTTGAAGTTGAGGTGAAAAAAAAAGAAAAAAGTATTCAAAAGCAAAACTCAAGTCATGTGATTCAAAAAAGAAAAAAAAAACACATAGATATAAAATAAAAATGTATAGAAACTCATTAATGTTTTTTATAATCAAATGGTTGGAATTCTAAGAGGTAACGGTTCTCTAAATTTCCTAAATTAATGAATTAATGTTTAGAATTGTCTTAATTTTTGAAATATCTTGTAATAATGTTAATTTTTTATTATAATCTCAATAATTAACTACACCTGATAATCTAAAGAGGGTAAGTTTAAAAAAAATTAAAAAGTAATTTTGAAGGATTTACTATTCTAAGACTTCAAACTCATAGGATTTATTTGGAACGAAACGTACTAAAAAATGGAGAGAAAGAGGGAGAGAGACTTTGACTTGCATAAAGAAAGGCTATACTTGATACTTTAGATAGTATGGTATTATTTAGATAAAAAAGAAAATTGGATAGTTTAAAGTTGATGAAATATGACGGAAACTTAATAGTAAAAAGGTAAAAGATGCTTCAGTACTGTAATGAAATCAATGTTACATATAAAAAGAAAAAAGGAGTCACTATGAAAAACTATTTAAAGAAATTTCCACTAGACTAGACTTAAGTTGTTTCTAGTCATAAGATAGTGCAATTCCAACTTCAATATACATTTTTACATTGATCAGTGGTCACATAAACAAAATTAGCAGGACTAACTAATATGCACATATATCGATGACTCACTACAAAATTTTTACTACAGATTCTTGAAAATGTCACTCTAAAACCTTCATCATATTCCTACTAGACTAGACTTAAGTTGTTTCTAGTCATAAGATGGTGCACTTCCGACTTCAATATACATTTTTACACTAGTCAGTGATCACATAAACAAAATTAGCAGGGCTAACCAATATACACATGCATTAATGACTCGCTACAAAATTTTACTATAGATTCTTGAAAATGTCACTTCGAAACCTTCATCATCTTCCCAAATAGGTTTCCTGCACTTTCTTAGAAATTTAATAATGGTTTATGATTGTCATGTTCACATTGTTTTATTTTATTCATGATGTTCCTTATAAGGAGCATTATTTTGGCACAAATTTATATACCCATGACCAAGTTTTGTGATTATATTTCAATACCCAATTTTGATTATAAGAAAACTTAAAGACTGAGGTAGTGTTTAGATTGCAATGTTGAACAATACAAAGAGTACTAGAGAGCATAGTAAGAAAAATAGGATAATACAACTTTGTTGTACTACATTTGGTGTGCACTGTACTGGATAAATATTTTTGTGATGTCCACTATTTGGATATATAAAGTACTGAACTAAACATGATATACAAAAAACTGGTTAAGGATTTTATGTTTTTGTCTAGTGAATTTGATTTTTATTCCATATTTTGAATGGTACAAAATATAAGTATTTAGTCCAATACTTTAGGATTATTTTTATCCAGTAACCAAGAAAATTTATAAGCCAAACAAGGGACGAAATGTTTTGTCCAGTAAGTACCATAAATTTATAATAACTAAACAACACCTGAAAATAAAGAAAGACTCTATGTCGTAAAGTAAAAATGAAGATTCCTCGGTGACAACATTGTCAAATGTGCACTAAAGATGTAAAAACGCTACTTCTAGAAATCTCAATCCCACAAGGCGATGTAGAGCCACCATAAATTCTCTTTGGGAGGCGAAACAACATATTAGGACTCAAGAGTAGAGGTGAAATTTGATGCTAGATACTTCATAGCAAAACTAAACCATGCTCACCCTTCTAAAACAATCATCAAAAGTGAAAAGATGAGATGAGAACAAGTGATGAAATACATCTCTAAGTTGAAGTATTGTCATCAATTACATAACATTGATCATCATGGAAACCGTGTACGATGGATGGAGAAATTGTTTTCTACAGTTCTCAACTAGCCAATAGGCATATCCATGGTTAGGCCTTGTGTAAATGCACTCTAGCTGCACTTATTCTACGATGTGATAGCCAATGGGTAAGATTCAGGTTCGATGTATTCATGATTTTTAATAAATTCAAAGTTATATAACTCTTAGCTACAAAGAAAGTGATATGACACCACGTGTTCAATCTCCCATTTTGTGTATTTATAAAAGACAAAGTAAGGATGGATCTTTGGATCCTCCAGTTCAGTCATAAGGTTGTGTTGGGTGTTGTGTTGCAATGTGTGTGTCTTGTGTGAAGGGTCGTGTTGGGTGTAGTGTTTCATGTAGGTGGTCTGGTGAGTTTTGAGCATAGTTCGGTTGTTTTTTAGTTATTACTAATGTGGCTTTTACTTATTGGTGTAAGTTAGCAAATGAGTTTCCTATAAATAATTAAAGTGTCAGTTGATAGGGGGTATGCAAAAAGACTTTTTTTTTTTTGTTCTTTCTTAAGAAAGTGACAAGGCATTTTTTTTTTAGTTCTTATCAATTAACATGACCTATTTAAAGGTTATTTGTGAATGATATTTTGAAAGAAGTTATTAGGATAATAAATACATTATTTTTAAGAAAACAAAAATATAAAAATGAGGAGTAGGAAAGAGAAGGCAGCCAACAAAAAAAAAAAAAAGAAAATAACGAGAGAGAATGCCTCTTGATGAGCATGTTGCTCATGGACCTTCTTCATAAAAGGTATATCAAGGTTTTTTAATTTTTCTTCCACCAAAATTAATATAAAAAAATTAGTTTTTATTATTATAATCTTCTAGTTTATATCAATTGACACCATCTATGGGAAACTTGAGAAATGATTAAATAATGATATAAATGGAGTCTCGCATTGAAGGAATTGAGAAGAATCTTGATGGATTACAAGGAGAGATGATAGAGATACAACATCAGTTGGTATCGTTGGAATGAGACCAAAAGGAATTGGCTAATAATGTTGTAATGATGCAAAAGATGTTACAAGATCTATGGCAAGCTAGTTGGAATAGTAGACTAATTCCAAGTGGGACCTTAACTGCCTTTAGTGGTAGTGGAAGTGGTAAAGGTGATGATAGAATAGGAGATACAAGTCATGGCATCATTGGAGAAGCAAGATTAGGAGATCTAGTCGTGAATCTCAAGTGAACTCAATAGAAAGAGAGACAAGAGAAATTAACAAAGAATATCGTCATAATGCCACTCACTCGGTGATTCCTTTATTTGAAGGTGTAGATCTAGCTAATTGGATTGCATAGATCAAGTAATATTTTGAGATGTAACTTATGAGAGAGGATAGGAAAGTTAGGTTGGTAGCAATATGCATGCATGGAGGATGTTTTCATTGATTAAAGCTTCTTCAACAAAGAATTCCTAGTTTAGATTGGGATACTTTTAAAGAAGCCTTGTTAAGCATTATGGCAATCAATCCATTGATAATCCTTTTATAAGATTGTCACAACTTCATCAAGCATCTATGGTACAGCACTAAACAAATGAATTTAAAGCTTTAATTTCGCAAGCACCACCCCTCTCGAAGCTACAATTATTAGGATATTTTCTTGGTGGCTTGCATGAGGATATTCAAATTAAGATGAACACTTTTGCTCCTATAGTGCATTATACTCTAGAACAAGCTATGGAAATAGCTTTAAAGCTAGAAAAAGAATTCAACGGTGGTATATTCATCTCTTCATATTTATCTGCTGATAGTGGTGTGAATATGTACAAAAATGACTCTCCACTAAGTCGAACAAATCATCATATATCCTATAGGCCTCCTTACTCAATGCTTGTTCAAGCCGAATTGCCACCAGCTTCATCTGCTCCTCTTAAAGCTTATACAAGTCCACTTGTTAGAGAAGTTTTAGTGGCTATATCTGCTTTTAGGCCAACATACTAGAACAAATTAGCTTTTACTTCTAATTTTAATACAATTACTTCAGCAATATATTAGTGAGGGCAGCAACATGTGCATAATTAAGGAGCACATGGATAGAAATAGATTACTCATGCTGAATTTTTAGATAAGAAAGTTAAGGGATTATGTTTCAAGTGCAATCAATTGTTCTTTCCCAACCACAAAGGCCCTAATAAAAGCTTGCAATTGCTTACTTTAGAGGAAGAACAAGAAGGAGAAGGAGGAGAGTAGGAAGGGGTAAAGGAGCCTATTGAATCTCCAATAACAAAAAAGGTAGCAAAGCAAGTGTAAACACCCAATTTTTGCCCTAATGATCAATAGTAATCAACAATAATTAACTTCCAATTTTTTCCATTTTTTTTCTAATTTAGCAAAAATAGGAAAAATATATCAATTTTGGAAAATAATTGTAGAAATGGCAATAAAAAGGGATAAATAATTTTTACAAATTTTTGAAATTTCAAAAAATACAAAAAAATAAAAAAATCGCATTCATATATGCAAATTGCGAAAATAATAAAATCGCAAAAGTGGGCTAGCCTAGCTGGTCTGGACCATGGCCTAAGGCGCAGGCAAGAGGGCTCGGTCAGGGGTTCGAAACGCGGGGGAAGCAGAATCCGCGTTTTGCAAATTTTTTCTCTACCTAGGATACGTGTCAACAGCCGATTGGCTAGAGCGAACGCACGCGCCAGGCGCGTGATCGTCTTCAACCTCCGTCCGAGATCGTCGGCGAGGAGAAAAATCCGAATTTCGGCCGTTTTGATTAGATTTTTTGCACAAATCCAACAGATCTTCAAAAAAAAATAAAATAAACATTATCCAATTGGAATCAAATCGCAACAAATCAATGGATTTGCACAAATCGGAGATGGGTTTTTAACCGCAAATCCGATTTACTTCAATCGATGGAAATCCGAGCTTATCCAGCTCGATTTCTTGCACCTATAAATAGAGGATGAAATGGAGAGGCAGAAGCACGGATCAAAAGTGAGAAAAAGAGAGAAAAGAGAGAGAATCGAAGCCTCGCCGGAGTTCTTCAAGCCGCGACCACCGATCAAGCATTGAGCAACCACCATGAGGCATTTTTGAAGCAAACCACCGCCACAGTTGAGTTCCCCACCCCCGAAAACCTAGGAATCGATACCTCAATCGCTTCGAAAGGCCGCTAGAACGCCGTCAACGAGCATCCCCAGCCGCTGTGTCTGATCGACCCGACCTGACCCACTTTGACCCAATCCGACCCGACCCGCGCACCGACCCGGATCTAGGTAAGTCGGATTTTCCGATTTTTTGTATTTATTTTATTTATTTCTTATGTATTTATTTAGTTATTTTATTTATTTTTTTCAAATGTCTTTAGTTATTTATTTGTTATAATTCAAAAATAGAAAAAATGTTGGAATTTAGATTAGTTTTTTTTTTTAGGATTTAATTTAGGATGAATAATAAAAATAAAAAATAATAATTATAATAAATAATAAAAATGTAAAAAATTATGAAGAAAATAATAAAAATATTAGAAAACAATAATAATAAAAATTTAGATTTCAGAATAGGATAAATAAATAATGTAGGAGAAAATTCTTCAATAAAAATTATAAAAAATTAATAAAAAATCAATAAAATTTATAATAATAGAAATGGGTCAAAAAATAGAAAAAATGAAATTTTTATCACTTAGAAAAATCATTTTCTTAAATAAATCCAAAATTAGTTTTTTCCTAAAAATTATTGTTTTCAAAAAAAAAATTAAATTATCAAGCTTAGGCTTAGATTTTTTAGAAAAATACTAAAATGGTAAAAACATAAATCAAAAGAGATTTTATAATTAAAATTCACAAACAAACTAAAGTTTTTCAGGAAAAAGCGAACTACGGCATGTTTGATCCTGAATAGCAGGTACGTAGGCCCCCATTTGGGGCAACTCTAAAAAAGAATAAAAGTCATTTTCTCATAATAAGTTATTCAAAAACAAAATAAAAAGATAATAAAAAATAAATAAAAGACATTTCTAGATAAAGTAGATTTTAGGAGATTAGGGTGGTAACCTTAGGGTTTTAATAGGTTAGCCTCCGAACTCAAAAACTCTGGTTTTCCCTTTCCTCTTTTCACAAAAGACGAGAAGAGAAAATCACAACGACTAGTGGTCCAAATTAGGACTAATATGCTCACTTGGTCCTAATTCAATCTTTCCCAACAACAGTTGGGTAGCGACTCCAACGTAAAACGAAATTCCTAACTCAAGTCGAAAATCTACATTAGATGAGCATAGGGTCTAGTATAAATCGGATTAGGAATGGGAAATAAAAAATTAGACTCGACAGCAAGTCTCCTCATGAAGCTACTTGCATGGATAGATTCTCATTCCAACTCCAATTTCTAGATTTTGTCCTTGAGAACAAAGACAATGTTGAGGAGGGTAGTATTAATATGATATCGAGTGTTTAGTCTCCTATTTTACGTATTTATAAAAGACAGAGTAAGATAGGTCTTTAGATCCTTTAGTTCAATAATAATGCTATGTTGGAGTGTGTGTGTGTGTTGCATGATTGGTTGTGTTAGGTGTAGTGTTTTGCATAGGTGGTCTAGTGAATTTTTAGTTAGTTTTTTTGTATTGTGGTTATTCTTGATGTGGAGGGGAGGTGCTAATGTGGCTTTTGCCTATTGGTATAAGTTAGCAAATGAGCTTCCTATAAATAATTGAAGTATCACAAAGTATCACCTGGTAAGGGTATGCAAAAAGACATTTTTCTAATTCTTTCTTGAGAAAGTGAAAAGGTATGCAGAGAAACATATTTTTTGTTCTTTCTTGGAAAAGTGAAAAGGCATTTTCTAATTCACATTAATTTATATGCCCTACTTAGAGGTTATTTATGGATGATATTTTGAGAGATGTTATTAGGATAATAAATACAGTACTTTTAAATAAACAAAAATATAAATATGAGGAATAGGAGAGAAAAGGCAGCCAACAATAAATAAATAAATCGTATTAACAAGAGAGAGTGCCTCTTCATGAGCATGTTGCTCATAGACCACCTTCATTGAAGGTGTATCTAGGTTTTGTAATTTTTTTCTATAAAAATTAATTAAAAAAAATAGTTTTTATCGTTATAATTTTCTAGTTCGTATCAGAATAAGTAACTCATAAAGAATATCCGCAGCTGCTATCTTTGTTTGACAATCAAATGCTGGCCTTGCAGAACACGAACAGATTTCAAGAAGAAAAAATAAATGAAGAGCAGGCATTCCAGAACAGCACCTCTAGTAGAATACATTACCAATGAATATATAATATATTTATATGTAGTATATGTTTGTAGATTATATCATTGCTCAAACGTGGTTAAAAGAAACTGAAACAATCTATGAATAGCATAGCCTTTCAATTGGGTATAATGCAGTGAACATAAATCAATCTTTTACGTATTAGATCTTTTAGAAAGTCAAAACATCGCTTATAATTCCCGAAGTCCCGACAGAGGCATCAAAAAGCTAGTTGCCAGAAGCAGTCCACTTCAATTCATTATAAAAGGTAAAAACCTGTATGAGGATAACGATTTTGATGCAACTTAATTTGTATATATGGATTTGGGTAAAAAAATTACAAACTGGTACACTGGTATCGTTATAGAATTCAGATGGAAAGGGCAAAATCTCCATTGAGTGTTTAGATCTCCAATTATTCACCAAAAATTTCCACAGGAGCATGATCCATCATGAAAATGGTGGAATCGCATGTTATCTCTCACAATAATCCCCCGTCCAGTGACTTGAGATGCACCACACAAGAAAGAGTGACAATCATCGCATATCCTCAGGTTTTTCACAATCTTAATCATGCAGCCAGCATCAGTGCTCAGCAAACCAAATGCAAAAGCCAATTTCTCACTGTGCGCCATCAATATGCGCTTCTTATCATCATTACAGATATCATAAGGCACGGAACTGAGTACTGGCTTGTACCCATGAGCCATTAACTTTTCCAGGATATCCTCCAACACTTCCTGGATCTCCTGAGTCCTTGGATGAGTGATATCACCAGCAACAAACTCATGTATCTCTCCCTTCTTCACCTCAAACCAGCTAGAACCAGGATTCTTCTTCAGACCTTTCCCCCTCATCAATTTCCGCACCCTGGAAACATCATCCCACCTCCCTGATGAAGCATAAATGTTAGAGAGCAAGATGTAATTTCCAATTCCATTGGGCTCCAGCTTAAAGAGATGGTCAGCAGCAACTTGAGCAATATCGGGATCTCCATGGATACGACATGCTCCAAGAAGAGCACCCCAGACACCTCCATGGGGCTCCACCGGCATTGTATTGGCGAATCTGAGTGCTTCTCCCAATTTTCCAGCACGACCAAATAGGTCAACCATACAAGCATAATGATCAGCATTTGGAGCAACTCCATAGATTTGATTCATTGCTGCAAACAACGATCTACCCTGCTCCACCATTCCACCATGGCTACATGCTGTAAGGACACCAACAAAAGTAACCGTATTCGGTTTTGTATCTGTTCGTACCATTTCCTGGAATAACTGCAATGCTGCATGCGGATGGCCATGCATTGCAAACCCAGCAATCATCGAGCTGTAGGTATACACATTCCTTTCCTTCATTGCAGTAAAAACCTTATAGGCATCCTCCACACTGCCACATTTTGAATACATATCAATAAGTGCCGAACCCACAATAACGTTTTCCATTGGCCCGATACCACCCTTTTCAGCAATCTCCCTAACCCAATTGGCATATTTCGACGCACCCAATTGAGCACAAGCTGAGATGACCCCAACCAATGTTACCTCATCCGCCTCAACACCTAGACCCTGCATTCTCTCAAAATATCTCAACGCCTCACCTGGCTGTGAATTTTGTGCAAAGCCTGTTACCATTGCCGTCCAAGCAACCATATCTTTCCCGGGCAAAGCCTCAAACAACTCTCTAGCAAGCTCCATATCTCCATTCTTCGCATAAGCAACAATCAGCGACGTCCACGAGATAACATCCCTCACAGGCATTTCATCGAACACCTTACGCGCGAATTCTAGAGCTCCACAATTCAAATACAAATCAATCAAAGTATTACAAACATATAAATCAGAATCAAACCCGCCGACCAAAACCGTGTGGGCATGAATCTGCATACCCAAAGACACATCCTTTACGCCGATACAAGCCTTAAACAAAGCGGTGAACGTAAAAGACAGCGGACGAATACCCCGTTCCCGCATACAAGAATAGTGGAAAACACATTCCTTAACGATTCCTTGAAGTGAAAACCCTCTAATAAGAGCAGTGTATAGAAAAGGGTTAGGGTTTTGAACTTGGTGAAATAGGGTTTGAGGGTAAGAAGAGTCGATTGGGAAGTTGAGTTTGGTGAGAGTACGGATGAGTTTGGTGAGTAGAAAACAGGAGTTGTTGAGGGCATTTCGGTAGATTTGAGCGTGGATTTGTTTGAGGTGAGAAAAGGATGTGGTGGAGGCGTTGAGGAATGATATGAGTTGGGTTTGTAAGAGATGGTTTCTTGACTGTTGCTGGTGATTTTGTTGGATGGAATGTGTCGAAAGATGCTTAGGAACAGAGTTCGAGCTTAAAGAACTGGCGAATGTTCTTACGAGGGAATAAGGAGCCTTCAGTAACATCCCATGAAATATGCACGGATTTTAGTTATAGTTTAGTTCATGTGTGATTTATGCTGCTTTTGTCCTGGTAACGGTCGAAAATAAGATCCAAATAAGGCTATTTGGATGTTTGGGATTTTTTCTTTTTTTAATCTATCTCCTTGTATATTTAAATTGTATTTATTTAAAATTTAGCTTTAAAAAAACCATCTTATTTATTTTATTTTATAATTATAATGAAAGGAATGATTGAGATATGGAAAGTAGAAAGTTAAAATTTATACATTTTTATGAGAAAATATTTTTAAAAATATATTATATGTATTAAAAAAAAATTAATTGATCTATTTATAAAAATGAATAAAGTAAAAGTTGAGAAATTCAAATTTATAAGGATTTTTAGGATTCTAATTTTATAATAGGGATACAAATGTATTTATATTTACATCATTTTGCTATCTAATCAAAAAAAAAAAAAAAAGAAAGAAAAGAGAGAGAGATGAAGCAAATGGACCGTAAATTAATAAAAATGGTCATTGAAATGTATTTCTAAGGATATAAGATGGAAAATACATGTTAGTAAGTCTTTCATGACTCTTTTGAACTTATAATTTAATGTAATTTCATATTTCTTATAAAATATGACTTGTATTTTTGTTTTTTATTGACCCTAATTTGATTCGCAATCAAATCCGATTCAACTCCTTGTCCCTTGACCCTTGACACTCTTACATGACTTAGTCAATTACTTGAGCCAAGTTTGATAACACTAATTTTTTATAATTGTGCAAATGTCTCCCACTATTTGACATCAGTTACTTACACCATTAAATTAGGTGTACGGTACAAAATTTTTTCTGCTAATGTGTATATATGATGATGTGAAAATATTTTAGGACAAATTAATTACCACATCCTTTAAATTGCCAACGCTAAAACATGAAACATAAACATACCAGCATACAAACAGTGGAAGAAGTTCTTTACATTCGTACAAAAAGTTTCATTTATCTAAAGTTTCTTACTAGCCAAATCTTCCCCAATCCCACAAAAAGGAAAAAAAGTTTTACTAACCAAAAAAAAAAAAAAGATAGAGATTGAATTAACATAAACAGGCTTTAGGGCTTGCATAAAGCATAACATTTGGATAAACAGCATACACACCATTAACATCATCATGCCTCCAAATGTTAGTACTACTTTCTTCCCATTCCTCTTCCAGCAATTAGGCTTTGGTGCTTTCCTTCCATTGTTTCCTTTCCCATTAATACCGCTAGGTACATCAAATGTCCTTTTTACTCATGGAAAGTGATGACACCCAACAACTATTAAGGTTTTGTGCTTCAATTTGAAGCTGAAAATATTTGTGAGTTTTTGATTAATTATTCTATCATTTTGTTGAGTGATTTTAGGTATTTGATTCCCAGTTGCCCCTTAGCTAGTTTGATTTCAATAATCCAATAGGTATTTGCCATATCGGTATTTCAAATGACTTGACAATACCCTTATTCTAAAAAATTGTGAGTCCTTCTACTATTTTAGGAATATAAGTGTTTAATTTCAAAACGTAGGGCCCTGTGCTTATTTTATTGCTGTAAGCAACTCTCTACATGCTGTTAGTCTTAGATGATCAAGATGAAATGCTAACAATTGCACTTAAATTAGTATTTATTTCAACAAATAGTAATCCTCTTTGCAAGCAAAATTTTTCATTCCAAACAGCTAATTTATCAACATTACTCACTCTCCTAACAGAACCAAATATCCCATCTTCCTTAAGTATACCTAACCAGCCCTCCAATTGATGCTTTGCAACTTGTTATTATAACAAAATTACTCCTATTTAATTTTACCCATCTATCTTTAACTGGCTTCCAATACAGATTCCTCATCTCAATGCTATAGATGACTTTGTTTTCCACAAGCTGCACCTAATGTTCATAAGTTAAATTCCTAATTAGATGGATTAAGTTATTAGTGTTTTGATTTGGCCTAAATAATTTGTCATTTCTTGATGATCGAACAAACTTGCCATAACATATATCAAAATATATATTGCCCAGAAGGATGTACATTTGAATGAACTTTCTTCTTGAATTGACAGTTTACTCTGATCAAGTTATGGAAATCAAATTTAGTTGGCAACCTTACTATATCAACCGACTCCTACAACCAATGAGTTCCCTCAATATCTCTAGGAATATGTCTAAGCCACCGTATTGTATTCTCCAAATAAGCAGTTTGATTTTTAAAGGCAATATTATAGCTTGAATCCAATCTGAACTCTTCGAACTTTACTAGCTATTGCTAGCCAACTACATGCAAATTTCACTTAATGTGGGAATGACTTGAGTGTTTAAAGATGTGCCCTTTTGATCCTATCTATATGTATGCAACATAATGAGGTTAGAGGTCAATCACATGTATAATGCATAATCTCACCCTTTAAATAACCTTAGAGTTATCTTAATCATGATAAGTGGAGGAATGTGATTAAAGAGAGGCATGGATAGAGAATACATAATATTAGTAACTAGTTAATGCCGGTAACAAGTGAATAAACTTAAAACATCCACTTGCAGAAATTAGGTAATTAGGTGCTTAATCCTTGAGAGCAAAGCTTCAATAGCATAATGGCGTTTGCTTAATTACTTGACTTGTGTCAAATGAAGAGGAGAAAGTGTCTATTTATAGATTTATAAGCTCATCTTCACTTGTCAAATGATTCTAATGATTAATAGAAGAGGTAAGTTCTCATGGCATCAGTTAGATGGTTCTCACAAGTGACAAAAAAGATGCATCATCCATTTGATGTGAATACTTCTTTTTAGGCTTCATATAGTCTAAGCTTGTGGATAAGTCTACTAAGCACACAAGCTTGCTAAAAAAGGGCGAAAGCAATCTAACTAGTTTGGTGATCCTTAATCTAAACCTATTAAGCTAAATCTCCTTAATATATTCATTGTAAATGAGATTGATTATTTGAGCCTATCAATAGATAAGGAATTAGTAATATATATATGTCTAAACCAAATTAAACCTCTACATTTTGTTCTTAACCAAAATCCCTTCTGATGGAGTTTAGGTGCTTTCAAGATAAACTGAATGTGTCAAATATCCAGCACTATATGTTTTAGTAATGTTACTTTGTTGCCTTTTATGGAGCGAATTATTTTATTCTTATAACTTTATTATTCATTGGTTTGTTCATAACAATGATTATATGTTGGTTTATGAAATAGAATAAGTATGAATAGAATTGCAATTATTAAGCAATGAAATAGAAAAAATAGTTATTCTTTATAATACTTTAAAAGTCTCATGAATATATATATATAAATTTAAAGAATAGTTATTTCCTTAGTTATGAAAAGGAATTGTAATTCCTCATTTTACATTAATAATATTTTGTAGAATAATTATTTCATTGACTAAATGGAAGAAGAACTATTCTATTTTGCCTTATGAAGTTAACTAAAGGTTTGCTTGGATTTTTTTTTTTTTTGGTATTTATTTTGTATTTGATATTTATCGGCTTGAACTTTAGTATTTAAGAAACCATTTTATCTATATCTTATATATATATATATGAATTTAATGATACCGTATTATCACTATCGGTGGCTTATGTTTATTGTTCATAGACCTTATTCTTGATAATTTTATTATAGTTTTTATAATAATAATAAATTATCTTCAAATTGGACTGGATGGGCGACCGAAGTGTCCATTGGATTAATATCCCTTTTATGTGTAATAAATAGATGTGTTTGATTTTAGGGTGGATCTATAGATCCTATTTTTTCATATTATTATTATTATTTTCGGTAGAATATTTTTTTATATTATTGCATGATAAAAGAATACCTCGAAAAATGGAAGCAGCAATTGCTAGTTGCTGTCCGTTAGTTTTCGCTTCTGCTTGTTCTTCTTCCTCAGGATTATTGTTTCGAGGGAAGCTTTCCATTTGCGCCACAGATCACACTACAAAAAGCAAATTACAGTTAAAGAGTTCTGTTCTCTCACAAATTGCTCTCTCTCTCTCTGTCCCAAGTTCCGAATGCCTCCAAACAATTACAAACCCTAAAATGCCAATTCCGTCCATACTCTCTCTCCTAACCACACAATTACTTGTCATTCTACTTCCACTCAACCCCTAGTTACTACAATGGCCAAACAACAACACTCATCATCATCAACCTCACTCTTCCCATTGCAAATGCGATGGATCTTCACTATCCTCTTAATGCTCTCTCTCACCACCGCGATCGCTTTCATCATTCGAGCCGCATTCGATCCTTGCGATCGTCCGATCGAAGATGCCGCCGCCGCTGCCGTGGATGCACGAGTTCGATCGAGTTCAACTTCGAGCTCAAGCTCGCCAATCGCGAAATCGCCGAGTCCGCTCAGTTTTATGAAAACGAAACTTGTTTTGTTGGTCTCCCATGAGCTTTCTCTCTCTGGTAAGCTCGTAACTCATCTATTACAGTATCCATTATCGCTTTTTAATTATTTGACGGTGAATTAACGGTGCACTTACTCAAATCCTGTACTTTAACTTAAGAATGTGTCAAATAAAGGACCAACTTCGACGTTAAGTATGAAAAATGATCCTCATTTGACTAGCTTAAAGTGTAGCTATATTTCTTTGTGTATAATTATCCAACTTACAGTATTAGCTGTTATCTTAATCCTACTAGCGTTAATGTGGTTGATACAGATTGTAATCTCCAGCGACTGTGTAGAATCTAGTATCTAGAATATTACATATAGTGTTGGCTCTTCGTAGTGCTATTGTAGTAGAGCAAACTTGTGAGATCTATTTTCCTATTTGTCTTCATGTTCGATGTTATGGTATATTCATTTTCATCTATTTTAGGGTTAAAAGTTGAATATAATGTTAAGGTAGTGCTACTTCATTGCAAGATTCTGATTGTGACTTTGTATAGTAAATACCTTGAATTGAAATGGTGGCCTTAGCATGATTTTCTGTGAAATATGATGTGCACTTTCATTGCTTCAATTTGTTAGTTACATACACATAATATATGTATGGAATCTTGACCTTCTATGCCCCTGAATCAGTTGAAGTTAATAGAAACTTCTCCTTGTTTACACTATCTTCCATCCAACTGTCCGCGAGAATACAGATGCTCTGGTTTACCATCCTTTTACCTTCTTATGTTGTTACCTATTTTGATGCTATCCCATATTTTCAGGTGGGCCATTGTTGCTTATGGAACTTGCTTTCCTTCTAAGGGGTGTTGGTGCAAAAGTTTGTTGGATGACAATGCAGAAGCCTTCTGAAGAAGATGAAGTCATATATAGTCTGGAGCACAAGATGTTGAACCGAGGAGTCCAGGTAATTTCACAACAGTAAGTAATTCGAGCAGATAGCCAAGTCATGGTTCTTATTGTCGTTTCATATTTAGCCTCTGTGAATTTCAGGGGGCTGCATAGCTGACCTGTCTTCATTTGGCAGTGATTTTGTGATTACTTGACTTGCTTATTGATTGATTAATTCTGTAGTTGGCAGCTATTTGTAGGCATATGGACTACTTTTTAATAGTGCAGATTTTCTTTTTCCCATTTATAAGGACAGGTTACTTTAGGGCATTCTCTTGTTAGGGTTTAATAGTCTTCGCATGCTTTGTGTATTTTTTTTCCCTGTTTTTTCAAAAGCTTTCCCCAGCTTATCTTTACTAATATATGCAGTATTTTGATTAGCCGTCTTGCATGTAGAAATGATTTTATCTATTTCCTCTTGTTTGCTTGAGTATTCTTGACATAGTTAACATGCATGCTTGCATCATTGATGCAGTGAAAATGTAAAATGCGTCAATTGCTAAATTGATAAAAAGAAGCAAGAAATTCTTTTGAAATGAATTACCAAATTTTGGTAGTTTATTTTAATTAATTTCAAATTTGTTTATAATGACAGTTGACATTTAGCATAACCAATGGCTGTCACCTTGAAGAGGAAAGAAGATGAGTAAACATCTTACAAATGATAAGTTGGATATAATATAAAGCGGAGCAAATTTTTGTGTGTTTTTGTCTTGTACATCTCCAGCGGTGTTTTTGGTTAACTTATTTACAGTACTCTTTTCCTTCAATAGAAATAAGAACTCTGCATATGGAGTGTGCACAATGGCTTTAACCCATTTGCCAAGACCAAAACAAGAATAATGAAAACAAAAAAGGTAAAAGTAAGAGAATAGACATTTTCCAAATTTTTATATGGAAATTTGCATGGTAAACATAACTAATAAATGACTCGAGAATTGCAAAGCTATACGTCTGCATTGTCTCGTCCTCGCAAGATTAATTATTTTGGTACAAACAACTCACTTAAATTGGTTTCATGACTAGGTTGTGCTTTGTTGACAACTGATATCATTCGGGGCACAGCTCATCTATCAAGGATGTCGGATTAATTCTCTTGTCATTTTCCCCATTATGATGCTCCTTTTAGGATGAACTTTCTACCTGGATTTTGTAGTGTCATAAAGAATGTAAGTACTTATAAAAGCTAATAATTAAGCTAGTATCATCGGATAGGGCCTTGAAGTCCTATAAGGTTTTATGTTTCATGCTTGAAGGGTTCCACACAACAAAAATCTTGAACAAAATATGTTTTCAGTTGTCTGAGAATCTATGTCAATTTGATTGGCTAGGGTGTTCAGCTCTATGCCTCCTGTTGGCTGATATAACTATTTGGAAACTCAGACATAGAAGGATTAGCATTGATCTCTAATGCCAGTCATGAATAATTGTTGAATCTGTGGTTTAATGTTATTGGTCTTAGCATATACAAAATGAATATGAAGTATGGTAGCTGGCTTCTGGGTTCTAAATCCAGTTAGTGGTTTCTTCAATGATATTTAATTCCCATATGTTGGTTTCTTAGGGTTCTCCAACCATCATATTTATCCATATACCTTGATCAATAATCTTAGGACATTCTTGCCTATGCTGACATATCGAGACCTAATTTGAGGCAATTTTCATGTGTATTCTATTTTGTACTGTTTCCTCTAGGCATTGGCATTGGCTGAATCTGTCCATCTGACAATAAATGAATGTGGTGTTCCTGCTTTTGAGAGTTTTACTCCATTCCTTTTTTTCTTTTGAACTGTATTCTCATTAGAATGAATATATTTATATCAGGTTATCCCTGCAAAGGGTGAAGAGGCTGTAAATACAGCCCTCAAAGCTGATTTGGTTGTACTAAACACTGCAGTTGCTGGGAAATGGCTGGATGCTGTTGTGAAGGAGAAAATTTCTCAAGTTCTTCCAAAGGTCTTGTGGTGGATTCATGAAATGCGAGGGCACTATTTTAAATTGGATTATGTGAAGCACCTCCCACTAGTTGCTGGAGCTATGATCGATTCACATGTGACTGCAGAGTACTGGAAGAATAGGACACAGGAGCGTTTGAGGTATGTGCATGGTTTATGCTTGCTTTCAGGATATTTACATGTATGGCTCCTTAGGTAGTTTCTGTGCTCGGTAATGCTTAGCAAGCTAAAGGTGGTTAGGCAATGAAGTGAATGACTTAAATATGCGATGTACTGTGACATTGACCATTCTTACAAACATGCTCCTTTGTTTTTTTGTTGACAAAAAATAAAGGGTAAATTGCATGGACCATCCTTGAAAACTTTCAAAATTGCATGGAGCCTCAACTTTTTTAAAATTAAGCCCTTATCCCCTCGAGATAGACATGTGGCCCATAATTTTTAATTGTGTGGCAGATGATGTATTTTCTTTGCTGACCTGGAAATTTTTTTGAATAAAATATTTGCCACATCTTCTTATAGAAATGCATAAGAAGTAATTGATGCTCAAGACTGTCATACCCCATGTGAGAGAAAATGCTCCCACCTCTCTCTTACACTCTTCCACACCCCCACCTAAAAGACCACTTCTTTTAGGCCTAAAACACACACACTCTCCCCCTCCCTTCTTTGACCTGTGTGCTACTGCCGCTGATGGATTTGGATGGCAGCCAGCTTCAAGAATCATCGTGTAGGTCGCCTACTGGTGGCCGGAGTTTGTTAGGGGCACATTTCCCTACTCTTAGTATCGGAAAACCAGCTGTAGCTCCCCTAGGCACGCCTCCATATGCTGGAAATACCACTCTTCCAGATAAGGAAAAAGTAGGGGAAGCTTTTCACTCTAGGGGAAAAGTTAAAGTTGACTTAACCAAAATGGGAAGCCTTGATCCTCGTGCCCCTGATGGAATGCCTTTTGGTCACTGTCATCAGCCGCATGACAGTTCCAAAGCTAGCTTTCGTGCCCCACCCCCTTTGCACCATTCCCAAGTCCTTTCCTCCTTTGGTAATTCCACTTTGGAATTACCCAACCGGTTGGAAAAAAACCATGGAACCGGAAACCACCACTCAACACCATCTTCTCCAACTGATACATCCTCCGGTGGCCCAAGGGAAAGGAAATCCTATGCCCATGCATGTAGCGCGACCGATGTGGACGACCTCAACTTAAACTTGAGGTATCATCCACCGGACCAGAAGGGATTGGTGCCACGGGTGAAGATCCCCCATGCGGTTGAGGTGGCCGGAGCTGATTATTGGTCTTCCACACTTGTTGGATTTTTCCTTGGACGCAGGCTGTCGTTTCAACTTGTTTATGACATGGCCTTTCGTCTATGGAAGGATTATGAAATCCTTGAAGTCTTGGGAAGTAAAGAATGGTACTTTTACTTCCGTTTCTCTCATGGAACAGACCTCACTCCTCTACTAGAAAAGACATGGTATTTTGCACAAAGATATCTAATCCTTCAAAAGTGGAGACGCGGCATGGCCCTTGAAAAGCCTCAGCCCACTAATGTCCCCGTTTGGACTTTCCTCCACCGTGTTCCTTGTGAATACCTGAATGATGATGGCATCAGCTACATAGCGAGTGGCATTGGAGTCCCCCTTAAGGCTAATGCACTAACGGCTGCTAGAAAGAGGGCTAACCATGCGGAGTGCTGATAGAGCTGGACGTGAGAGAGGAATTGGTTTCCCAAGTTGAAGTTGAGAGTTTTGATGGGTCCATATCCAAAGTCATGGTTCAATATCAGGGACTCCCTTTAAGATGTGGGGAATGCAAAGTTTTTGGTCATGTGTGCCATCCTACCAATATAGGGACTTCACCAACCGAGTCCAGCGGTCAAGGCACTAAGAGAAGTGAGGGACAGTGGGTTCCGGTGGGTGGAGGTCGAAGGGTGAAGGAGAAATCCAATGCTGGGAACAAGACGTATGCAAATGGCAACAAGAAGCAAAGCCATACATCTGAAACTGTAGCAAACGAGGGAGGACAGCATGGCCACATGCCTAGCTGTGAACCTGAAGCTGCTAAGGAGTCCCCCCCTTTGGTCCCTAAGGCCAAGCTAGCTGACATTTGTGTCAGGGAAGGTGACACTAAGAATGCTGTTGATCCTGGGGCAGTTGCGGATGTATAGCAGCAAAGGGAGACAATCATAGATGGGTATGACTTGGAAGTGGATGGACGATGCGGCCTAAATGCTAGTGGTATACCTAATCAGCAGCCCAAGAATCCAATTTCTCTCCACTTCAGCGACCAGGTCCCAATTGAGGATGATCTTGGAGTTGATGAATTTGAAAACACTCCACTTTGCAAGTTAATCCCCCAACTCCACCACGATCAGGGTAGCAACCTGAAAATACCGAAGGGCTCTACCTCTTTTAGTAGGCACAAGAAGATGGTGCGGAAGAGGAGAAAATCCTTCACCTAGTTGCCCATATACACCAACCCAATGCATATTGCCGCTTGGAATATTAGGGGCTTAAATGATCCCATAAAGGTGGCAGACGTTGGAAGGATTTGCAATGAGCGCAAGATAAGTTGTATCGGCTTGCTTGAGACCAAGGTTAATCCGATGAATGAATCATCCATCAAGAATGCATTGGGAGTAAATTGGCAAGTTACAATTAATGCGGTGGCTAGAAAGCGTATGTGGTTGGCTTGGAAGCCTAGAGAGTGGATTGTTAGCGTGGAATCGGAACATTCCCAATTTATGCATTGCAAAATTGTAAACATGAGATCCAACTTCACCTTTTTTGCTACTTTCATCTATGCTTCCAACAATGGGAGGGAAAGAAGATCCCTTTGGTGCAACATTGAAAATATAGCATCGTCCATTCACCTCCTACCATAGATAGTTTTTGGGCATTTTAACACAACTAAATCCCCTACTGAGAAATTGGGTGGGAGAATGCACCTTATGGATGAGATGGTTGAATTACAAAGTTGTATTACACACGTGGGGTTGGAGGATTTGAATTATGTGGGGGACTTTTTCGCTTGGTCTAATCGACAAGAGAATAACCCTATACTACGCAAGTTAGATAGGATCATGGTGAATCAACAATGGCTTCGGTTGCTGCCAAGGACACATGCACAGTTTGTTTCCCCAACTCTCTTAAACCACTCACTTGCCATCACTTGTATGGACGTTACGTCGGTAACTAGGAAAATTCCTTTCAAGTTTTTCAACTTTTGGGTGGACCACAAGAGCTTCAAAGATATTGTGAGTAGCACATGGAGAACGGATATTGCAAGGTCCAAGATGTTCCAAGTCGTGAGGAAACTCAGACTACTCAAGCAAGAACTTAGGCTATTAAACAAGAATGAATTTTCCTACCTCCTTGACAAGGTTGAGATGGCGAAGTCTAGACTACAATCTCTACAAGCCGCTGTCCATGGGGGTGGAATTACGTCCATTATGGAGGAGGAAAAGGAAGCATACAAAGCTTATTATCCGTTGAGAGGAGCCGAGGAAAGTTTTTACAAACAGAAATCTATAGCACATTGGTTGAAGCTGGGGGATAGGAATACTTCTTTCTTCCACAAAACCATGAGAAACCTGCATAATCGTAGCTACATACATCGTTTACTCAGAGACAATGGGAATGAGGTTTTTGGGGATGCAGAGGTCAAAGTACTTGCAATGGAGCACTTCCCGAAACTCTATGATTGTCCTCCTTCTAGCCCT
Organism: Laguncularia racemosa; assembly: GCA_037954665.1. Taxonomy (NCBI): domain Eukaryota; kingdom Viridiplantae; phylum Streptophyta; class Magnoliopsida; order Myrtales; family Combretaceae; genus Laguncularia; species Laguncularia racemosa. The sequence goes on along the minus strand of JBBMOL010000245.1, from coordinate 152,736 downwards.
ACATAGGAGGATCTCAGTAACCTGGTAACTTGAAGGCTGAGTAACCAACAACAAATAGAGTTAGCTCTTCCCTTTACAGATGATGAGATTAAATGGGGGTTCTTCTCACAAGCCAATGAAAAAGCACCAGGGCCTGATGGGTACACTCTTCAAGGACACCTGGGGGATTATTGGTAAGGACATTCTGGAAGCATCTAAGGAATTCTCGGCATCTAGACACTTACTCAAGGAGATTAACTCATCAATCATCTCCCTGGTTCCTAAGATTGCCAACCCATCAAGACTAGGAGAATTTTGCCCTATTGCCTATTGCAACGTTATTTATAAGGCCATCTCTAAAGTCATTGCAGAGCGTATTAAGAGGGTCCTCCCAACCCTAGTTGGTAGAGAGCAAGCTGCTTTCATCCCTGAGCGAAGAATCACTGACAACATCTTCCTTGCTCAAGAATTGATGGCGGGCTATCGTGTACAATCAAGTTCACCTCGGTGCACCCTTAAGGTGGACCTACAAAAGGCGTATGATACGATTAGCTGGGATTTCTTGATGGCTACTCTCCAAGCTATGAACTTTCCTCCCCTTATATGTACTCTTATACAGCAGTGTATTTCCACCCATAAAGTTTTCCATCAACATCAATGGGGAATTAGCGGGTTATTTTCCTAGTAAGAGGGGGTTAAGACAGGGTGATCTGTTATCTCCTTACCTCTTTGTATTGGGGATGGAGATCCTATCTATTCGGTTGAGATGACTGATGGGGAACCCCCAATTCACCCTTCACTAGAGATGCAAGAATGAGAAACTAATACACTTATGCTTTGCAGATGATCTTCTCATTTTCTCCAAAGGAAACCTCTAGTCAGTATCATTGATCAAGCAGACGCTTCAGCGGTTCCACTCTATGTCGGGCTTGGAGGTCAACAATAGCAAGAGCAATATCTTCTTCTCTCATGTTTCCAAGGGTGAGAAGGAGGCCATTCTATCATTTACCCAATTCCAGGAAGGTAAACCGCTAGTGCGTTACCTTATGGTTCCCCTATCTTCTACTAAACTACGAAAAGAAGACTATGATGCCTTGCTTGAGAGAATGTTGTCTAGGGTCACGTCTTGGACGTCCAGATACCTCTCCTATGCGGGGAGATTACAGTTGATCAAGTCGGTCCTCATCTCCGTGCAAGTCCATTGGAGTAATGTATTCCTTCTTCCTAAGGTGAGATGGAGCGAAGTCTATAAACCACTTAAGTGTGGGGGTTTAGGGATACCGGACCTACACCAATGGAATAAGGCCATCCAGATAAAACACATTTGGCATCTATGCAAGGATGGTCCGAGAACCCTTTGGCTAAATGGGTCCACTCCATATTCTTGAAAGGTAGAAGCTTCTGGGCAAAAAAAGCACCTGCATCATGCTCCTGGACTTGGAAGAAATTGTTGAAACTTAGATGCTTAGTCCGTTCCTGCTTTCGTTGGGATCCAAATAACGGTTTTATTATATCACTTTGATCAGACTATTGGCTTCCAATAGGCCCAATGGATTTGATATTCAGCGCCCGGGAGATGGGTAGTACCGGACTCCCTCTTACCACCAAACTTTGTTCCCTCATGGAAGGTAACGAATGGTGCATCTCAGAGGGTGTGCTAAGGAATAATATTCAGATCCCTACCTCGCTCCATCCTGACGCATCAGTTAATGACCGCCTCCGATGGATCAATTCTACCACGGGTGAATATACAACTAAGAGTGGGTATGAATTCCTTATCACCCTAACCCGGGTGTTACCCTGGGCTAAGGTGATTTGGAACAAATACTCAATCCCTAGATACTCGTTTATCCTATAATTAGCTTGGTTACATAAGCTATCCACACTAGACAAGTTGGAATCATGGGGCATGACTTCTACTACTACTTACTTCTTGTGTCAATAGGGTCAGGAATACCACTCTCATCTCTTCTTCAATTGTAGCTATTTCCGCTCAATCTGGAGTGCGGTTTGTGACTACCTTCACTGCCCGACGCGCTTTAAAAGCTGGCAAGGGGCTACATCTCTATTGCTAGCCTCAGTTGACTCCTATTCTCCTGACTTCCACAGAAGGTGTGCCACACTTGTAGCGACAGTTTATTGTATTTGGAGAGTGCGAAACAATGTATGCCTAGGGAATCTTATTTTCAGTTGGGGTTCTGTTGTAAACCAAATTAGAGCTTACTCTTTGATATTGTAATGCTCTTATAGTAGTTTCTTTATCCTTTCTATTGTTTTCTTTGCCTTTGGGACTATGATGTAAGTTTATCTGTCCTTACGGTTGTACATCTTTGGATATTAATAAAATTAACTTATCCAAAAAAAAAAAATGCATAAGAATATAGACAAAAATGATAAAAAAACCAAGTTGTTGCAGAGGCCAACCAATACCTTTCACACACTCAAATGAAACTCCTTGTCTTCAAATGACCCACAATGCTGTTGCAATTGCAATGTCCAAACTTGCTTTTTCACAGATCTTTAGCAACTAGGTATCGGCCTTTGACGCATTTTGCAGCAACTTACAGCTACGGAAAGAGCACAATTGTTACACCTAGGGTTTGACAATGGTAAAAGATTGAAACTTTAAACTGAAATTAGGGTAATAGGGGGATTCTTATTGATTAAGGAAATTGAAACAATAGCTGTCAAGAGTTGACAACTCCAGAGCTAGAGCTCTCCAAATTCTCTCTAGAGAATTCTACTATGCTAACAAAATATCTGAACTCCTCTAACTACCACTCTTAAACCTATTTATAGACCAGCTAAACAACAGCTAAACCAGCAACCAACACAACTAACAAAAATACAAAAAACAAGCTAACTCCAAGTAGAGTTGTAATAACAATGAATTTTGGATAAGACTAGTTTTTTCCCTCAATGAATTTGAACAATAATGGAAACAATGACATCAATGAAGCAGCAACCAAGGTGATAATGACTTTGATAACAGTAAACATACCCCAATTGAAATGAGGATGCGATTATCTTCAACGTTTGACAAATCTAATGGGCCAAATTTGACTCACCCTTCACCTCACAGCACAAAGAATCCATCTCAATCCTTGTGCAACATTACTTCAATTGACCAAATTGATGATAGCTACACTTTTGATGCTTCATCAACAGCAACTGAGAAACAAAAAGGAAAATTAAAAAAGTTACACCATTTTGAGGATTTGTATATAGATCCGTCATTGTTTATCTTCTTCTAGCCAAGAAACAACTGATTTGAAATTTCAACTGTAAAATTTCTATTTTCCAACAAAACCTCAAAACACCTGAGCAATTAAAGCCCTAAGAATTACCATGGCAAAGTGTAAACTAAAACCCCTATCTGAATTATCCAAAAAAAAAAGAAACCCCTATCTGAATTCTTTCTGAGCAGACTGATTTAATGGATTGCAGGTCTGTTGGTGTTGAAGCATTGGGTACTCAAGTAGGCGAGTTGAAATAGAATACTTTAATCGTATGTTTGCCATTTAAGCAATGTTAAATGACATGGAAAACCTTTCATTAAAAATATTTAATCGTATGTTAGTGAAGAAAATATGTTGACTGCCACATAATAAAAAATTGTGTCCCCCATGCTTATTTTGGAGGGTAAGTGCTCAATTTTGAAGAAGTTGGAGGTCTGCAATTTTTAAAGTTTTTAGGGGTGCTTCATATAATTTATCTTAAGATAAACAAGAAACTCTACTTGATCCGCGAGGACAGTAATCTTGGATTTTCCCACTTATGTCGGGAAGCTGTAATTTTCTAGGTGCTGACTTAATGCTACTATCCAAGATCCTTATTTAAGAGGAAAAGCTCTTATACTATGCATTGACTCCTTTGATCAAATAATGTGCCTTCCTGTTCTGGGCCATGGCATGCTAAAGTTAGAGTTGACTTTCTTTCAATTGAGGAGTGAGGAGGTTTCTTTTCAAGTCAGTTGTTTGACCTGTCATGGCAACAATTCTTCCTAGCCTATTTAAGAGTCATCGCCTGAAAAAACATAGATAAATTGGATGGATAAGCATGATCAAAAGGCAACCAACGAAAGCAGGATTGAGAATATGGAATTGATCCAGTTTGACCATGTTGACCCACTTTTTTTTTTTTCCTTTCTTTTTTTGTGTGTGTAGGTATAGTACTGACATAACATAGAGTGAAAACTCCTTTCTAGATAACAAATTCAACTAGTTGAGTTTGGTTCTCTTCTGTGATACAAGTGAAATGTATAGGCAATACAAAATCCTTCTCTCCAGGTTTTTACTAATGATCCTTTCTAATCAATTTCAGCTTATACTTCATATGTTGGAAACAGGAATTCTCATCTCCTTAATCTGGAAACATGCAAGAAATTCAGCTTTAATGACTTGTTTTTCTATGCCATGTTGAGTATAGGGCTGAGGTGTAGGTACTTGCTAAATTTAACTACTGCTTTACAGGATCAAAAGGCTTAGGTGATACTTCATATATCCAATATCTTTATCTTAGCCTCCACTGATAACTTGCTTTTGTACCAGGATTAAAATGCCTGAGACATATGTTGTTCACCTTGGCAATAGCAAGGAACTTATGGAAGTTGCTGAAGATAGTGTGGCAAGAAGGATTTTACGGGAGCATGTCAGGGAAGCTCTTGGAGTGCGGAACGAAGATTTGCTCTTTGCCATCATAAACAGTATGTTTTAAAGGGTGATTATATTTGATGTTAGGAAAAATGTCATAAATGTAATCTTTATTTATTTGTTTATTTATTTATTTATTTTTATTTTTGTAATTTCACTGTTACTTATCAGAAATCTGATTTTAAGTGTGCTTAAGGTCCTTCATCCTGTAGTTTCAAATGTTTGGAAAGAATCTTCTTTTTCTTTTCCATTGACTTTTACCTGAATGCAATCACAGGGAAAAATAGGAAAAAGAAAAACAGGTCTTTTATCACCTTTTCTTTAGAAACTCCTCTAGGTTGTTAATTTTTGCATTATAGTTTTGACTCAAGTGTTGAAGGTTACTTACCACATGCTTTTTCTCCTTGAAATTAGAAGTCCCAATATTTGGATGAAGCTGGGTACAAGACAGCTTACCTTGATAATGTGATGTCCTTTCAAAATGAAATGGCGTAGATTTCCATTGTATCATGGCACATAGTTCATATTAAAAAGAAGCATGATGGGTTCATGCCTTATGGTTTGCTTGGGGTATGATGGCTCCTTGAGATTAAAAGGACAATGTTGGACAGTTTTATATCCATGACTGTCAGATGATATGGGGATTACCTGCTTCTGTTAAAATCCCTTACATTTGATGAGCTTGATTTGGACTCAGGTCCTTCATCAATGTGAGGAAAGTCCTTTGAAGTGTCCAAGGGGAAAATGAGAAAGTTTTACTTATCCACTCAAGTTTGCAGTGATATGTAGCATAATTCTCATTGTGATTCATGTATACAGGTGTTTCACGTGGTAAAGGACAGGACCTATTCCTGCGTTCTTTCCATGAGAGCTTGAAGTTGATCCGAGAAAAGAAGTTGCAAGTTCCACCAATGCATGCAGTAATTGTGGGAAGTGACATGTCTGCACAGACCAAGTTTGAGACTGAATTGCGTGATTTTGTCTATTCTAATAAAATACAAGACCGGGTTCATTTTGTCAATAAAACTCTGACAGTGGCTCCTTATCTTGCTGCAATTGATGTCCTTGTTCAGAATTCTCAGGTACTTTAGGTTCTTTCCTCCTGTTGTATTCTAGACCATATGATTGTCTATGAACCTTGCAGCTTGCTCATTATTATAAATATCTAATTGGTTGGAGAATGCTGTATATTAGTAGTTTAAGCCCTTTATGCCATCGTACGATGCACATGGGTCTTATTCTCTAAACACTTGTTTGCAAATTGCTGTTATTTATGGATATCTGTGAAGCCTCAGTGTTATTCTGCTGCTATTGAATATGCTAGAGGATTGTGTAAAACAGAAACTAATTTCTTAGGCAGGTAACTGAGATAATTGTGTCTCACAAAAATGTGACTTGTATTGCATGTGAAAGGTCTCATGCAGTATAAAGAGTGTACAGATACACAAACGCAGAAGTCTAGATATGGAATCAGTTCATGTGCCATCCTCTCACCCAAGTAGACTAAATTGAACTGCCTACTCTATGGGCATTTATCTTACAAGTTAAACCTGATCAATCCTTTAGATCTTCTGTTTTTTGAGTGGGGAAAGAAGATACGAGACTGAGGGATTCCTTCTGCACATGATTGAAAAGGAGCTCGACTAGTAAAAAGCTCATACTATCCAACTTTGGGATATTAACGTTAATCAAAAGCAGCCTCTCAGATCTTCCCATCTCCTTCACACCTCTTCTTAAATTAGTAGCAGCATTTCTGGGCATTGTGCAGATATCCATTTTCAACCGGGGTCTCTTCTATACTTACTACTGGAGCTGTTGTGAATGCTTCAATTGAATCAATACTTTTTATAATTACCAGAAAACATCAAAAACTCATATTCATGGTAGCCATAATCAGTTGCCTTCTCAGTCCCTGCAGGAAATATCTTGCTTTCCTTTTAATTATCTGAACTTTTCTGTTATTTGAAGTCCTTTATCTGCATTTCGGTCATCTTTGTGGTGTTTGCCTGCCATTTTTTCATAACTTTTCTTACCTGCATTGTTGTATGTTTCATCCACTTGGTCTCTAGATGAGGCCCAATTTCACCTTGTTCACAAGAATCCTTATTTCAAACTTGTATGCATGCAAACTGAAATAGAAATCTCAAATTGGAATTTGTTAGGTGTAAAGTCAAAGGAATTTGAAAGTACTGTTGGAAATGAGAAGATTTCTCTGTTCTATCCCATCTGTGTTTTTCCCATGATAAACAGCTAACTTAGTCTGTCTGGATGCCAACTTATTCCATTTAGGCCCGGGGAGAGTGCTTTGGGAGAATCACAATTGAAGCCATGGCCTTTAAGCTGCCTGTACTGGTAATCACTGAGAATGCCTTAACGTCATTATTAATGAATACATCTGCAGAATTTTGGAGAAGATTGGGATTCCTACTGCAGATGTCTTTACATAGTGGAACTGACTTGCTGTACTGACAAGTGCCTCTCGGTTTACATTGTTTAATTTTCTTTTTTCTACTCCAGGGGACGGCAGCAGGGGGCACCACTGAGATTGTGGTAAATGAGACTACAGGTTTATTGCATCCTGCTGGTAAAGAGGGAGTTACTCCTCTGGCTCAAAACATTGTAAAACTTGCTACTCATGTTGAACGGCGGATTACAATGGGAAAACGAGGCTATCAAAGAGTCAAAGAAACATTTCTGGAACAACATATGGCAGAAAGAATTGCAGAAGTTCTTAAGAAAGTCTTACAGAAGTCAAAAAGCCACATGCGTTCATGATCATACTTATGTGGTGTCTACTTCAACAGCAGGCAGCAGCTTCAGTTGATTTCCTCCACCAAGAAGGGAAGTATGTGTCTTTTGAAAGGAGGAAGGTCAACAGAGACTTTATGTGCAGAATTGCATGAACAAGAATGAAGGGTAAAATGATGGAATAGAAATAGTGCAGCACTGACCAACAAAATTTCTGTGTTTAGAGGAAGAAGTGGCGGGTTATGTAAATTTTCACGGATGCTAATACATATGCTGATTGTGCAGAGATATATGTATTGGTTACAGTAAATTATCTTATTTCCTCCGAGTATGGGGTTGGTTGCTTGTTACTTCATCAACATGAGTTTCCTTGTAATTTTCACAGCACAGAGCACCTATAGCTGTCTAAAAGATCACATTTTTTTGGCTGAACTGGCTAAAATCGTCGTAGAAAGCCCTACAAATGATATTTCACGAGCTATTTATTTTGAGATAGACTTTTCTGGCAAGAATAGGGGCATCACAGTAACTTTTTTTTTTTTTTATTTTAAGCGTTTCATTAGTAATCTTCAGTTAAGACCTGTATCAGATGTTTAAGTTATGTTTGACTCTAAATATTAATATGCAATATTTAGAATGCTCGTTATTAATGGGAAATGCGAGATTATTTTAGAGTAGTTGCATTTTTAAATCATTTTATTATCTTTCTATTTATTATTGATGAACATTTTAGATGTATCTAGTATTTACCTGGCAAGCTCTGGATACCCTTATAAGGCAAATTCTTTCCGGTCATCCTATAACTTGAAGTGGAGCAAAAACTCTATCCCAGGTGATTATCCGGAGATTGTAGCTTCGTTTTATTTGTTTTACATTGTAGCTTGATTGTCATCTTTTGGTCAATTAAAAAAAATTAGATATCAAGTATTTTCTGTACAATTCAGAAAACAATAAGTTTATAATTCCAACACTTGTGCTGTCTACCAAATCAAACTACGAACATATGCCGTAGGTCAAAACATTTAGTTCAATAATAAAACCATGTCAATAAACTCTACTCAGTCCATCTTTGTGAAGTGGCGTGCACTCCAACAAGGAGCTAAATAAAAGAGTAAAGAAAACAAACTTTAGACTCCGTAAAAGACTACATTGACCAGCAATCAAGTATCTTGAAAGCAACAACTGCTAAAGGTTAACTTACTTTCCCCTTCTTGGTTAATTTTCCGGTTTAAAGAGATTGAGTCTAGAACCTACAATAATTTCTTTTAGTGGTGTGGTGGTTTTGTGTTGAAACAATTTGCAGAAAGTCTCTTTTTGATTCTAGTATTGATGATACAGTGTTAGCTAATCATATGCAACTTTGTGATGCAATTAGTCTGTAGGAGGTCGATACCTGAAGATGCAAATACTTGGTGAGATTGCTGGCCATTTTTAATGTAACAAGCTTGAGAAAACTCATCAATCATACATGTACTCTGTGGTCAACTGGGAAAAAAGAGCTTGAGAAAACTTATCAATCATGTACTCTGTGTTCAACTGGGGAATAAAAAAACATGGTAACTCTCACATGACACAGAGACGCCTCAAGCTTAAGGTAGAGTCCACTCTAGCAACTTGGCTGGTAAGTGTAAGCAAAAGTTCAACCCTTAAGGTTGTATGAGAAAATGCTCTCTCCTCTCTCTACCCTATGCCCCAACCCGTACCCCTAGAGGACCACTTCCTTTAGGTGACCCCACACACTTACCTGAAACCACCTCCACCTGCCTAACCCATCTGCAACCCACCACACTGCCCATTAGACATAATGGATTTCTCTAGAAATCTAGATACCACTACAATTGATATGTCCCTAGAGGTGGAGTGCACTGGTTGCCTAAAAAAGTAAAAAGCAAAAGTCACTTTTGCTCATTCAAAAAGCAACCCGGTAGGCAAAGCCAAAAGCGGAAATTTGGAGCCTTGTGCCAAGTCAAACAAGGACACCTTGCAGCAGGGTTGTCCCCACTTATATGCCTGTTCCATCTCTGACAAGCCACAGCAGCCTCTTGCCCTGTTTGTACCCGAAACCATTTTGGGCGATGTCAATGATTTCTAGGAAAAAGAAGTGAACCGAAACCACCACCCACCACCCACTGACCATACTAACATAGCCACCAACACTAAGTCGTATGTAGCTGCTTGTGCGTCCAACCATCCCATGTCCATTGTGTCCAACCATACTGCGTGCAACGCTGACTTCCATCTCCGGTTCATCCCTCCGGCGCGAAGAGGCCCCATTCCTTGGGTGATTATTCCGCAAGCGGTAGAGGAGCATGGAGCAAATTACTGAGAATCCACCCTTGTTGGATTTTTCCTAGGATGGAAATTACCCTACTCACTAGTTAAAACAACGACTTTTCGTTTATGGAAGGAATATGGAATCTTGGATGTCCTAGACAGCAATGAGGGTGTATTCTACTTTAGGTTCGCTCAAGGAACAAACCTCATGCCCATTTTGGAGAAGCATTGGCACTTTGCTTAGAGGTTCCTTATGCTACACAAATGGCGAAGGGGATTGTCTCTTGACAAGCCCCAGCCCACCAACGTTCCGGTTTGGGCAAAACTAAACGCTATCCCTTGTGAGTTTCTGACCGCGGATGCGATTAGTCATATTGCAAGTGGTGTACGAATCCCCCTCAAAGCCGATACTCTGACCATGTCACGATAGAGGGTAAATCATGCTAGAATATTAGTGGAGATTGATGCGCAGGATGAACTTGTAACCCACGTGGAGGTGGAAAGGGCTGATGGTAGTATTGCTTTAATACATGTTGAATATCAATGGTTGCCCCGTAGGTGTGGTGAGTGCAAGGTGTTTGGCCACAAATGTGGTGGCCAAGTCCCAAAACCGCAACCCCAATCTGTGCTTTACCAGCACGCAACCAATAGGGAGCAATGGAAGCCAATCCGTCATTCTGGAAATGGGAAAAGGACGGCTGGTGTTGAGGGGGTAGGAATGGGTCATCAATCGAGTACCCCAAGTTGTCGAGGGATAGGGGAAGATAAGGAAGCACAAAAGGTCCCTGATGTTGAAGGCGCCTTGAATGAGGATATAAATTCAGACTTGGAGGGGGCGGGGAAATATAGAAAGGATCCCTTATTTAAGCTGCATAAGGAGGATGCAATGGAGCTAAGGGTAGCTGTGCAAGTTGCGGAGGAAACTGCGGATAGCTCTTTTGATGGTAGGGAAGTTGAGAATACAACTCCTTCCATAGCCACGGATACTGGGGAATGCAAAGGTGCTGATCAAAAGGGATTCGGGGTGTGCGGTAGAGGGGAGAAGGAGGTGGAGTTAGATGAATTTGAGAACACACCCCTCACCAAACTGATCTCCCAATTACACCAAGTGCCTGGTAGCTCTTCCAAGAATAGTAAAGGTTCTACATCCTCTAGCTGGTAGAAAAAGAAGCAGCGCAAGAGGAGAAGAACCTTTACCTAGCAATTACGAATTTCCCACCCCATATATATAGCAGCTTGGAATACACGGGGATTAAACGACCCCATAAAGGTTGCTGAAGTCCGGAAAACTTGTGAAGCCCAGGGAATAACTCTTATTGGTCTCCTTGAAACGAATGTCAACCCTTCTAACGAAAACACCATTAAGAACGTGATTGGGCATAAGTGGCAAGTGTGGATTAATACAACTGCAAGAAAACGTATTTGGATAGCATGGAAGCCAAGGGATTGGAATGTTAGGGTGGAGCGAGAACACACAATATGTGCATTGTGCAGCAACCAACCTACGTAACAATATAAATTTGGCTACAACATTCATCTATGGATCGAATAGTGACTGGGAAAGAAGATCCTTATGGCTAAACCTTAAGGACCTAGCACCTTCAATGAGCTCTTGCCCTTGGGTGGTACTAGGTGATTTCAACACCACGAGATACCTATAAAAAAAGTAAGGGGGGAACATGAGGATAACTAAAGCTATGGTTGACTTCCAAAACTACATTGCAAATGTGGAATTGGAAGATTTGAGGCAATCGGGAGATCTCTTCACTTGGTCCAACAAACAAGTGACAAACCCTATACTAAGGAAGCTTGATAGGATTATGGTTAATCATTGTTGGCTTAGCTCCCTTTAGAGAACGTAGGCAAAGTTTCTACCACCTATGTTATCGGACTACTCATTAGCAGTCATACACTTTGATTACGGGCATGGGGATAGGCAGACTCCCTTTAAGTTTTTCAACTTTTAGGCAGATCACGGGGATTTCAAGGAGATAGTGAGTAGTGGCTGGAAGGGAGAAGTGAAGGGTTCCAAGATGTTTCAGGTGGTGAAGAAATTAAAACAACTTAAGGTGGCATTTAGAGCCTTGAACAAATCTGAATACTTTGACCTATCTAGCCAAGTCAGGCTGCAAAGGATCACCTAGTCCAAGTCCAATTGAGGATGCTTGCCATGGGTACCTTAGCTTTGCATAGAGGAAGAAAGGGCTGCCTTTAGAGCATATTACCTCCTACAAAGGGGCTGAGGAGAGCTTTTATAAGCAAAAGTCAAGAGTCAAGTGGTTGAAATTGGGAGATAAAAACACTTCATACTTCCACAAAGCAATGAAAAGCTTACATAATAGAAGTGCCGTATACTACCTGACTAAGGAGGATGGTGACATGGACTCTAAGTGAGCAGCAAAGAAATGAGCTAGATGCTCCATACACGGATGAAGAGATAAAGTGGGGTTTTACATCTCAAGCTAATGAAAAAGCACCAGGTCCAGATGGGTACACGGCCAGATCCTTTAAGGAGGCTTGGGAAACCATTGGTGATGACTTGATTGTTGCAACGAGAGAATTCCTTATGTCAGGCCACCTACTCAAGCAAATCAATGCCACAATTATATCCCTAGTGCCAAAGGTGGCAAATCCCACAAAGATGGGGGATTTTCGGCCCATAGCCTATTGCAATGTACTCTACAAGGCAATCTCCAAGGTCCTTGCCGCACACATCAAGAAGGTCTTGCCATCTTTGGTTGGGAGGGAACAGTCAGCCTTTATCCCAAGAAGAAGGATAATAGACAACTTTTTTATTGCGCAAGAATTGATGGCAGGGTACCACTTGCAATCGAGATCACTACGGTGCACATTAAAAGTGGACCTACAAAAGGCCTACGATACTATACATTGGGATTTCCTATTAGCAGTCCTAAAAGCGATGAAGTTCCCTCACCACATGTGTGCTCTCATTGCGCAGTGCATCATCACCCCTATGTTTTCCGTTAACATAAATGGTGAATTGACTGGTTATTTTGTGAGCATGAGAGGATTGAGACAAGGGTACCTTATTTCTCCCTATCTATTTGTACTGGGCATGGAAGTGCTCTCCACATCACTGAGGAGGCTAGCCTCTAACCCCCAATTCTCCCTTCATTGGTGCTGCAAATCTGAAAAACTAACCCATCTTTGCTTTGCCGACGACCTACTTATATCCACATATAGGAATGTTGAGTTTACACGACTGGTCATGAAAACTTTACAACATTTTCACACCATTTCTGGTCTGGAGGCTAACGACGATAAAAGCAGTACATTCTTCTCCAATGTCACATCGAGTACCATAGAGGATATCCTTTGTGCCACTCAATTTCGTAAAAAGGAATTGCCAGTACGCTACTTGGGGGTTCCGCTCATATCTTCGAAGCTTAGGAAGGTGGATTGTGAGGCACTCCTGGAAAAGATCTTAGCACGCATCACTTCCTGGACATCTAAGCACTTGTCTTATGTGGGTTGGCTTCAACTGGTCAAGTCGGTCCTATTCTTTGATGCAAGTATACTGGTCCTCAGTGTTCATTCTCCCTAAGTCTATTATATCAAAAATCGACCAATTACTTAGGAATTTCTTATGAAGCGGTCAACCTAACACATATACCAAGGCCAAAGTGCATTGGGAGAATGTGTACAAACCAATGGGGAGTGGCGGGCTGGGAATCTCGAACCTAATTAAGTGAAATAAGGCTATCCAGATTAAGCACATTTGGCACCTATGCAAGGAGGGACTGAAGAGCATATAGCCAGAATAGGTACATGCTACCCTACTAAAAGGGAAAAGCTTTTGGTCTGCTAAGGCACCTACTCTATGTTCATGGTCTTGGAGGAAGTTGCTAAAATTGAAGACTGCGATTTGAAGTTGCTTTCAATGGGAACCCAACAATGGGTTAGAGATATCACTATGGGCAGATTATTGGCTCCCGATAGGTCCCTTGGATACAATATTTAGTGCTAGAGAGAAGGGCAGCACGGGATTCCCCTCGACAACGAAACTCTATTCCTTAATGAATGATAATGAATGAAGTATACCAGCTACTCCGTTTTGGAGCAACATCCATATACTAGCCTCCCTACGTTCGAACACCTCTCGCCCATACCGCCTTAGTTGGATGCATTCAAGTTCAGGAGAGTATACCATCAGAAGTGGCTATAAATTCCTATGCCCTCTAGATACTGCAATGCCATGGTGTAAAGTAATATGGAACAACAAATCCTTATTGAAGCACTCCTTTATACTTTGGCTAGCTTGGTAAGGAAAACTAGCGACCCTGGATAGAATGATCTCATAGAGGATCTCAACGCCTGCAACATGCTTTCTTTGTAACCAAGGTAGGGAAAGCCATGATCACCTTTTCTTCACTTGCAGCTACACATCGATAATATGGGGTTTGGTTTGTGACTGCTTCCAATGCCCTTCCTCATTTCGTACATGGTAAGGAGCCATAAGTGTTTTGGAGGCAATAGTGGATTCGTCGGCCCCGATAGTTAAAACATGGAGTACAGCTCTTGTAGCGTCAGTATATTGTATATGGTGTATGCGTAACAGTGTATGCCTAAGGGGAAACCTATCTGCTGTTGGCTTTATTATAAACCAAATTAGAACATACGTTAATCTAATGTAGGATAGAGTCTGTACTGCCTAAAAGCACTATGTTGCTGCATTTGTACCATTGTTTTATTTTATTTAGCCGTTTAGTAATATAAACTGTTTCTTTTGGATTAATAAAACTTACATTTATCTAAAAAAAAAAAGTTCAACCCTCAGTATTTCTAAACTCAACAGGTTTTCAATATGTGAGGTGGAAACAATAGGTGGAGCTAAGTTTTCTCGATTTTGTAGCATCACAAACTTTAAAGTCAACAATTATACCAAATGCATCCAATGAAAAAGACATACTTCTCTGCAAGTTATTTAGATGCATATTGCCACAATAAAAGAAATTCTGATAGTTTCAAGCGGCATTCTCTTCAAATCAGAAAAAGAACCAAAAAGGTTAAATTTGCAGCCCAGAAAGCATCCTCTAGTCTGTACATAATTGCAGAAAATAGCTAAGAAATCAAGGACATTTAGGGTTTGATGAATCATTTCGCAGTCTCTCCTGATTGAATTGAGCAGGTTTTGTAAACCAGGTTGTATAGAGAAATTGCTTGTTTGGACCAACATGGTTGCATATAAGCCTAACCTTTTGTCTCTCCCTCATCCATCTCAGTACAATTTTCATGTGCCTTTTGCTTGTCAATCCTTGCAACCCAACATCCTGAAATGTGTTTCCAGACAATAAACAGTAACATTTAGATAGCAAGACATAAATGTAAAACCTTAATGAAAACTCTGGTGTACCAGAGGCCAAAGGAAATATATGCATTTGAAATTAATTCTTTTATGGCTTTCCTATATATTATTTCTAATCTTTGGGGCTTTAATGTGTGCATTTTAATTTATTAACTGAGTGGTAACACTTTCCCAGCCAGATTGATATATATAATCGATAACACAAACTAATGATATCTTATGCTCATATTCACAGCCATCAGGAAGGTCAAACAACAGGGCATAATTTTCGTTATTGATGAAAAACCATGCTCGTGACTTTAAAACTTACAAAGTAAAAAACTGACAATATGTGTTGCTCATTGAGGATAATATATAAACCTGCCCTACCAGCCCCCCACACCCCTCCACAACCAGAAAAAGACTACAGACAAATAAACTGAAACAAAATCGCATGCAAAATGTACCTTCTAGAGAAGTACATTTCATTATTCCACTATGCATATTTAACGTTGGCATAATATCCTTGGTATCAATGTGTGGGGGGAGAATGGCTTTCTTATTCCAATACCCACATTTTATATCTGCAATTGTCAAGGCACAAATATGGGACACAGCTGGTCAAGAACCTTATTGAGTTACTACAAGTGCATAATTACCAAGGAGTAGTTGGTGTGCTGCTTGTCTATGATATAGAAAGAAACAATAACTTTGGCGATGTGCAAAGATAGCTTTGAGTTAAAAGACCATGCAGATTTAAACATTGCCATAATGATGACTGGAAAAAAAAATTCAGACTTAAACCATGTTGAAGCTGTTTGAGGAGTGGATGGCCAGACTGGCTGAAAAGGAGGGTCTTTTCTCTCAGGAGATATAATGTAAACCGTCTCAAAGCCTTTTTCAGGAGTGGATGGCCAGACTCTGACTAAAAAGGAGAGTCTTTTCTCCCAGGAGAGATAAGCTTGATGCAACAGATTTTGAACAAGCATTTCAAGCTGTATTGTTAACTGTATATGAGCAAGAAAACACGGCCTTGGAAGCTCAGGAAGATGTAGCAGCCACTGCAGAGAGGAGGTGCAGCATATTCTAATCAAGTGTAAAGCTTAAGATAGATATCTCGAAAAATGTAGAATGATTAAGATGCACTGCAATCAAACTGTAAAGCTTTTGGTACAGAACTCTTGTTTCATCTATCTCCAGTTGTGAATAAAGAAAAGCCCCATTCACAAGGTACTTGAGTTTGGCTCCACATATATCTGAGTTTGATATCACTTTAGCTCAGGTGGATGCAATCTTCAACTGATTCAATAGAGCTGCAAGCCTAATTGGCTCTAATTGAGCTCTGGTATATATGGAGTTTTACTAAATTCAAATTTAAAATTGGTAGAAAGGAATAATATTTTTGTCTTAATAAAGAACTGAAGTGAGCCTAGTCGAATCAAACTCGACCTGTGTACTATTAACCGAATTCCATGGTTTACACCTTTAATGTCCAATCAATTACTTTGTTGGATGTCCTTGCGACAAGAGGATCAAGTTGTTTTTATTTTACGAATAAGAAACATCTGCTCAAAACTGACATCAATATCATGAATAAGCATCCATGGAAAGGCAGGTACAAACTAATGAAGGCATTCAAACAATTTAATAATAGAACTCGACCATCGCAAGGGTCATCCAACTAGTTAGCATGAAATTGAGAAAAATGGAAGCAAACCCAGAAGGGTTAAAAGAGAAAAAGGAGAGACCTTGACATGTTCCCAAGTTTCAGCAATGGTCAAAGGACCATGTTCTTTTAGAATGTCGAAGATGACTCTGGTGATTGTTTGGGTTTGCTCTGGAGGAGTTTTTAGCTCTATGGGTTTCATCTTGGGTTTGGGTTTCTTTGCAAAATATCTAATGGCAGTTCCAAACATGATTAGACCACTCTTTTCTGGCTCTTGTGGAAATATACCCAAATCGCTTCGATCGACTTCGAGAAAGCAATCCAAAGGGAAGATCTTTCCGAGATAACGGGTTCGATACAAAGGGGTAGAACGAGCTTTGTTTCTGGGGGTGAATGGAGATCGTCCGTAGGTATTCAGTTCATGCACCTCGCTGCCGAAATGCACCTAGGTGTTGCTACTTAGTTGTCCACGTAATACCATTTGAAAAATTCTTTTATTGTATTTTGTAATTACGGTGAAATTGGTGATTGAGATATATAAATTAAAAAGTTAAAATTAATATATTAAAAAGATATATTTTATATATTTAAAAAAAAAATTTAATTGATATTTTTTAGGTGTAGAATAGTTCAATTTTATATGAATTAATTGATATTTAATTTTATAAAAGAGTGTGTATGTATTTATATTTATATTTATATTTGGTATTCTTAGTTTTTGACAGATGCAAAAAAAATCCAAAAGGTAAAAAAAAAAAAGATAAAACAAATAGACCTTATGTCTTACGTTTTTATATATGAGAAATGATAAATTGCAAGAAAAAAGTTGAGAGTCCACCAACATTTTATAGAATCTTATTAAAACTATTCTTTCTTTTTTTTTTATTGTTTATCAATTTTTTCTTTTATTTATTTATCATGTTTTGTTTCTATGAACTCATAATGTTTTAAGGGGGGAAAATGTTTAACTAAAATATACTAAAAACTATAGGCGCTTATTTTTGCTCATATATATTTGATCTTAGTTTAGAGTAGTTTTACAGTCAAAAGTGCAAAAAAAGAAATGAAAAATGAGAACATGAGGGTCTTTTCTCTCCTTGCTCTATTCTCCAATGCCATCTCAGATAGCTCCTAACATCAACAACGGACCTTCAACCCCAGCGATCACCACTCCAAACATATAATAACTCATTGAACACTCTTTCCACGCTTAGTTTCACCCAACCCACATCCTTATACACCAACTCTATAAGGTCTATTTTAAGGACTTAGACCGAAATCTACTAGGAATTGGACCCTCATGCGCATCATTCTCCCCAACTTCTTTATAATATGGCAACAAATCTTGAATGTTGAATGTTATTTGCATATTATATTTGTGAGTACTCAAAAAATTGATAAGTCAATTTAAGAACAACACTTGATATTAATACCATTTTAGTAAGACCATTTCATAATTTCATTAAAGTTGGAATAGGAAAGATGCACAAAAATTAGGAAAGTTATTATGAGAACTAGATAGATATTTCTATATTTGTAAACCAATAATGTATATTGATATGTTCCTTATATGCATAATTTGTAGAACCATGCAAACATAGTAGTTTTAAAGACTATATGTTGCAATATAAGTATATATATTCATAAATAAATCATATCTATTATTTATATGTTTTTAAAAGATTACATGCTAATATTTATGGTTTGTACATTTCAAGAAACAAATAAATAATACAAATCTATTAAAATGTATAATTTTGAAAGAAAAGGCACATCTTTTTATGCATTTTTTGAATAGTTTCCTTTTACACAATTTAATATAAAATAACATAATTTTTCATTTGAAACATTATATTTTCAAATAGTTACAATTTTTATATAATTTAATATAAAACAATGCAACTCTTCTTATTAAATGATATTTCACTTTTATAATTTGAAAAATAATAACTCCTTTATGATGAAATTTAATTTCATTCAAAATCATCAAATAGTTACATAATGTATTATAAACACATATTATTAATATGTTAATTGTCATATCTTTTAAATAAATTTATTATTTTTATCATTTAGTATACTTTAAACTAAAGTCTACACATGGTGTAGGGATTTTAAATAGTAAATCTAATTTTAGAATTTTTTTTTTGTTATAGTATCTTTTTAGTATTACCTTTTTGCTAAAATACCTCTTTAATTTTACCTTTTATGCCTTATACATTTCATGAAGAAATACCTCGCTTAATGTTATACTAATAACTTTTGAAACAAAAAAAATTGACAAGTAATTACTATGTTTATGTATTACAGAACTCTTCTTTTCTTTCGCGTTTTTACCATTTTTATTCATCTCTTAAAAGTAGTTTTCTTTTTAATTGCAATCATGATGTCTAATGGTGCTTTAAAAATCTTCCTTAGTTATAATTCAATTATAGGTATTTGGTCTTTTATCTTTGTTAGATCATTCATTCATTATTATTATTTTTAAACATTTTATGACAATTTCGTCGTACTCTTCTATTATTCTCAAGTGCAAAAATTTTTTAGGTAAAAATTGTGTTAACTTAATTGCAATTCTTTCCTATTTAGCTATTATGGCAGATTTGACTTTGACATTTGTTCCAAACAATTTAGAGAATTTGTTTATATTAATGGATCATACTTCTCTTTTATATGTAGTATTAGTATATTATTAGTACTTTTTTCTATGTTTTCAATTGAATATTTAGTTTTAGCACTAAAAATTTTATTAAAGAAATTTAAAGATTATCTATAATTTCATAAATAATAAGTAAATTCTTTGGGTATTCATAAAAAGAGAAAACAAAAAATTGTTTGTATATGTTCTTTTAACACACTCTATATAATATGTTGTTCTTCTACTGCATTTTTACCTCTATCTAAGTTTACCTTCTAGTCATTTTAGGATAAAAGTACATAATCTTGATTAAATAAAGTAAATTCTTTGGGTATTCATAAAAAGAGAAAACAAAAAATTGTTTGTATATGTTCTTTTAACACACTCTATATAATATGTTGTTCTTCTACTAACATTTTTACCTCTATCTAAGTTTACCTTCTAGTCATTTTAGGATAAAAGTACATAATCTTGATTAAATAACGGTTACGAGTCCATGAGATAAAAAAAAAGAAACACAATTTGTTTAATTGTTGTTTGAGTTGGATTTTGCATCCTCTTCTTCTTCTTCTTCTTTGTTGTGCACATGTTAATGTTATCATGCAAGACCTTTATATGGTACGATATACTTTTCTCATGTTTATGCTGCAATCTTAAGTTATGGATTTTTATTCCTCTTTCACCTCACCATAGCTAACTGCACAAAGTTTGTTCTATTTATTTTACTTTTTACATTTTGTTCTTATTTGATATCTTTTTCACCTTCTTTTTTCCCCTTATTTACGAATGACATATTTAGATCCTTAGCAAATGAGAGATAAGTGCAGCTCCTATGCATAAGCAAACATTCGTTTATGTTTTTTTTTCAATATTTTTGAATTTGAATATTAAGTTTTGTAGTCAAGAAAATATGTTGGTCATATTTGATGAAGATCACATTAGGAGGATTGGTCAAAGGATGATCAAAGATAAGATAAGGAGTTGGGAGCAAAGAGCACGAGCTTATTCGAAGAGCGGATCACGAAGACGAAAGTCAGGGACGAAATCAAAGGTTGACAGCTTCAAGATTATTGCAGACTGCTGGCTTAAATGGCCAGCTTTTGGAGAAGGTCGCCGGCCTAAAGTGACCAGCATAAAAATGCATTGAAGGCCGATTTGGAGGAAATTCAAGGTCGTCGGCTTTGAGTGTTAGCTTAGGTAGAATTTTAGGTTGACTTTAGTCAAATTTAGGCCGCCGATGTATATGTTTTCCTTAGTTGCAATTAGGGTTTTTGTTATACGTTTTTGTATGCTTTTATTGTAAGACTATAAATAGTCATCATACATTCATTTGTATGGATCTTTTGGCAAAATTTATTCATAATTTGAGAGAGATTTCTCTTTGGTTATTTGAAAAACTAATTGAACTTATCATATTTTGAATCCATGGCATTCATCCCTTAACTTATCAATCAATCGTTCCATAATCAATTGTGGCATTATCGCATATACTAAGGTTCTTGTTTCGTTTATAGACAAAGGGTCATGGTGTCCATTATTCTTGAGAGACCTGTAGGTTGTGAGGTTAGCGAATCGAGTGTTGGGTTTCGTCACGGGTTGGTGGGGTTCGCATCATTTGGTATCAGAGCAATCGGGTTTGTCAGGATCACCTATCTTGTTATTTCAATTACCTGTTCTTAGATTTAGGGTTTGGATAAAAAAAAATTATCCTTTGAATTTCGAATTGTTGCAAGTAGATTTGAGTTTGATTGTTGTTAGTGTTGAAAGGTATTGTACACACTTCCTTTCTTCAGAGTAAAAAAAAAAAAGAAGAAGAAGCAAAGGCAAGAAAAGAAAGGAATTCGTATAAAAAAAAAAGCAGTGTTATAAAATTGTGTTTTAGAGTTTGAGGTGATCCTTAATTGAGTTCTTAGCGTTATGTGAATCTCGTCAAATTGTGATACGAAACTGTTAATGGGAAAGTTGGGTAAATTTATACAGGAATAAATTCGATTGGATTGTTAGTTCCAAAAGAATCAAAAAGAGAAATTTTTTAGTAGGTAAGGATTGGTGAGAATAGTAGAGTGATTTGAGTGAAACACGTGAGTAAGTGAATTTGAGAGATTATATTTTATTACTCCTAACATTGTCTTGTGCAGCAATATGTCTCATAGAAAGTCTTTTGAAAATGTTGATGGGGAGGAGTTTGTTGCTTAAGAGAAGTTGTTGGTAGCCAGGAGAGTTTGGAATGTGCAGGTTAGAGACGAGAAAGAGGTGCAAAGGGAGAATCTTTTTCATACTAGATGCTTAGTTCAGAATAAGGTATGTAGTGTGATTATAGATGGTGGGAGTTGTACTAATAAGGCAAGTGCAACTATGGTTGAGAAATTATAACTTTCCATTAGTGAGCATCCTCGACCTTACAAATTGTAGTGGATGAATGATAGTGGTGAAGTGAGGGTGGACAAGTAGGTGCTAGTTACTTTTAGCATTGGAAGATACAAAGATGACTTTTGATGTGACGTAGTTTCGATGCAAGCTACTCACTTGTTGCTTGAACGACCATGG
Organism: Laguncularia racemosa; assembly: GCA_037954665.1. NCBI lineage: Eukaryota > Viridiplantae > Streptophyta > Magnoliopsida > Myrtales > Combretaceae > Laguncularia > Laguncularia racemosa. The sequence goes on along the minus strand of JBBMOL010000245.1, from coordinate 130,927 downwards.
CAGTTTGATAGGAGGGTTAAGCATGACGGCTTTACCAATAAGTATTCCTTTGAGCATAATCAAAGGCCAGTTACTCTTGTGCCTTTGACCCTTAAACAAGTTTATGAGGATTGGCTGAAATTGCAAAAAGAGAGTGGTCAAAAGAAAGAGAGTGAAAAAGAGACAGTGAGCGAGAGTCTAAAAGAAAAAGAGAAGGAAGATGAGGTTTGTGAGAACATAAAAATAAAAGCCAAGAAAAAAGAATTTTTTTTTGAAGATCAAGTGAGGCTACAAAGAGAGAGTGAACAAAATGGAGTTAGTAAAAAAATTAAACTGAGCTCTATTTCAGAAGAAAATGAGAGAAAGTCTGCGTCAAAGGAAATTGAAAAGAGAGGAAGAACATTGAGTGATGAGAGAAAAGCAGAGTGAAAAGAAATTTTTGATAAGAGACTTAGTGAGGTTAAGAATGTTCTATTTGCAGGAACAAAGAGATCTGTTGAGGTACATGAAAAGGCTAAGCTCAATATTGAGCTACAGAAGTAGTGTGCTAAATGAACTAGTAAAGGGTGTTGTCAAATTCTGAGATTAGGTTTAGGCGCACATGTGTCAAAGGCGATTCCCAGCATAAAGGCGATCAAAGAGGCTTCCAAGAGGCAAGGGTCCATTCCGAGTCCTTGAGTGCATCAATGACCACATTTACAGATTGGAATTGCCAGGTAAGTATCTAACTAGTGCTACTTTAAATATTACTGATTTGAGTCTTTTTAATGCAGGTTACGATTTGAGGACAAATCCTTTTCAAGAGGAGGGGATTGATGATGATCGCATTAGGGGGATTGGTCTAAGGATGATCAAAGACAAGATAAGGAGTTTGGAGCAAATTGCACGGGCTTATTCAAAGAGTGGATCACAAAGACAGAAGTCGGGGACGAAATCAAAGGTTAACAGCTTCAAGATTATTGAAAACCGTCGACCTAAAAGGCCGGCGCGTAAAAATGCATTGAAGGTTTGCTAGTAAGCCACCAGCTTAAGTGGCTGACATTGAGAAGATAGGCTAGCTTGGCGGAAATTCAACACCGCTAACTTTGAGTGCCGACTTAGGTAGAATTTTAGGCCGACTTTAGTCAAATTTAGGCCGCTAGTGTATAATGTTTTCCTTAGTTGCAATTAGGGTTTTTTTTTATACATTTTTGTGTGCTTTTGTTGTGAGACTATAAATAGTCATCACACATTCATTTATATGGATCTTTTAGCAAAATTTATTCATAATTTGAGAGAGATTTCTCTTTGGTTCTTTAAAGAACTAATTGAACTTATCGGATTTTGAATCTGTGGTATTCATCTCTTAACTTATCAATCAATTGTTCCATAATCAATTGTGGCGTTATTATCGCATATACCAATGTTCTTGTCTCGTTTATAGACAAATGGTCACAGTGTCCATCGTTCTTGAGAGATCCATAGGTTGTGAGATTAGCGAATTGAGTGTCGGGTTTCATCATGGGTTTGTAGGGTTTGCATCAATATTCAATTCGATGTTTATGTTGTCGTGATTCCTAATTGCAATTATATGCTATTTATTAAGTTATAATATTTAACTTCCCTAAATGGAAAGAAGGTAATAATTATTTTGTTTATCCTAAATTGTAAATAGAAGGAATATTACATCAACATGATGATATATTACTATATGTTGAAGATCTTATTTAGATTCTTTTATTGTCCTAACTTTTTGAGATTATTTTTTTTAATAATACTTATTCAATATAAATATTAAGTCATTATTATAATATATGTAAAGCCACTAGCCTTTTTTTCATTGTTATAATCTTCTTGCCATTTATGATTTTTTTTTTCACGTACCATTCTATTATTAATATATGTTTTCAGTATTAATTAAACAATAATATTAACACAGAATTTATAATAATTTAAGAATATATATTATTAAAATATTAATTGCAATGATCTTTTAAGTAACTCTATTTTTTTTTAGTTTTTTATATCTTGTAAAAGAAATCTGCGCACTTTACTCATTATCGTATTTTAAAAATAAGTGCATTGTTTAAGTTCATATAAGAGTATTATTTTGAAGTATATTTGGTGTTTCTATAAGATATATTTCTTTATATCTATATATCTACATATATTCATAGATTTTGTACGCAATCTATAATTATGTTTTCTATTCAACGCAACCACAACTTTTTTTTTTTAAAAAAGAAAGAAAAAAAAAGGTGAATGTTTTTGTAATTACCTATATAAATAAGTTTCCTCTATTTCATATGTCGATAAATATTAAATCATATTTTTATACTCAGTATTACAATTCTTGGAATAACTCATTTATGTAAGTTGTAATTTATACAAATAGATGAACGACAATATACATTAAAAGTTTCAAATCTCCTCTCCTATGTCACTAATAAAAACTTATTGATAAACCGTCAATTGATAAATAATAAAATGTTAATATGACTTAATAGTTAATACACCATAATTATATATGCACAACGCAAGATTGAAATAGTGATTGGACGCGATTGCAAATATATATATATATGATCATGTGCACATAGTTTTTACTGAAAAAATAAATAAATAAATAAACAAAAATAATTTTTTTTGTACTATTAACGATCTCCATTTTAATATAAATTAAGGTATTATATTATACCAAAATAAGCGACACTACATCAAGACAGTCAAAACTTTCTCAACTTGAGTTCCCTCAATCCTATAGCGACTTTGACACTGAACTTTTTAAAACAAGCAACTTCAGCATCAAAAAGCAAAAAGCATCAAGAGCAATGAGAGAGAGAGCTCTAACTGAAGTTGCTCTGTTTTTACTCTTCTATCTTGCGATCTTTGTGTTTTTGACTTAACGTGCATGAAGTACATTTTGATGAAATCCATATATGTTGTTGAAGTGATAAGATGAAACGACCAAAAAAAAAAAATGGTAATAAATTAGTGATAGTTAAATATTGCTTGGGTTGAGACTTGAGAGCTTGAAATAATAAGCTAAAATGTGTAGAAGCTGTTTTTTTAACTTTTTGGGAATTGCAAGGAAGAAAATGTGAGCAAGTCCCTCTCCTCCCCTGCATGAAAAAGAAATGGAAGAAGAAGACAATGACTGTGGTAGCTCCTTCTTGTTCTTGTTCCAGACCATTGACAAGATGAAAACCAAAGGCTGTTTTCTTTTTTTTTTTCCTTTTTCTTCTTTGTTTTTCTTTTTATTGTTATGATGGTCCTGCTCCGTGTCCGAATGCAAGAGAGATGCCAGATTATGAATGAAAATGAAACTGCCATGAACCTTTTTAACCTGTCATGCATAAGCGTCTCTCTAATTATTGTTCTCTCTCTCGGCTATCACACGTGTGTTCCACCATTAGTCTATCAAGTCTTAATTGCCTTTTTTTGTCTTGTTGACGATGTTTGAGTCTTGTTTTCCTTCTTCAAAGCTGTCTTAGAGTGTTGTGTTTCCTTTAAGCCACGTTGCCTCCATCCCTACTGTAAAATCTGGTGATATGGCCACTAAGAGCTGGGGACTTCAGTTTTCTTTCAATTCAATATGATTGAAAGTCTTGTTGTTCACCCAACTATGGCAAGTGAAGAGGAATTGAAGTAGGAACCTTGATGTGCTAAGTTTCTCAAGTCTGCAGCGTGTGCAAGGAATATCCTTCGTCTCCCTATGACTAATCTGAATTGGCAACAAAAGATATAAATGGGCTATCTTATTTCCTCCTCTCCTTTAAGCGGTTGGGCCAACAATTTACACATAAATCGCTGGGTTTCATTTTGTTTTTCTACTCAATTGCCAGGCTAGGTTATATTCTTTTTCATTGTTAAATGATTGGGTAATAATAATAACAACAACAACAATAATAAATAAATAAATAAACTAATAAATAATAGTGATAATAATAATAACAATAGATTTAATGATACATAAGTGTGTGTACATATGTATATATATATTCATGTGGTTAATCTAGATATTGCTGAGTAATGTACATTCATTTAATTGACGAAAAACCTTTAGTTACAATATTTAGTATCAACATAGAATTGATACAAACACTTTTTAACTTATTGTTTTCAATTTTACGAAAAGGCTTACATATTTATAAATAAAAATATTTTATTGCAAATAGGTGATTTATCGGATTTTTTTGTAAGTTTTTTCAGGAGTATAGCAATTTAATAATAAAACCACAGTGAGTAACTCTTTATGATTACTATTATACACTATTTCGGCCTTGGACCCTAGGAACCACCTTTGATGAGCCCATATATAAGCCGGATGCATCTTTAAGGAGTGGTCGCATAAATATGGAAGGTAAATCTAATTTACCTAGAACATACTCTATTGAATCTTTCTTGAAATAAAGTGAGTGTCTATGTGAGAGATTTAATTACCATAAATATCACACCACTCTAGCACTATAAATAGAAGATTATTCAAACCAAGTAGGAATTTGAAACTCTAGTAACACTTGATTACCTTTATCATTACCTCATCGTCTAACATGAGAATCGAGTGTACACATCAGAAGCACTTTTGACGCTTGATAGCTTACGTTTGTTTGTCTTGCAGGCTTATTTTGCTTGATTAAAGACCTATTGTGGCCCAAGACTAATTGAAGGCATAAGGAGTAATCAACAATTGGCTCTCACTGTCTTAAGGCCAATGATAACTCATGATTGGCTCAAGATTAGGATGAAACTCTAACAAGAATTTCCTTGGCAACTGCAACCTTTCAACTAATGGAAACAACAACCCTCAGGCACCACATGCACCATCACACGCATAACAAGGCAATGAAGACAAGGTTGCACATCTCAAGAGGCAGTGGCTGAGAATCATTGTTTGCAAGACCAAGTTAGTGGAATAAATGGGAGCTTCAATGTCATTCTTAGTCCCACTACGAGTAGTAGGGCAATAGTGTTTCACGACACAACTTAAACGTGCCATAAAACCTAAACAGAGCTTCTAATCAAAGAGGTGATCAGAATAATAGCAAGAATGACAATTCTAAGACGCATTCCAAAAGATCCTTAGCTGATCAATTAATTGATGACATTGACAACAAGATTAAGAGCCTCAATGAAACCAAGGATACAAGAAAACCTAAATTGTGAGACATGTTCACTATAGGAATTCTCCCTTTACTCAAGAAATTTGAGATAAGTAACTTCTAGCACATATTTGAATTCCTCAATTGGAGTTTTACATTGGGATGACCAACCCCTTTGAGCATCTAAGCTATTACATAGCTTAGATAAGTCTTTTTAGCGTCTTTGACGTCGTAGCTTGCAAGGTCTTTCCTGGAACACTCAAGAAAGTTGTGTGCACATGGTTTAGAGGCCTTAAGCCCAACTCTATCCCAAGTTTCAAAGAACTCGCCATGCAATTTTGTTAGCATTTTTTGATGAGCAAGATGCTTGAGTGAGACTTTGCAACCCTCAATCTCATTAAACAAAAGCAAGACGAGACACTCAGGGATGATATCTTAAGGTTCAATTGAGTGACGCTCAAAATCTCTAATGTTGATATGAGTGTCGCATACTTAACATATGGCATTGTGCTTGTAGAAAGGAAGAAGGTTAAGGCCTTAATGCAAAAGGTAGCCAATATACACTCCTTAATGGGTAATTGTATAGGAGAGCATATAGCTTATCACTTCTCAAGTGCCTTAAACCCTTAGAAGTTGAGCACCTTCTCATTAAGCTTTATGTCAAGATTTGTAGCAACCATATCATAAGCTAGGCCTCAGCAATTAAGGCACTCAAAGCAAGATATTATTGGCTTAACATAAAGAGAGACGCCAAGGCCATCGTGCAACACTGTGATAAGTGTCAAAAGCATGCTCCAGTAGACAAGTAGTAAAGAAACAAGCCAATACCAATTACGAACCCTTAGCCTTTCATTCAATGGGGACTCAACATCTTTAGACCATTCCCTAAGGCCATAGGTTAGTGAAAATACATTATAGTTGTTGCTGATTACTTCATGAAGTGAGCAGAAGTTGAAGCAATAACAAAAATCACTAAGCATAGTGTAAGAGATTTTGTTAGCCAAGCCATACTTTGTTGCTTCAAAATACCAAGTGCCTTTATCATCGACAATGACACATAGTTTGATAACCTCAAATTCAGAGAGCTCTGTGCAAAGTATAAGATTAAGATCCACTACAATTCGGTGGTCCACTAGTAGTCAAATGGGTAGGCTAAGGTTGCTAATAAAGTTATCCTGTAAAGCCTCAAGAAAAGGATAAACTAGTATAAAGAAAAATGGTTAGATGAGCTCCCTTATATATTATGGGGCCATTAGATGACTCTAAAAATAGCAATTGGGGGAAGCCCATTCAATTTAGCTTTTGGAACTGAGGCCATTCTCTCCATCAAGCTAGAGCTACCTAACCTTTGTACTCGCAACCTAAACTCCCAAGTTAATAAGATCGGTCTCCAAGCTAATCTTGACTTCCTAGAAGAACTCAAAGATCAAGTAAGCTAAAAGGTAATAGAGTACCAATATCAGATAGTAAGGTATTATGACAAGAAAGTAAAGTACAAAGCTTTCTAACCTTGAGACCTCGTACGTAGAAAACTTAAGGCCATCGGTTTAAGAGAAGGTTAGGGTAAATTAGCTCTAAACTAGGAAGACCTAGTTTGAATCCGAAGAGTTGTCAGACACAGAGTATATAAGCTTGAGAGACTGAATGGGCATTTGATACTCAAGACTTGGAATGGCAATAATCTACGTCCTTACTTTAATTAAAGTGTTATAGTTCACAATCTCTACTATAGTTGATGTAAATGAATCAATGCTTCATGAACACTTAATAAAATTGTTCATATATCAATTTATGTAAATTTTACATTTTATAGTGTTTTAACTTGTCTTATATAAGAACATGAGCTCTTAACTCAATCACGTGTGTGTAGTTAATGAGAAGTCTTAGGCTTCATCTAAGTAATAGGACGTACTGGGGAACTTCACTTAGATACAAAGCGAATGAACATCTACCTCCCAAGTGGTCAAAATTGGTTTGACTTGTATTTTATGCCAGTATAAGGAGTCTCTTCATCGACTAGGATTAAGTTTGATCGATGAAGATATTCTGACTAGGGAATTAAACCCTGCCCATGTGATGACTGATTAGACCTAAAACTAATCTACAGTGTTTTAAACTAATTGACACTTAAAAACGATCTATAGTATGATACTCGATCAAACTAAAAATTGATCTATAGAATAGCACTTGATTACAATATATCTTGATATATGAAAATATGATATGTAATAAAATCAAGATCAATATCAAAAGGAAACAAGAAGTTCATTTCAATAAACTTAGAATTTTTTACAAGGCTTAGGTGTCAGCATACCAACCTTATAAAGTTTAACAAAATAAGAAAACAAAAGGAAAAAAAAAAAGAAAAGAAAAGGAAATACACCCGAATTAATTTAGGATATCTTTACAAGGGTTGAGAGTTGGCTCCAATAGCTCTTCAATGGAGGGGATATAAGGCTAATCTTGATGTTGCTCAGGGAGAATAGGAGGCTGGTCTTGATGTTACTTGGACGGTAGAGGAGGAGCCCCTTCACTTGGAGGAGGAGGAGGCAACTCTTCCTTAGCTGTTAGAGGAGGTGGTGGTAGGTCTTTAACTATAATAATAGTAAGCGATGGAGGTACATCATTATCCTCTTGAGCTTTAACCTTTGTCACCCTCTTAACCTCCAATTCCTCATTGCTCCTCTAGAGGGGGTATTAGGTTCATGTATCTTCTTAATAAGCTAGCTTAGGTCGTATGTTAGATCCCTCTCATAGATCTAGTGCCTCATCCTTTGTTGGCCTTCCTACATCACTTTTATTAGTTGTTTAGTGTACTTGATAGCCTTCTCCCAATAGATTTTGGTAATGAGGTAGGCTTTCCTTTGAGAGTATCCTCTTTGCAAAGAACGTTGATGTGACTAACAACCTCTTTTAGTTGTTTCTGTAATGTTTCCAACTTAGACGTATCCTTCGAGCCCTTTCCCAAACCTTAGCTAGCCTCTTTTAACAATCCTCCTTGATTGCCCTAAGCTCCAAGTGAGCAACTTTGAGCTTAGTCTTTGTTCTCTCCTACCTTTGCATGAGAAGAATGTTACATTGGTACATCTGGTTAAACAACCCAAAATAATAATCACACTTAGCAAACTAATCTTGTACTTGTCGATCTCCTTCAACATAGGCACAAAGTACTTCATGTGTGACTTTAACCACTTGCAAAGCAACAACTGTAGAGAGAGAGAGAGAGAAGGAAGAAAGTAGAATAGATAGAGAAGCAAAAGAAGCGATATCTTGATGATATTGGTAGAAAGGTGGCCATGCATCTAACTCGAGGACATTACAGCCATAGCCCCTTTTGCCTCCCCTTATTCCCTTGAGGTCAAGGCTTTTTCGAAAAGGTCTATCCAACCTATTTCGGTAGAAGTTTTTTGAGCCATGACTTGAAGAGGAATCTAAGGAGACGTTGAGTCTAGCATCATTTATGGCTCATTGCTTCCCCTCCACTCCTTTTTGCTTTGAGGAGCATCATACCTCCTTTTTTAGTGCCTCTTAATTGCAGCGTTGACCTCCTTGCACAAAGTAATAGGTCTTACCTCGGTTTTGCTGGGGATGGAGATGATCTTGTTTTCTTGAGGCATTTTAGGTGCTACCATATCACCTTGTTGGTGGTCATGGCAAAGCCCTTCAGCATCTAGAGTTTTAGCCTTCCCTTTCCTAGTAGTTAAGGGGAGCTAGATTAGCAGTATAAGGAGGCTCGAGGCTTTGAATGACAATACCCCCAACAAGGGCCTTCTTCTGAGGAGGGGCTCCTAATGCAGCCTTCTTAGGCCCCTAAGGTTCCTTCTTCTGAGAACTTACTTGGCAACTAACATGGTTAGACAAATAAATGGGTTTTAGTGGTGTCGTTCCCACAACACATATGCAATTGGGTCACTGGAAAAACACATGTATGAGGTTTACCAAACAAAAATTTAATGAGGGGACCATCCCTTAAGTAGTAGTAGATGAATACCCCCCTTAAGCTAACCTAATCTTAGGTACTAACTTTTACCCTTCTCCCTACTCCTCCTCTACCTTGCTTTGATCTTTCAAGGCCTTCACTTGTAATATAGCCATGGCCTCTAACCCTCCAAGCATCCCTATGCCAATCCCCATGAACACCTTCATCAAGTTTAGGGCATCAAAATGCCCTCCATTCTCTTTTAGGGCTTTGAGTAGTATCTCGATCTAGTGATTATCGTTAGGTATCAATTTAATGGGCTTCATCCTTATTGGGTTCACCTAATGAACTAAAATGTCTAGCACCTTGAAAGTTTCAATCACCATAAACTTCTCTTTCCGGTCATACATTGGGGACACCAAGCCATCCATTAGCTTTACCCCTGGATGGTTTGATAGATAAAACCACCTTAGTGATGGTCCATACTATTGCACTCCATAGAAAAACAGGAACAATTGAAGGGTCGGCTTAACTCCATAAGATTCACACAAGCTCTTGAACGCTACCAATAGCATGTATCTGTTTGACACGAGTTGGCAAGGGTTGACGTAGATATAGTTAAAGAATTCTTTCTAGAAGTCACCGAATAGTGGCAACAACCCAAACTCCATAAACCTTTGATATATATAAAAGAGGATTATCCTCCATCAAGGTAACATTCTTGTCTTCATACCAGGTTTGACAATCTAGCCTTTAGGCAAAGGTGTACAATACAACTTAACTGCACTTGCATTAGCTTTGCAAATGGTGCTCTTAATCCCATTAAAACTTGACTTAGATGTGGAAGTCTCATTGAAAAGAGGTTTGATTAGCTTGCGATCTTCTCTATCATCAGGATAAATATCTAAAGCTAACTCTTCACAAACTCCCTCATCCCCCTCTCCATCAAATAACTTTAACACTATTTTGTCCACCTCTTTAGCCTATACTATGGGCACTAGGGATTGAGTTGAAGGTCTTGCCATGTTTGTTGCCATAGCTTAAGGAGTAGGGGATAGCTCCTCGAACGAGATTCGATATGGCATAAGAAGATGAAGAATTTTCCATACTTGAGATTTTGATCCAAGAAGAAAATGTAATGTGAAGAGGATTAAATGGATGTGAGAATTCGTAAAGAAAGCTAAAGAAATTCGAGAGGAATTAGGAAGAGTAGGGAAAGCCAAAGTGTGGAAAATGCCATTTTGATGCCTTATATAGGTAGTTATAAGGCAAATACACATTCTCCAATGATGTGGTAGGCTATGACATGTGTCTCCTCACTATTACAAATGGTTATGATTTCTTTAGCCCTTATAGTTATATAACTTCACATCATAACATGTGTCCCTATGTATTAAATGCCTTGATTTATGTGTGTGCACTTGTACTTAAATTTGACAACTGAAGTGAAAAAAGTATGCTTGATACTCTTCCCTCACTAATAAACTTAAGGAACTAGCACAAAGCTTAGAATTCACTCACCTTTACTCATCATCTTGTGTCTAGGGTGATGAGGTTAATTTCTAGCTCAAGCCTTCAAACTGCTTGACCAAGTGCTTCCTTACCTAAACAAGTTACCTTCTTAGCTTGGAGAAACTCTAACAAGCCTTTGCTAGTTGATAAATTGTCCATGAGCTAAAAAGCATATGCTTCGTACGTAAGGTCGACCACAAAGCTCCTTAGCTAGGATAAGCCTCCTTGGTCGGTAGACATCTCATTTGATGTTGTTGGGCCTCACCCCATGGAACTATAGAGCTTGCCCTAGCCTCTACTCTCATCATCGCCTTGTTGTTAATGAGAGTTGGGGGCAAGTGTTATACACTATTTCAACCTTGGGCCCTAGAACCTACCTTGAATGAGCCCATACACAAGCTAAATGCATCTTTTAAGGAGTGGTTAGATAAATATGGAAAGTGATTGGAACTTAGAGTTGACGTATTGGAACTTATTTCCTAACCTCTGGTGTTCAAAGGGCGTAAATCTAGGTTACACATAGTTTTTGGATGGCTATGTGCATTGTTGCATTCATATGGTTGTATCATACATAGTATGTTAATGATCGATAACTTGTTTGCTATTACTTGCAATATGATATGAGAGATGATCTCATTGAGTAGTGATGGCTTAAACCCCAATCGTTTTCTTTTGTAGGTTATATTAAAGCTAGGTTTAGGTTAGGATCCATGTGATGAGGGCTCAATATTCATATCTTAAAGAATAAGTGTAGGATGGAATATTATTTAGTTTAAACTTTGGTTGTGTGACAAGAAACCTAAAACTTAAACATTCTTTTAGTTTTAAATTTATCTTCTTTTAAATTTTATTTGAACTTAGGTCTTTGGAAGTTGTGACTAGCCTATTTTACAATTTGGTAGAGGATAATGATTTTCTATAGTTTTGGTAGACCGTAGAATGTTAGTTTTTGTAGATATTTTCTTTATAATTAATTATATGTATTACCTTAAATGTGAGAAGAAAGATATAATTAGAGTCTTACAAACTTTAACTTGCAAGGTGGTTTTCATATTGTAGGTATATATGTTATATGATGACTTTAGGGTAATTCTATTAGACTCCCTTTAGGGTTGTTACAAAATTCACCCATCAAATCAAGTTTGCATGCATTATCATTTACCGTTTCCACTACCTTAAATGGACCTTATGCTTATGACATCAATTTCGACTTCTTTTTTTCTTGAAACCTCTCATTTCTCATATGCATCTATGCCTAGTCTCTTAGGTTGTATACAATTCTCTTCCATCCCTTATTTGCTTACCCCTTATACTCTTTCATCTTTTTCTCTACCAAAATTTTGACTTTCTCATGCAAACTCCTTGCAAACTCAACCTTTGCCTCTCCATCAGGATTAACCTATTTATTAAAAAGTAAAGGTGCCAAAGCTAGAAGAGTAAGGGGATTAAACCCATGCACCACTTCAAATGGAATTTTGTTAGTAACACTATAAACATATTTAGTATGAACAAATTTAATCTAAAGCAAATGAGTATCCTAAATATTTCAAATTCTTACCTACCATAACCTTTAGTAAAGTATTAAGAATGTGGTTGATTATCTTGAGATGTCTATTGGTTTGTGAATGGCAAGAAGAGATATAGAGTAATTTAGTTCCCAACGTTTTCCATAGAGTTTAATAGAAATGGCTTAAAATTTAGCATCACAATTGAACACTATGCATTTAGAAATACCATGAAGATAGACAATTTCTTGAAAGAATAGTTTTGCAATATAGATAACATTGTCGGTAGTTTTATAAGGGACAAAATTAGGGATTTTGGAAAATTGGTCCACAATAGCCGTCATGATCTCTTTTTGATATTTGTTAAGGACCAGCATCAAGAACTCGGTCCATGCATTAAAATAAGTGAAAAGTGTTTCTGGAGTTAATGAGAAGGATTAAGAGAGAATGGGGTTGCAAGGAGCATTTTGTGGAGTGTTGTTGCTTGCAGATAGGTTGAGTCAGGTGTTAAAGTGTATTGGAAATGGTATTATAGAGACTAAAAGTGTAGGAGTTGAAGTTTGTTGCTTCATAAGTTTGCTTGCCGCATGAGAGTTTTATAGATTTAAGTGAAGTTTGGAGCTCACCAAATGTACTCAAGAGCTTCCATTGCAAAGATCAACCAAGTGTAGGGATATAAAATGAGCTCTAGAGCTCAACAAGTGTATTTGGAAGCTTCTCTTGCCAAGAGCAACATAATGCAAGACAAATGTAGTGAACTTTGTAGTGACTTAAGCATACTCTGAAGCATGTGTCTATAGAATTTTGTTAATGCACTGGTTTGAATTCAAAAAGTTGTCTTTGATGTCTCTTTCCTTTTATTTCGTCCTAGAAGATTTTGATGTATCATTTTAGTTTTGTTTTGTTATCTATAAATCACCAAAGCCTTAGTAGTTGTTTTAGATTGGTGACTAGTCAAGTTTCATAATATCTTGTAATGAGAACAAGTATAAAAGCTTAGAAGCTCTTCTTTGATAGGGTAGTATATTTGTGATATTTTTATGAACTTTGGGAAATTATATATACTTAAAAGCTTTGGAAATTCATATGAATAAAGTGAGGAGCCATCTTGTGTGATTTGAAAAACCTAAACATATTTTTTATTGCTAAATGTAGCGTGAAGACTTGTGTTCATGATTCTTATTGACTCGCATTTATCAAATGGGTTGTGGCGACTCACCAATTATTGTTAATCATAATGCTTAAGGCTTATAGGCATGGAGAGATATTACTTTCAATGATTATCATTTTAATTGTTCCATAATTTTAAGACTCAAGTGAATACAATTCTAGCCTATAATCTCCATGGATTGGGAGTACATCATTTGGTATTAGAGCATCTAGGTTTTTGCTTGACTCTCTTGTGTCTGATCTTTTTGTTTATTCATTTGTTTCAATGAATTATCTATCTTTTAAAGAACCTTTATTAAAGAAATTGTTTATTTTTTATCAAATTCACAATTTTTCATCAATTTCATGTCATTATTATTGTCAAAAATTAATAAAGTTACTATCAACATTTTCCTTGCCATTTATTTTACATTGCATAGTTCTATTGTCATTATGTCACATGGAAGTGTAACAATTGAGCTTTATCACAAATTATGGTGATTTTTTTTTATTTTAATTAAATTTAAGAACAATCAAACTAATTGAATAAATATAATGGATAAAGTGTTGGAAAAATAAATAGATAGAAATAAAGAAATCAAACTAACATTTAAGTGGAGTTCAGTACGTCCCCTACTCTCAACGATCATACAATGCCTCAAGCCAAGAACTTCACACAAATTTTATTGAACTCACAAACACAATGGTTTAAAGAGCCTACACAATGTTTCACACTCTCAAATTCAATTATTGTGCAATATCTCTAAGAATTCACTCCCTTACAAGTCCCACATCTTTTCACTACATTCTTCACATATCTCAACATATGTGACTAATAGAAATGGGTTTTGAGGGTCTCATAAGTTTTAATTTCTCCAAATTGACAAGGAAGACTCCATCTATGTGCTTCCTTTACTAAAAAGTTTATAATAGTGCTAAAAGGAACACAAAGCATACCATACGTTAAGAGGTAGTCATCATCCCTAAAGAAACCATTTCAAGCTCCTTTCTCACAAGAATCATACATACTAGAAAATTTTGGATCATCTTCATAATGACACTTAAATAACTAAAGTCTTAGAGTTTTAGTTCACATCATGTTGATCAAAGCATACTACTTAGATAAGGCATCGACTACCATTTTTGCATCACCACTTTTGTGTTTTATGATGTAGGGAAAAGTCTCTAAAAATTCTATTCATTTAGCATGACACCTACTCAACTTTCCTTCCCCATGAATATACTTAAGGTTTGGTGTGCACTTTAAACTCTCTAGGAAGAAATAGTGTTGCCATGTTTTTAGAGCACGGATTAGGAAATAAAATTTCTTATCGAAGGCAGAATACTTAAGATGATGGCTATTCAATGTTGCATTAATTAGGCAACTGATCTTTTAGCTTGCATAAAAATGGCTCCCAACTTCATCTCAAAGAGTTTTTCAAAATGGGGTAAACCAACATGAGAACAATGCATAACTTCCCTTGTCATCCCTATGTCTCTCTCTATCCTTGGGTTCACTATGACTAACTAGTTTAAGTGATGCAATTGATGCAAATTTGGTTTCTTTGTTGTTGCCTATCTACTTTAACTACTAGCTTCATAACATCATTTTAAGTTTCGTATAGTTATAGCTCAACAACACTCAAGATTTCATAATTCAGTCTAGTAAGAAAACCTAGTAATCCTTTGCTCTTTAGGCTTAATTACCTCATCTCAAAATTCTTTCACCTAGTCTTTAATACCATATCAACTTGCCTTAAGGTCTAGAGTTTCAAAAACAATTCCTAAAGATAGTAATTAGGAATGAAGCGCTTGTACAATAGTCACTCTCCTCCTCTAGTATTCTAGATTTTGCTACTAAAGACCTATATACTCATTGAATTCTAAGATTGTCATTCACACTTAATGCACTCATCATACTCTTAATATTCAAACGCCTTCTCCAACACTAGTGTAGATATTCTTTAAGTGAACTTCCCTCTAAAATGTGGAACTTTCATCCTAGTTGTGATGCCTCAATTTTGAGGATTTCAATCTATACCTAGCACAACTTTAATGCTGTCATCACTAGACTCCTCTAATTCATTAGCTTCCCTTCCTTCTCTCAATTATTCACTCCTCATTGCTACTATAGGAGAACCAAATGCACCTCTTTGCACATTAAACCAAGCATTTAAGGTGCACATTGACTTAGAAATCTCATGCATTTGCTTCTTTAGATTCACCAAATGCCTCTCATATTTCTATCATGTCCCCTTACATGGTTGTTTTCCTTATTTCACCAAAACAACATCAACATGTCGCAATATTTATTTATTTTTTTAACACACTCAACCCTAACTATCAACATTACTCGCTAATCACAAATTCCATGCACATAATGATTGCACCCTAAGGGAACTTTACACACATAATGGCTCCACAAATCACATGCGACCTAACTCATAATTTTTAGATTGATAAAATTTAAGACCTACTATACAAATCTCCATGGAAATGCTCACCTCAATAAGAGCTTTAGTATCACTATGATGTAACTAAAATCCAAGATCTAAATTTTAGCATAATTAAGAAACTAGATCTCAATTGTTGGGTTTAAATCTAAGATTTTTAGATTAATAAAAGTGATATTTTTATGTAGTTTTTTGTGTCTATAAGATTGGAAACTAAAGATATGGGCAATTTGAAGAATTGGAAATGAAGTACCAACTACTAAACTAAACTACTACCAATTTAGAGATTGATATTATGCATGATTTGTGAAACGATCAATGAAATTAACTAAAAAACTCAATATTACACATAATATTTTAGTTATCAGATGTTACTCACAAGTGAACAACAATTGAATATGAGAACAATTCTCAATATTCACTCAAACAAGCTTAAAGAGTCTCAAATGTTTGATGACGAAGGTCTAATTATCACTATCACATAGCAGAAACACTTTTAATAGGTTAACAATGTGATCAAGAGGTAGGGATGTAGTACAACAAAGTAAGTAATCACTAAACTATACCTTATATTTGTAATTAAGGAGTAAAATGAAATAAAATTTGCACAATAAGCTTCACATTTGGATGACAAGTTGTGTCATTTAAACGAGCCTTGGCTTCACTTGAATGTTTAAAGGCTTCATGTTTTACTTCTAATTGATTTCATTTGAATGCCTTGAGGTAATGTTCTAATCTCCCTATAGGTTGTTCAAACAAAGCCTTTCATCTTAATTCATCACTACCCTCTCTCGATCAATTCTTGTCATGCCCAATAGCTAGCTTATTAATAAGCTATAAAGGAGTCATGTTTATAGCTATCAAAGCATGATGGTCCTTGCAAAAAGTGCATAGTGGTCTTAGGTTCAAAGATTTATTGCAACGGTTCACATGAGAAAGAATCAATGATGCCTAAATGTAGTATTCCCCAAACTTTACAGTGTATCTAGTAATCCATTAGCTCAAACTTTTTCATTTACATCTTTACAAATCTAGTTCCACGATTGATAAGTATAACTTAGGATCAACACATGCGATGATCTCATATTTGTGTTTCTACTAGATACTTACATGATCATGAATCTTTATGAGATTGATAATATACCATTGAAGCCTTTAATATCATAAGTTAAAATCTTTACAGAAAAAAAAAAAAAACAGAACAAGTAAAAGATAGGGCTTTTAATAATGAAATTTATTCCCAAATACAAAATGGTCTTAAACTACCGGTGCACACACTAACACTATAGTACATATTGCGTAGAATTAATAGGCCAAGGTGTGTAAATATCTTTTAATAGCCTCATACTAGATACGTGAAGAGCTTTGTTGACAACTACATATAGATAATCATCTTCGAGCAGCCGTCCATTCAACAAGTTCACTTGCTAGTTTATTAACAATATTGTTGTGCCTACCAACTTAGTTGCATCTGCATCGTAAATGATATGGTTTCTGATAATAACAAACATTTAAGGTTGTCTTTTATGGGGTGACAGGTGAGAACTGTGACGAAGTAGGCTGTTTTTTATTGGGTGACAGGTGAAAACCATGACGACGTGGTTTTTCCGACTTCACGAAGCCTAACCACTTGGTGAACAGCAGCTAATAATAACAAATCCAACTCCTATATAAAATGCACTGCATATCGGAATCATATCTTTAATTTTGAATATATTCAAATGTTATGTATGAGACCTGAGGTCAACGATAAATACATATTGAAAAACGAAAGAAAAATATTAATGGATAACCTTAACGCTATGTTTGAAACGAGGGAAGAAGTTGGAAGGGGTGAAAAATTAAAGAGAAAAAAAAAATAAAAAGAAAAAAAGTTATGAATTCCTTTACTTGGATATGGAAGGAATAAAAGTGAAAGGAAAGTTAAAATTATAGTTTTATATATACTTTTTGGGTGATTACATGGATGAGAAGGATTTGAATTTGATTTATTTTATTGATAGATTAAAGTCTATATTATTAGGTAATAAGGGTGTTTACATAAATTTATTTTTTAATAAAATATTATAAAATGTCTTTACAACTTAAAGGTGTCTTTTTCCCCGAAAAAGTATTTTATTTTATTTATTTTTAATGCCTTCTGTATTTCCTCAAATAGGAGATAATGCTTTTTGTGGGTCTTACATAAAATTTCGGCTCCTAAACAAGAGAAAGTGTATTAAAAATCTTGTCTTCCTGCCACTTTCCTTTCCCTCTTATTTTCTTTCACCAATATTCCAAACATGACCCAACAGATTGAATAATATTCACCCATATCCCATTTATTTATGATAGATTCTAATGTCAATCCTCATCCAAAAAATAAATTCTAATGACAATTCTTCGGTCTATCCGATAGATAGAGGAAAAAGTAAATTATAAATTTTTATGCACTTGACTTCTCATAAAATACATAACTGATATTCAAAAAGGTAAAAAGTTCCTTTTTTTAGGAATTTAACAAATATATCTAGCACACATTAATGGACTTGTATTTCGTGTGTGAGGTTAACTGCTATTGCAATTATTAGGGAAATGGAGATTTAAATCTGATCAATTTCGTTAGGAGATTAATGTTCAAACTGTTGGATTGTAAATACCAAGAATGTCCTCTATGTGAATATCGTCCTTTTTCATTGGCAGAGCATAAATTTTCAGATGACTAGATTAACCAAAAAGAGGAGAAACGCTGAAAATATAAGATATAAACCAAGAAGAGTAATGATACAGGCAAGAAAATTTTAACCGGAAAGGTAAAGCAAGGACAAACTAGCCTTTGACAAAGTTGCTAGCATTCTTTTGCTGGATGGTTAAACTTCCCTTGAAAGCGTAGGGATTGTATTAAATCACAAACCCGTCAAGGACTATATGAAATAGCTGGGATTGACCAAATGCGCCACATAATCATCCAATCTCCAACCTAATGTGCCACAAAACTTTGGTTTGAGGTTTATCCGAAATCATATTTAACTAGACCATTGGTTATGGATGACCATTTTTAGTGTAATATGATATTAGGAATGTAAACCTAATAAGATTAATAAATATACGATATGAAATTAGTTTAATATAAGATATAAAAATGTAGTATAATATAAATAAATATGATTTTAGATGAAGAAATAAAATATGAGTATAGCACAGCTCACAACACATATGAATTGCCACCATTAGTCAATGGTTCAAAATTATTCGAGAAATGTGGGTTTTTTATCTAGAAGGTTTCTTTTATTTGCGTGGAGAAAAAGTTTGCGTGGTAAGGGAACATAATGGCACTAATATATATTTGCATTGGTCAATCTGAGCTTTATAAGTTTAGGTGTATCTAACCTACGGGACTGGCGATCACACCGTGTCGTCACCTGGATTTGTCAAAAGAGTTGGTAAGTCAACTTTATCTTTATAACTAATTTATCAAATCAGTTGCATGGTCTTAATCTCATGTTACTATTAAAAAAGAAAGAAGAAAAAAGAGGGGTTTTCAAGATGACCAACTTACGTACTCCACGCGTTCCATTTAGACAGTACAAATTCATTGGATTCCACCTTTCTTCACTCAAAGTCTGGACTCCGGTAACATCATTGACGGCATATAAAAATATTTAAGATACTTCAGCTATACCAGATTCCATGGTTAGAAGTTTCTTTTTTATTTTTTCTTTTGTAAATTAGATTCATAAATTATAATTTAATGACATGTGAAAATTTTAGGGGATGAATATTTGTTATTTGTAACTTTATATCTCAAGTATGTCCACCAATTATGTATATACACTTGGCTTGATTGAATAAATTTTCGTGATTATACATTAATTTTTTATTCATATGTGTACTTGTAATTGGCGAAGATATATTCGATATAAGGAATTGGGAATGGTAAATATTTATCTATGAAATGGTGGAGGATCGAATTCACATGGATTAATAAGGAAAAGTGAGAGTTGCATATTTTTAAGCCTAAGGTTAAGAGTATTTAGTAAAGGTTAGTATGAAATTTTCAGATAAGTTGGATAAAAAAGTCTATTAATCACTTATTTAATGGGAACATCAATGGTAAGCTACCATACTAGAACTTTTAGAATAAATGGATAAAAAGGTTTATTAATCACTTATTTAATAGAGGAGATCAATGGGCAAGAAATCTTCTCCACCTCACTAGATGATAGCTGATGTCTTATTTATTTATTGTTCTTTTGTTTTTGACACCTTGATTAGGTTAATTTTTATTATTTTCATGACATATGTTTTTGTGATTTATAGTGGTTCTAGTAGTTCTTTTGAGAATTTTTTTTTTTTACTCATTTATCCTTTGCAAAACTTTGGTCGTACAAGTTTGCGATTTTTTTATTCAATTGCTACAATATTTGTTTCAAATCTATACTTTCCTTATATTAGTGATTTATATACCTATTTGTTTTTTTTTTTTTTGCTTATCCCTACCTTGTTTTGATGATAACAAAGAGGAGGAGCAATATAAAAGTGGAAAAGTACAATACTGAGGGGGAGAAATGTTTGAGTTGTGTTTAATGTTTAAATTGGAGATTATGAGGGGAAATGATAATTAATCATAACAGCTAAGTGAAAGTAAATAAGAATTTGATTATCAATCAATCTCAAGCATTTAAACACTTAGCATTCCACCCTTTAAAAGCTCAAATAAATCAACATGATCAATATTATAGACATCAACACAAATATAGTTTTTCAAAATCTATAAGTTTTTTAAAGTTACCTTTTTAGAAAATTTTGTTTTATCATGGCATTTTGTTATCATCAATAAGGGAGATAAGTTAATTATCTCATAAAATCTTATTGATAACAATTTACTATGTGATGTGTCTTACGATAAATTTACTAAGTGTACAATTCATAAGTGCCATGAAGTAAGAAGAACCTCAAAAGAACCTAAGTATATGTGGAAGAATGTAAGAGGAACCTAAATATGTGCTTAGACAATTGAGAGAAACCTCCAAAGAACCAATGTGTGCTCCACTAGAATAGGGAGTTGAAACTCTATCAAAGAGGAATGGGAATCAGAAGTCTAAACCTAATCGTAAAAGGTTGCAAAAAAAGTTAAATTCAAATGATGCTAATTGAGGGATTTTTTTTTTTTTTTTGGGTAAGAAACAAGTTAATAGAAGCCAAGTTCTAAAATTATATAGGGTTTATCAAAGCAAATGTTGAGGAGAATTTGGTTGCATGATGAAATCTAATGAAGGACAAGTTAGAAGAAATTAAGTTGGAAGTACAAGTGGTTCATCAAGAACAAAGACTTATGGTGTTGGTTTTGAATACAAGCTAGTTTTCAAAATAAAGAAAGGGATTGATTTCAAAGACAAGGTGGTTACTGTTTTTTTATAACAAACCAAAGACCTTTCAAAAGACTAAATCTAATAGACACAATAAGAGAAGTTTTTGATAGTGATATTGTAGCGCTTAGAACGTGTAACATGATGGCCCACTATGTGTCCTTACTAGATAAGGATATGTTAAGGCTCTTAACCCTAATCCGATACCATTTAAGCCCGACTTCTTGTTAATCACAATCAGATAACATTTAACAATATAACAATTAACTTAAATGAGTCCCATACACAATCTATATACTTCTTCAAGAACACTTTAGATGTTTAACTATTCTAAACTCTCCATTCTTAAAATTAAAATAAGTCTCATAATAGTTCTTAAGCTTCGGCTGATAAATCCTCACTTAATCCCCATAGTAATAGTAATAATCCCCTTCTTGCACATTCGACACTAGGTCCTTATCATGGGTTGCATTTTCATCTGTGCCTACACCTAAAAAAAAAAAATCCCTGAGGGATGAGCTGATACCTATTATGTATAACCAGCAAATACACAAGCATGAACAAGCAAAAATTCAGACACATGCATCAATGTAAACATTAAAACATCATACAACAAGTTATTATTTCACTTAGTCCACATATCACCAATGGGGTACTCATGAGCCCGCCAAACATATATATGTACTTAATACACGGTATGATTTTAGGAACTATATTGTAGACCTCAACACCCATGGGTCCTTAAACCTTAAACCTTAACTTACCTAGATCATTTCTAAGCATGACTCCATTAGAGACAGTGTCACACAAGGACCATTGGGGTACTTCTTAGGGATCTACTACTATAGGCCTTTAGGCCAAGAGAAACACATACAACAAGCAACTTAAACCAATTTGCAACTATCCTAACAATCATAAAAAAAAGTTACATGTACTTGGAGTCTTGGTCTTAAACACGTCTGGTCTTGAGCTTAAAGTTAGTTTGAAATCTATCAAAACACTAGTAATTCATTTTTAGTACTAATCTAAGAATAATCTATGCTTCTTAATTCTATTCACTTAACCGTTATATGTTTCCTTCTCTTACTCTATTGAGTTTTCTAGGGTTTTACTAGGTGTTTAGGTTGCATGGAAGTTTAGATAAGCATAAATTAAATTGATAAAAAAAATATTTCTAAGTATATGGTCGTGCTTTAGGCAGTGTACTTTGGCATGGTTGGGATAAATGATCTTGTAGAGTCATCATATATCTTTCTTTGGATTTTAGCATTTTGGCATGCCTAAATACACGATCGTGTAGAGTGGTCATGTATCTTTCTATGGATTTTGATATTTTAGCATGCCTAGGTACATGGTCATGTAGTTGGATGTGTACCTTTTAGTGGATTTCCATATTTCGACATGCCCGGGTATACAGGGAAGTTATTCGTCCATGTACCTTTTTATACATAATGCAGAATTTTGCGTGGGCAAGTACATGGGCGTATACTTGATTGTGTACTACATTGGTCTTCGGGAACTACTTTTCCTCTTTTCTAGTTCGTTCTTAAACCTAATTTCTATGATCCTAAGTTTAATTGGGTCTTAAATTTATCAATTCCTAGTGTATTAGGTGGATTAGTAAACTTACTTGTCTAATTCCGTAATTCGAATCCCTTAGTCACTTGATTCTACGTTTGTTTAACCCCTTTCTTGATTTAGATTCTATCAATCATAACGTAACACTTGTATAAATCCTTTATTCTATAATAAAAAAATACTAATTCGATCATAAGAACCCTTACCTAATGAAATTGGGTTTGGTCCTTATTGTTGGTTGCTAGGTCACCTTAGGGTTCTCCTGAAGGTATCACTTATTTATCACTGTGAGAATGGTAAAGAGAGGGGCACTAGTTTAAACTTGGGTATATATACCCTATCCATGAAATGACCAATTTACCCCCCATATTTTATAAAAATCACACTTTTGACCTTAGCTCTATTTTACAATAAATATTAAATGAAGTTTAAATTTTCGGGTGTTTACAGATATTTATGTGGGTGAATCTTATCTTAAATGGACGTTAATTCAAATCTTTTTTGAATGGGGAACGAGAATATTACATAGCCTGAGGAATTAGGAATGGAATTATTCAAAAGTTATTTTCTTTCCTTTTAGACAATTATTTTTATTCTTGTTTAGTATTTTCCTTTTTCATGACAGTTATTTTATATCATGTATGAAAAAAGTTTATTGTTACCCTTTGAATGAGAATTGTTATTAACTCTTTTCGAGTGGTGTATGATAACTTTCATCTTGTTGAAAGCATTTGTCTTTAATGATCTCATCAATTAGGATATTCTTCTAATTGTGGTGATCCTTTTAATTGATTTAGTTATGGATTATATCGGTCACTTCAATCAACCTCATTAGATTTCCATAAATCGTGGGACATATTGGTTGTGGAAGTTTGAACACCCTTTTCTTGGTACAATTATTAAATCCTAATTCGACTAGTTGCTCATATCCTTTTATCAGGGTTGATTTAAAACATTCATACAGATACTGTAATAACATTTTATTTTCTGCATCATAAACCCAAATCTTGAAAAAATTAAAATTTCATTCATTGGTTGCACTTCTGATTGTGACCTGAATCCAACCTATGGAATTTAAGCACGTTAAAGCAAAAAAACTCTAAGAGAGAAGAAGTAGAAGGTCAAGTGGTCAACAATAGAAGCAATCAATTTTACAAAATTTCAAAACAACAAACTGGATACCTATATCTAAGAGTTAAATGTATTTGGGTAACAAATCAAACTAAGTCCTTTTTATAATTTCTTATGTGAAGATTTTATCTATGTTATGCTACAATAGCCAAGAAAAGTTAAGATCTAAAGATATCAAGCTTTCGAGATTCAAGGAGATATTTTCGAAAGACAAGTTGTATACGTTTGCAAAGTTAAGGAAATATTGTAGTAAGGTTGAAACACAAAGATTAGCTATTTGATTCATATTGTCCAAGTTGTAGTTGATCTGATCTAAAATACAAAGGAAATTTTTAATAGTCATTATTTTGAAGATCTTAGTAATGGCTATTAACAAAGAAAAATCTTTTTGAACATTACAAGACAAAACTATATGAAGTAGTTGTTCATATTCCAAGATTACAAAAAGAGTGAAAAAGACAATCAACGAGCGAAATCATCATTTGCTGCATTCTTAAGCTCTTAGTGCAAAAGCTTGATATTTTACTTCATATCTAGAAGTAAAACCTTGTTCTACTAGAACCAAACATTTGAGGAATTTTTCTTTATAATCCCTGCTTTGCTTTGTTGTTTCGAGTGGTCTGAACTATTTAGGAAGTTGGATAAAATTTATGGTCTGTAAAATTTTTAGGTTCGGGGTATGAGACAAAGCATTTTCTAATTGGTGTTTGTAACCCATTTTTATTCTCAAATTGTAAATGGTGTTGATATGGAAAACTATTTCCTTAGGATGGAGTTAAAAGAAAGACTAACATACAAGAAAGAACCTTTGTTTTCAAGATGTGTCTTTATAGAGAAAGTGCATAATTCCCATTCTAGTAGTCTGTTTTCACTCTTTGAGAGGAAGAGCTTGATGGTCGATGATCAGTTGAAAAAAACACAAAATTTAGGAAGAGACTTTGAAATATCCCAATTATATGGTGACACAACAAGAGTATTGTATGCTTAAAGAGGGAAGATTGAGAAACACTTAATTTGGAAGTGAGAAGGTGCAAGATTGTTAAATACATAATTCTATCAACACTCGTCAAAGTGTCTATAAAATCACAATATAGAATTGTAAGTTTATATAATCAACGCAAAATGACTTTTAAAAACTATAGATATGTTTTCTAATTTTGAAAAAAAAAGAAATATAAGATAAAAATAAAGAAATTAAGCATAAAGATCAAGAGTTATATTATTATAGTGCAATATTCTAGTATAAGTTGTTATGCTAATGCATATAACTATAATATAAATAATATTTCTAATATGAAATGTATTATAACATAAATTATAACTATAAAAATGCAATCCTAAAACAAATCACCAACTCTCCCTACACCATCAAAATTACTGTTAGCTCTCTCTTTACTATCATTATCATCATTGTCATTTTCTTCATCAATACCATCATTGTTATTGGTACTACTATCATTTATTAATGATATCCTTATAGTCTAACTCTAAGTCCTTTGAAGTGTTAATAGTATTCATATCTTGTGGAAGTCTAGTTGTTTTTTTTTTTCTATTTTTTTCTTTCCAATTTTTTAGTTTATTTAACTTAAATAGCTAGAATCAGTAGATTCAGTTAAAAATGTATAATTCTAGCAATTTTACATTTAGACTCACGATTGCACTATGAGTCTATAGGAAAATAATTTTACGCTTGAGTTAATTTAGAAAGACATCCAAAATTATAAAACTATAGAATTGTATAGATGTAATCATAATTTTATTAACCATCAAAAAGTGAAGAGTTAAGTCACACATGGATTTGAAAGAAAAGCTAGAGCTACTTATAAGTATAAGCTACTTATTAATATAAGCTAAGATAAAGAAGCATGTGAACCCTATCAATCAACTGTATGGTTAAGTGGATAAAATGCTTGTTAGTTATCAATTGGTTTCAATGTTGACTATCGCGAACACAACTAAAGGGCATCTCCATCCCTGTTTTTTGAAATCAAATCTAAGATCAAAGATCAACTTTTTGGGGTTCTTAAGAGATAAAGAGAGATTCTTATACTTTTGAAGGGCCATAAAAAATAGCTCAAATTCATTATTATTCTAATTTTTTTTTAAACAAATGTCATTTAGGAACTCTCTCAAGGACCTAGGATGACATCTAAAAACTTTTCTTAAGAATTTAAAGATAAAGTTTATTGTTAAAGTGCTAATATAGTACCTAAAAATCTTAAACGGGATACTTAACATTGAAGATGCTCTAATAAAATGCAGATATCTTGCAATAAATACGTGGTTCTTGCAATTAAGAAATATGTTGATTGATTTTTGCAATAAGAGAGTTAAAATTGTCTAGTAAAAAGTGAAGAGATATGAGCAAACACCTAGCGGCCAGCGGGGGAAACACAATCCACGACATAATTCAAACGAGTTGGAAGGCCGTTTTCTCACAAGGACAGGGGATATCTATGATTGAATATTAGCATGAAAGCAACAGATAAGAGACGACACGAACTTCATGCCATTATAATTTTTGGAGTAAAATAAAGATCCGATTTCCAACTTTCGGTGTACCCCAATAGGTTTGATGGTCGATGACTCGTCGAAGAAAACACAAAATTTAGGAAGTGGCCTTAACATATCCCAATTATATGGTGACTCGACAAGAGCATCGTATGCTTAAGGAGAGAAGACTGAAAAACTCTTAACTTGGAAGTGGAAAAGTATATGTAACGCTCCAGAACTTGGAACATCATAACTCGCCACATGTCGCTATTACTAAGTGATACACTAAAGCTTTAAAACTTCAACATACTTCAAAATCTGCTCATATACATTATTCATCATACTATTATGATTATAATCAAATAAATGATTCATATATAAGCCATTCCAAATTTCATTATTTAATAACTACAAAGTCTTAAGCTACAATCTATCTGCATAATTCTAATTTAACAATAAAACATCAATTTACAATAATTCAAAATTCTTGTCACTCTTTCTCCACATAATAATAGTGTTCTCTGCTTATCTCATCCATGTAATGTCCAGCCAAGTTTCCGTTTTCATCATACTTTACTTGTTCATCATTTTCGCTTGTAGCTAAAAAAAAAATATAGGAAGGGGGGTAAGCCTAAGTTCAGTACATGAGTAACACACCCACATGCGCATGACACACCATATTAATATCACATGCATATATGCAACATTTATCCACAACTCATTTACAATTCCATTCACACATCAATACCAAAACAAATTATCACACATAGGGGTACTCATGACTTCGATACACACAACATTTTTCCTAATGAGAACTGCCTCTATGGGCCCCGTTTAACCCTAATAGGAATTGCCACTGTGAGCTTCGTCTAACCCTAATTTACTTTAGATCATTTCGATACATGGCTCCACTAGAGATAACGCGGCATACTAATCATCAAGGTGCCCCATAAAGATTTGCCATTGCGGGCCCTTAGGTCGAGCCAAGCACAAGCAACATATCTCATTCAACTAATAACACGATATTACTTCATGATACCACTTAATTCACATTATGTCTCAGCATTTCATTATTTCACACACAACTCATTATATAGCTTCCTGACAATCACATATAATAAACAAAGTAAGCACATACCTGGAATCTTAGCCTTATGCACTTCTTGTCCTAAACTAAAGCTAAGTTGATATCTGTATAATCAACACATTAATCTTAGTACTAATCTAACATAATATAACTCTCCTAATTCCTCTTATTCTATTAAGTCATCTAAGGTTTTACTAATTTGTTTCGGTTATGTGGAACTTGGTTAATTAAGAATATAATTTGATATATAATAATAATATTCATCACTTAACATGACCATGTTGGAGGTCATGTTGCTCAACACGGCTAATACACGACCGTGTTAGGAGTTGTGTATCTCTCGCTGAGATTTGGCTTCAACACAGTTGTGTTGAGAGGCTGTGTTTCTTTTAATTCAACACGATCGAAATACGACCATGTTGAGAGGTTGTGTATCTCTCGGCATGACTTTTGGACTTAACACGGTCGAAACATGACCATGTTGGGGATTGTGTATCTCTCGATATACTATATTACATTCAACACGGTCGTAACATGATCGTGTTGGGAGGTCATGTATATCTCAATCAATCCTATGAACTCTAATATTTAACTCCAACTTCCCCCAAATTCATTCCTTTTTATCCCTAAACTCTATTAAATCTTTTAAATATGTAAATACTCCTCAACATAAGTTAAAATACTTACATCAAATTTCTCGCATATCGACTCCTTGATTTAGGAATTCCCTTTTCTTTACGTTCCTGTTTACTTCGCCGCGCTACCCCCAAGAATTTTTTTAGGTCTTCTTGGATAAGCTTTCTCTCTTTCTGTCTCTCTCTTTGTGTCACTCGATCTCTTTAGGTGGCTGGGATTTTCGAATCTGCAAAAAAGGAGAACCCTAGGTCAGTTTAACATATATATATATATATATGGTCTTGTTGGAAAAGACAAAACTGCCCTCGTCTTTATTCGTAATTGCACGATTGCCCTAGCTCTTATATTATTTATTTATTTGTGTATATATATTATATATATATATATATATATATATAATATCATGTATTACAGTATAAGATTGTTAAACTCACGATTCTATTTCCATTCGTCAAAAGGTCTATAGAATCACATTATAGAATTGTAAGGTTCGATAATCAACGTAAAATGACTTTAAAAAACTATAGATATGTTTTTTTATAATTAAAAAAATAAAAAATAAAATAAAAATAAAGGAATTAAGCATAAATATCAAGTCACAACTCACAATAAAAGTTATATAATTATAATACAAATAACCTAGTATAAGTTGTTATGGTAATGCATATAACTATAATATAAAAAACATTGCCAATATAAAATATATTATAACTATAAAATGCAAAACTAAAATAAATCACCAACTCTCTCTTCACCATCACAATCACCTTCATCATCTTCATTGTTAATGTCATCATTGTTACTGGTACTACTATAATTTATTAATGATATCCTTGTATTCTAACTCTAAGTCCTTCAAAGAATTAACAATATTCATATCTTGTGGAAGCCTATTTTTTTTTTTTCCCATTTAACTCAAATAGGTAGAATTGGTAGACTCAATTAGAAAGATATGATTCTAGTAATTTTACATGTAAACTCGCAATTCTATCATAAGTCTATACAAAAATGATTTTATACTTGAGTTAATTTAGAAAGACGTCCCAAAATTATAAAATCATAAAATTGTATAAGTGTAATAACGATTTTAACTACCATAGAAAAGTGAAGAGTTAAGTCACACATGGATTTGAAAGAAAAGCTAGAGTACTTATAAGTATAAGTTAAAATAAAGAAGCAAGTGAATCCTATTGATTTTATTAGTTATTTATTGGTTTCAACAATGACTACCGTGGACACTACCTAGGGTATCTCTATTTTTAGTTCTTGACACCAAATCCAAAACTGAGTGCCTACTATTTGAAGTTCTTAAAAGATGGAAAGGAGTTTTTATACTTTTGAAGAACTTAAAGAAAAGCTCAAAATTATTGTTATTTTAACTTTATTTTGATAGATATTATCTAGAAACTCTCCTTAAAAATTTTAAAATAAAATGATAAGATTTTTGATAAAGAAAAGTTTTTAAAGTATTGATGTGATATTTAAAAATCTTAAATGGACATTTAAAGATACCTTAATAAAATGCAGTATCAAAATGCGTGGTTGATGCATTTAAGAAATATGTTGATTGATTTTTGCAATAAGACAGTCAAAATTGTCTAGTAAAAAGAGAAAAGACATGAGCAAACACCTAGCTGTCAGCAGGGGAAACACAGTCCAAGACATAATTCCAACGAGTTGGAAGGCCGTTTTCTCATTAGGACAGGTGGGGATATCTATGAATGACTATTAGCATGAAAGCTACAGATAAGAGACGACACGAACTTCATACCATCATAATTTTTGTAATAAAATACAGATCCGATTTCCAGCTTTCGGTGTACCCCTACAGGTTTGTTGGACCTATCAAGAAAATTAACGTCAGTACAGCTTTCATATTACTTTCGTTACTTTTAACCAATCAAGTACATAAAGTTTCCTCTGGCCGCCGAGAACATGTACTGCATGGTTCCCAAAATTTTCTTTTTTTTTTTCTTTTTCCTTTTTAAGCTTCTAACCACCGGAATATTCCCCCCCCCCCAAAAAAAGGGTAAAAGCCAAACTTCCTAAATTTATCGATATGAATAGTTACTACAAACCCGAACTGAATAAATTTCGAAATCTGTCAAGACTTAAACAAAACCTGTAACGAAATATTCCAAATCCAAGACATTGGTAATAAAAGAAAACAAGACCGCAACCATATTTTGCTTCTTTATGGATGTACTTCAATGAGATGTTATTTCTGAAGAATAGAATAACCTTACTCCACTGCATTTCATTTGTCAAATCCCAATTGTATAAATTGATGGAATCCATATAAGTAGGAGTATTCATCCAATCAAACTAAATTGAGTTGAAAACCAAATTGAATTATAAAATATGATTCTTTTATATTTTGATTTGATTCATAATTTGGTTCGAAAATAATTTAAATGGTTTACAATTTAAATAAAAAAAATCAAATTATTTGAATACAAATCGAACTGTTTCTTATTAAAAAAATAAAAATTAAGTGATATTTTTTTGTTTTAAGTTCAATTAACAATTTTATCTAACCCGATTTATTCTTTTTTTTTATTTTTTTTTATGAACTCTTATTTGACTCATAATCTCTACAATCCATTCATTTTCCTTGATCTTCGTCCCTCTTCTCTCAAGCAAGCTAACTTACCATCATTATTACTTAAGATGTAATATTATCGCGATACAATAATATATGACTTACATTTTTCTTAATTTGAACATTAATATTTGGTTTAAAAACTCCTTCGACTATTAGCATCATTAACCAAAATAAAAATATTTTTAAAAGCGGTTTGAATAGAATAAAATTATATTTTAAGTAGTTCGACTCAAAAATCTAAATCATTAAAAGTAGTTTAATTCATTAAAATTTTAAATCAAACCATTTTAAACACGATTTATTTCAATTTGATCCTTAAAATGAATCAAACCAATCATGAACACCACATATAAGTACTACATTGACTTATGTGACACCAAGTAAATCCTAAACAATCCCAATCCAATAGTTCGTCTTAACTTAGAAAGAAACCAATTCTTTATTTATTTTATTTTTTAATAATATTTTTTACCAACTCCATTTTTCACATTATGTGTTTTTTTTTTTTTTCTTATATGCGTAAAGCTTTTGCTTTAATTAGCAGCAGCCCAGAGCTAGTTACCAACTCTACTCCTATGTTCCCTCAATCAAATTTTATATTCGTTATCAAATTTGAACTTTTCTACGCAACCTCCCCTATAAATAAACTCAGTCCAATTAGCCTTATCACAACATCAACAACAACAAAATCTATTCCACATATTTCAAGTGTTCTTAGTAAGTTGTTCTGGCAAGTTTAGACATAGGAAAGTACGAGATGAGGCAGGGTGTGGGTATGAGCTCTCTCATTATTTTTGCGATCCTTGCCTTTGCTCCTCTTTCCTTTGGTAGCAAGAAGAACATGGGTGGTTACCTTTACCCGCAATATTATGACCATTCCTGCCCCAGAGCTCAAGAGATTGTTAAGTCCGTCGTGGCCAAGGCCTATGCGAAAGAAGCTCGTATGGCAGCCTCATTGCTTAGGCTGCATTTTCATGATTGCTTTGTTAAGGTCTACATTTCAAATCCGCATTGTTTATCATTCATTTACAAAAAAGTCTACATTTATTCATTACATGGGGCATTGAGTTTTACTTGAAAATTTCCAAAGTGAAATTTGCATAATAAGGTTTGGAATCATTATGAGGCTAATATCAACAAAATGCAGCAATATTCAACATGATCATGGATTTTACTATTTATTATGCCCTCGTCTTGGAAACTCGTAATTTGTTTGAATTGTAATTGACTATGACTAAAATATTGGGAAAATGTGAACAGGGCTGCGACGCATCATTATTGCTGGATAGCACTGGAAGCCTTATCAGTGAGAAGAGGTCTAATCCTAACAGGAACTCAGCTCGAGGATTTGAAGTCATTGATGAGATTAAAGCTGCCCTTGAGAAGGAATGCCCTGAAACAGTTTCTTGTGCGGATATCGTGGCTTTGGCCGCTCGAGATTCCACTGTCCTTGTAAGTGGCAAAATAAATGTCAAATTCCAATTACTTTTCACAAAGTAGCACTAACAAACCGTCCCACGCATAATTGAGATTCAAACATCAAAATATGATTCGAAAAACAAAAATTACTTTCCTACAATCTGAAGCGGCTCTTGTTGATTCGTGTTTTTATTTACAGACCGGTGGACCGAGCTGGGAGGTACCTCTAGGAAGGAGGGACTCTAGGGATGCAAGCTTGAGTGGCTCCAACAATAACATTCCTGCCCCTAACAACACTTTCCAGACTATCCTCACCAAGTTCAAGCTTCAGGGACTTAATATTGTTGATCTTGTGGCTCTATCCGGTAAACTCACACTATTTTCTTAATAAACTTGAACAAATAAGTCCTTGTTGAATTGGCCTCACTCATAACATAAGAAAGACGATCCATCAAATGCATACTATCACGCGATTTGTAAAAATCTCTTCTGCATTTGTTGAAACAGGAAGCCACACCATTGGAAATTCCAGGTGCACCAGCTTCAGGCAGAGGTTGTACAACCAGACAGGAAATGGCCAGCCAGACTACACCCTTGACCAATCTTACGCTGCTCAACTCCGCACCCGCTGCCCTAGATCTGGAGGTGACCAGAACCTCTTCTTCCTGGACTATGTTAGCCCGTTCAAATTTGACAATAGCTACTTCAAGAACTTGTTGGCTTACAAGGGTCTGTTGAACTCCGATGAAGTTTTGGCAACCAAGAACGCCGAATCATTGGCATTGGTGAAGCAATATGCATACAACAATGAGGCTTTCTTTGAGCAATTCGCCAAGTCCATGATCAGGATGGGCAATATCTCTCCATTGACTGGCCGTAGGGGAGAAATCAGGAGGAACTGTAGGAAGATGAATAAATACTAGGAATACTCCTAGGTTGTGTAATACATTATGATGTGAGCGTGAAGCATTTGGATATGGTTCTTATCCTACTATTGTGTTCTGATGTTTGTTCTGTGGAGATAGTTCCCTGTTTTTCTATAGGTTCCATTTGTTTAAATTGTTCAACAAAACCATTGTTCTCAGAGTTTCAAGTTGATTATAATAAAGTCGTCGAATGATTTCTCCGTTTTTTCCTTTTTTTTTTTCCCTCTCCTAGTAATCACACTCTCTTCAATACAAATTAAAGCAATCCATACCTTCCGAGTTTTACTTATACATTCTAAACATATTGACATTGCAAAATTTTCCTACAATGTAATAGTGTTTAAGTTAAAAGTTGTCAAGAACCAATTGACGACCTCAATTGCAGGGAGTTGCAAGCTGCAGAAAACAAAGGAGATGACTGCGAAAACAAATTTAGTCCTAGCTAAGGCTCACAACAAAAGGTACAACGACAAAACTCAATCTCACAATTCCAACTACAAAACTAAGGACACTAACTCCAACTCCAAGAAGATCATAAATGGGTGGAATATGCAGCAATGTAGATTTGCGAGTTTGAGTGGCTTGGCGTATAAACCCCATCCATAACGTTACTACAAAGTCAAAGATTGATACCAAAGAGCATTTTATCACGATCAATGTTTAACAATGTTCAAACAAAGTTGTCTATTCTCGATCTGTAAGATCTATGGAGCTTCATTTGACAATCACTACTATGACATCCGAATTAACTCCTTAATCTCGTTAGCCTCTATTTTCGCATTATGGTCTTTTATTGTTTCATATTTCATTACTGCTATTTTGCTCTCACTTTATTATTTACGCCATTTTCTAGATTGTAAATACTACATGATGTAATTAGTTTAGGACATTTCATCATTATTAATGAAAGCAGAGATTTTTCTCTCAAAACCTCCGTCTTATCAACCATAAGCTATGGCAACCAAGTCTTGTTCTCTCTTGATTTTGTGCATTACGTCAAAATTGAGTTGGACTTGTATCTTTGTTAAGTCTCCTAGCTTGGTTTTGATAATAACAAAACACATGTTAAATATTTACTAACAAGTTCATCTAGTATGTAGATATAAGTAATAGAAAATATTTATAATAAGTTTCAAAAAAACGAAGTATTTTAAAGAAAGTTTTAGAAATGAAGTAAAAAAGATTAAACATGAAATAATACACAGGAGTAGTTGATAGAATCAAGGAAAGGATCAAAAGGCACAAGCAAGGTTCAGAATTAAAGGAATGGCTTGGAACAAGTATTGAAGTTACAGTATATAGTTGGAAAACAAAAGATATGATCAGAAGATGGGTAATATTGAAAGATTTTTTTAATGAAAAATTCGAAACACGAACATTGGAATCAAAACATGCAATAAGCATCGGAATTAACAAAATAAAAAATTGCAATCAAATTGGAAACCACATCAGAAACAATTTTGGAAGCATGAACTGGGAGCTATATTGTTGAGAAGAATTGTTTTTGAAGATTTAGGGAGATAAACTTGGAAAGCTTAAAAAGACAATTGTTATGAGCGATGAATAAAAGATATATAATTGGAAGTACAATTATAACATACAATGGACAAATTATTTACAATGACTATTTATGAAAGCTGATGTAAATATGCAATATTATTGAATATGATAGTCAACTGCTTCTATATTGAAGTTTTAAAAGTGACTATTTAAGGAGTTGCACAAATAAAAAAGACATATGAAAAAGAAAGAAAAAACAGAGAAATACTAAACAACATTGTGTAAAAGTGTTTATTCTATTTTAATATAGTACTATGCTAAAGTTGTGAAGAGATTTTTATCGTAATCCTCAAAGTAAATTACTCTTTCTTGAGTGGATTGCATAACCATTTGGGAAAGATAGCGAAAGTGATTTTGTGGACTTGTTTATTCTTAAGTAAGGAGTTTGAGGGAGGGTAAAATTGTTATAATGTGTAGATATGCATAAATTTGGGACAAAGATTATAAAGTAGAGCAGATTGATATTTGTATCTTTAATTGATTTTCTCAAATAGTGGAACACGTTTGTGTGGATGATCAAATCCCTGATCGTAGGCTAGAAGAGATGATTGGCTCACAAGGAGGAACTCTATAAATTCTTTGCCTAATCTTCTTAACTTTTATCTTTTTAATTTATTGTAATTTATATTTCCTTGATATATTTATTACTATTTTTTGCTACTATAATTGTTAGTTTCCTTCACCTAAGTAATCATTAGGGGAATTTTCCAAAAAAGCTTTTTTATTGTAAGCAATTAAATTCACTCCTCTATTGATTACTAAATCTGGGACCAACAAGTTACATTGATAAGAAGAAAGCAACGAAGAATTTCAATTCTAGGAATCTTTTGCTTATTGCTATTACTTATTCCAAATTTTATCTAATCTCTTCATGTGGTACAATAAAGGAGATATAGGACACACTTTAAGAAACTCATCAACAGATAGATATTATCAAGAAGACCGGGATTAATTCCCCAGTGCAACAATATGAACTCCTTCAAATTCAACCATGTGAAGAAATTAAGGATTTTTTAGTCATTTTACTACAATAACTAATGAATTAACATCTCTTCACAAAAAAATGAGTGATGCAAATTTAGTATGTAAAATGTTGAGGTACTACCAAAAGTCCGGACTTTAAAGAAGATTGCCATAGAAGAGACTTGTGACATAAAAAAACTTACACTTAATCAACTAAAAAGCAAACTCATGGCCTTTGAGGCGAGTACACTTCGACCTGAAGACAATGAAAACAAGAACAAGTTAACTACTTTCAAAACAAAAGAAATTGAAGGGAAAATTGATGATGAATCATCTAGTGACAAAGAGGAGGGTCTCAATTCACTGGCTTGATGCCTTAATAAGATTCTTAAGAAATATGGTAAGAGAAAGTACAACATTAATAGAAGTAAAAATGATGTAGGTAAAAATTACAAGGAAAAGGATGACATGGGCTACAAGTGCAAAAAGCCAAGATACATCAAATGCTAATGTCTTGTGCTTGGAGGATGAAGAAGAGAATTTTAAAAAGGATGGAGATGAAGTCAACTTAATGGCCAAATTTGGGGTACATTATAATTCTAATTATGAATCCATACCTAATGATATGTGTACAAAATTATTGAATGTTCTTTCAAAAGCCGAGGCAAAGATTGCTAGGCTTGATAATGAAATCAAGATACTAAAAAATGATAATGAAACATTGAATCTTGACAAGAAAGCTTTATCTAAAGAAAATCTAATTTTGAAAGAGGAAATGAAAAGCTTCAAGGTTTGCATAGAAAATCTTTCACTATCTCTTACGAACATGTTTAACAAATTTGATAAAAGTGATAAAAACCTTCAAGTACTTTTATCAAGTCAACATCTTAATTCTTCAAAAATTACCTCAAATTTTGAAAGAGGCGACAGTTCAAATACATATGATAAAACTATATTTGTTTAAACCAGAAATAACTAAATTATAAAAGAGTAAGGTAGAGATTCCAAGTAAAAAAAAAAAAAATGCTAAACATAATCTTAGAAGGTAACCAAATCAATTCAAAAGATATGGAAGATATATAGAACCAACTAAAACATATCTAGTTTAGAAAAAGAGAAATAATGGAAGCTATTCCAAAAGAATTTAGAAGTATCCTACTTACATGAAAAGGTATGTTACTTAGATTGGCTATAAGTATGCCTCATAATTCCCCTGTAGGTGTTTCTTTTATAACAAAATAGGACATATACAAAAATATTGTTTTTACATAAATCACAAGCTCAATGTGATCAAGTTAGCAATAACAAGATTATGAACTTGAATTTTAAAAGAACCCAAGCTTGAGTGGGTTTCAAAGAACAGAAAATATCTTTTAAAGCACGTTTGGTTTGTGGAATAGAATAAGGTAGGAATAGAATTGCAATTCCTAAAGAATTGAATAAAGAAGGAATACCTATTTTTTATTATTCAATTGAGATCTTATAGATAGATTTGAAAGTATATTGGGAAAAAAAAATTAAAGAATACCTATTCCCTTGATCCTATAAAGGAATTCTAGTTTTTTATTTTACAGTAATAGTAATTCTATAGAATAACTTTTTTGCTAACCAAATGCAAAAAAAGATTTACAAAGAAGGACTTGCAATTGTATTTCAACCTTATAAAGTCAACTAAATGTGCAATTAGTATTTGCAGGTATCTAGCAAAGCTTAATTGGAGATAATTCTTAAGGAGTAAGAGCCTAAGTTAAAAGTAAAAGAATGCGATTTTATTGCAAATTTGGTATTTTTGTTCTAATCCTTTTTATTTATTTTCTCTTCATATTTTTTAAATAAATTCAGTTGGTAACTATTTTTTATTATAACAATATCATTTGGTCTATAGTAAGGGGAAGCTTATTTTCAAAAAGTTGGAAGACTTGATCTATAGCCACTGGCTGGAAGAAAGGACTAACTTACAAGAAGGAACCTCTATAAATTCCTTGCCTAATCTTGTTAACTCTTATCTCTTTAATTTATTACAATTTATATTTTCTTGATATATTTATTATTATTTTCTATTGCTACAATTGTTTGTTTCTACCACCTTAGTAGTCACTAGGGGGATTTCTCAAAAATGTTTTTTTTTTTTTTTTATCGTAACATAACCTAATTGTAAGGTGACAAGAGTATCGCATACTTAAAGTGGGAAGATTGAGAATCTCTTAGTTTGGTAGTGGAAAAGTGAATAGTTAAGTCACACATGGATTATTAAGAAAAAAACAAAAGAAAAAAAAAGCCATAGCTACTTATAATTATAGTCAAACATAAAAAAGCAAGTGAACCGTAAAAATGAACTCTATGGTCAAGTGGATAAAAACCTCATTAGTTATCTATTGGCTTGACGATTGACTACCAATAGCATGAAAGCTACTATGATGAGATGGCACAAACTTCATTCCATCATAATTTTTGTAATAAAATGCCCCATAGGTTTGTTTGACTAATAACGAAAATTAACATTAGTATAGCTTTTCATATTAATTTCAATACTTTCCAACAATTAAGTATAAAAAGTGTTGAAAGCTATACTTTGATAGAATGATATTTTCTTATATTTCTCTTTACTTATGTTGCCTTTATATAGGCAAAGATATGGACTTAATGTGGAAGAGAAACATATTTGATTTCCTAAATTAAAGGATATCAAATATATCTAATATAGGAAGGTATACTTCCTATCATAGATATCATTATCCTTATAAATCATCTATAAATATGGTAATCACATGCTAACACTCTCCCTCAAGTTGGTGTGAAGATATTTTCTAAGCCTAACTTGTTCAGAGATTTAATAAAAACTTCAGTTGAGACTGCATGAGTTAAGATATCTACTAACTGTTCACTTGATCGAATAAAAAGAATGTCTATCAACTTCTGATTTAGCTTTTCTTTAATAAAGTGTCGATCTACCTCAATGTGTTTAGTCCAAT
This sequence comes from Laguncularia racemosa, assembly GCA_037954665.1. Lineage (NCBI taxonomy): Eukaryota > Viridiplantae > Streptophyta > Magnoliopsida > Myrtales > Combretaceae > Laguncularia > Laguncularia racemosa. The sequence goes on along the minus strand of JBBMOL010000245.1, from coordinate 92,611 downwards.
CATCTTGAATAGGATTATTAGCTATTTCTCAAGTTGATTGATTGTTGCAGTATAAAAGCATAGGTTTCTTTGGCTTTAAACCTATTTCTATAAGCAAAATCCTTATCCATAACAGTTCACATATTCCATGAATCATGCCTCTGTATTCTACTTCTACTGAAGATCATGCTATAATTCTTGTTTCTTGCTGCACCGTGTCACAAGATTTCCTGCAACAAATGTAAAGTAGCCTGAGGTGGACTTTCTATTAGTAACGTTTCCTACCTAATCGACATTAGTAAACCCTTTCACTTCCAAATGTCCATTCTTTTTTAAGGTTATCCCTTTTCCTAAAGTTCCCTTTAGGTATCTCAAAATTCTCATTATAGCAACCATATGATCTTCACTTAGTGCATGCATAAATTGACTTACCACACCAACAACATAAGCAATATTTGGATGTGTATGGGATAAATAAATTAATCTCCCTATTAGACATTGGTATCTTTCCTTATTTGTTGGTACTTGGTCTGGATAAATAACTAGATGATGGTTTTGGATAATAGGAGTCTTTATTGGTTTACACTCTAGCATACCAACTTTGGATAAGAGATCTAATATATACTTTCGCTGTGATAAGTAAATACCATCTTTAGACCTAGCAACTTCAATTCTTAGAAAATATTTCAATCCTCCCAAATCTTTCATTTTAAATTCAAAGGATAAGTATTATTGAAGCTGTTTCAACTCATCTACATCATCGACTATTACAATCATATCATCTACATAGATAATAAGTAATGTAACTTTATCATTCTTGCATTTGATGAATAAAGTGTGATCTAAATCACCTTGATGATAGCCAATTCGCTTCATAGCATCTGTGAACCTCCTAAACCATGCCCTTGGTGATTGTTTCAAGTCATATAACACTTTTCTTAATCTGTAGATTTTTCCATCAAACTATGGAGTATCAAATCCTAGTAGTATATGCATATACATGTCCTCTTTTAAATCTTCATGAAGAAATGCATTCTTCACATCAAATTGCTTTAAAGGCTAATTAAAAGTTATAGCTAAGGATAATAAAACTCTGATGGTGTTCATTTTTGCAACTAGAGCAAAAGTTTCTTGATAATCAATGCCATATGATTAAGTATATCCCTCTGCTACTAACCTTGCCTTATACCGGTTGATTGTCCCATCTACCTTGTGTTTAAGCATGCATATCCATTTGCAGCCCACTGGATTTTTTTTTTCTGGTGGTAGTGAAACAATACTCCATGTTCCATTCTTCTATATAGCCCCCATTTCAATTTGCATCACCTTTATCCATTTAGGATCTTTTAGAGAGCTTCTTCTACCTTTGTAGGTATTTTACATTCTTCATCTCATTTATGAATGCTTGATGTTGAGGAGAGAGCCTATTTGTAGATACAAACTATGTGATTACATATCTTATTTTTCCATATGGAGAGTACCTATCAAATGGTTTGCCACAATTTTTTCTAGGTGGTAATGAGTAAGATGGAGTAGATGATGTTGTAGATAATAATGGAGGAACAACACTTTCATGAGTAGTTACCTCAGGAACATTCGTTTAATCATGGGTATGTACTTGAGGAGAGGAAGGTGGGCTATCTTGTTGATCATTGGATTCATTAGATAGATGTTCAAGATTTTTTCGCTATCTATGCTTTACCATCTCCACCTAGACTAGATAATTCAATAAGTTGTGACTGCAAATGATCAATCCAACTATAGGCATCACATTGCATCTCCCCGTGAAGACTAACATTGGATTGATTAGCATGAAAGAAATATTCTGATTTAGAGAATGTAACATCCATATTGACATACATATGGGGAGTTGAAGGATTGTAACATCTATATCCCTTTTTATTTGGATGAATGCTAAGAAATACACATCGCACTACACAAGGATTTAGTTTAGTGCATTGATCTTTTTGTAAGTGAACATATACAACACATCTAAATACACACGGGTCTAAGTGTAAAGTGGATGGAATTGTAACATGTTGAGCAAGTGCTTGCAAAAGTGTGCAAAAAGAAAGAACTTGTGATGGCATTCGATTGATGAGATAAATTGTGTGTGTCATAACATCAACCCAATAACTTTAAGGAACATTAGCGCCAATAAGGAGTGCTCTAGTAGTTTCAAGGATATGCCTATTTTTTTTTCTTTGCAACCCCATTTTCTTGGGTGTCTATGAACAAGTAGTCTCATGGAGAATACCATTGTCTTGGAAAAACTTTGATAATGCGGAGTTAAGATATTCTCCACCATTGTTTGATTGAATGATTTTGATTGGGAGAGAACACTGAGTGCGTATCATATGATAGAAGATTGGAAATATATTTTACACATCATTCTTATGATGCATAGTATATAACTTGGTCATTCTAGTATAATCATCAACAAATGTGATCAAACATTGAATTCTAGATCAAGAAGTGACGAGGGTAGGTCCCCAAACATCTGAATGAATCAAATCAAATGGTGTTGTTCTTTTATTAAGACTAAGGGGATATGAAGAACGATGGCTTTTAGCTAGAGTACAAACATTACACTTAAGGGAAGAAGTGTCTAAAACATCATTAAACATAGAAGGAAATAATTTCTTTAAATAAGAAAAAGAAACATGACCAAGTCGATGATGCCATAGTAAGATTTTCTTCAGATTATTGTTGTTGTGACTTTGAACGTGATGAATATAACCTATTGTAACTTCATCCACATAGTATAGCCCCTTCCTCTTAGTACTACACTTAATGATCACTTATGTCTGAATATACCAAAGCAACCAAAAATTGGGAAACATTAACACCACACAATTTAACTATTCTGTAATTTAACTAGCAGATAATAAGTGATTTGATAAAGCAAGAACAAGTAAAAAATTATGTAGTGATAGAGTTGGAGTAAGAGCAATAGATCCTACTCCTAGAATCGGAGTAGAATCACCATTCGCTGTCGTGACACTATTATTGGATGGGGAAGTCATGTATTGAAAGAGAGTTTTATTTTAAGTCATATGGTTGGTAGCACTTGAATCAATGATCCAACTCATATCATGGTTTGTAGATGTAGACAAAACCATACTAGTGTTACCTATGGTAGAAGACTCATTCAAGGACATGCGGTTGATTGAAGAAACCCATTTTAGTTGGTTTGCTCTGACTTATTGTTGCACTGGCTACACTGGCAGTTTTATTATCAGTTGAATTAGCAACCTTTGCTTGAGTAGGACGTTTGTTGTTACTTTCTCTATTTTGTCTTCGTTTTTCTAGAAACCAATCGGGATAGCCATGAATTTCAAAACAAGTATCTTTGGTATGACGACTTCCATTACAATGTCTGCAATGTAACTTATCTTTTTCTAAACCCTCAATAGTTTGAGAAGTGCAAAAGTTAGTAGAGGTGGTTTTGGAAACCATTGCCAAAGATGAACCTTCACCAGTATCCCTTTTTCCAAGCATGGTGGCTTGACATTGAGCTTCTTGTTGAACAATATTGAAGCATTCTTCAATAAATGGGACGAGTTTCATTCAAAGGAGATCACATCGAATAGAAACAAACATTTCATCTACCCTTACAAGAAAGTCATATAACCTATCTTTTTTAATTTCTTCTTTCCATGTTTGAAGATCAGAGGCACATACCATTTTAATTGGACAATGTTTATCAATTTCTTGTTAGACACTATATAGTTCAGCATGATATATATTAATTTGACATTCATTCTACTTTATCCTTATGGCCTTGCAACACAATTCATAAAATTGGGATTCATCTGCTCCATTATAGAAGGTTTGAGTGACACCATCCAAGATATCCCTAGCAGTTGGAAGATCGATAAATAAGCTAAGGAGATGAGGTTTCACAGTTTTCAGCAACCATCCTCACAAAATAGCATCTTCAACACACCACTTTATGTATCCAATGTTTGTCTAATCTACTTTTGGAATCTGACCATTCAAATATCTGAGTTTGTTTAATCTAGCAACATGGACTTCAATCATTTGAGACCAGATTTTGAAGTTTGAATCATTCAATTTAAAACCAAAAGGTAGGCTGTTGAGATTGGGTAATTCAACTGAGTTTGAATTTTGGTTCATATTGATGATAGCGGTATTTCTATCATCCATTGCTGATCTCTTGGTTTACAAAAAAATATGAGAGTTTAAAATTAGCTCTCATACCATGTTTGATGGGAATTTTTTCTGGCAACCTAGATGGCAACAAAACTTGATTTGGATAATGATCCAAATCATTCATATTCACCCTTTGTTTCTTTTTATCTAATAAATATTTGAATAATAATCTTACAAGTACAATGATATTTCTCCACGGGATGCCAAATGACTTTCATTTGTTGATTGCTTAGGGACATCATCAGATTCTCATCCACTAGCCCGTTGTGATCAACATCGCCTTGATGCATTGGCTCTTTGAGGATCTTTATTATTTTGTATTTGTAATTATTTCTTTAGAATATTTGTGTAAGATTTTGGAATACTTTTTGTTTGGTTGTAATTGAGTTTAAAGATCGGCCACCTTAAAAGTGGCATAGTTGTAATTTTATGAATTTTTTAACCCTAAAGGGAGCAAGTATAAATACTTGCTTAAGTAGGGTTTTGGGGGATTTTTGCAAAATTTTTAGAAATAGAACAAACACATCACGTGTTGAGGGTTAGGGTTTCCTAATTCCGCAATTGCTCTTATCAATTTCAAATCCCAAAATTTGAGATTGTGGCGAGTGGCTTCAAGGTGAATTTGTGAGTAGTATCAAGTTTCCCTTGTTGCAATTCCCTTTTCATTCACTAGTGAGTTATATCTAGGGTTGAATTAGATGTTCTCTTGGTCGGATTAGATTATATTTGTAATCATTTTTATGTTGTTATAATTGATTGGTTTTAGCCTTTAGTTTTAACCATTAATTTCACTTCCTTTTGAACCGTGGATCAATGTTGTTGGGAAAGTGGATCTCGGATTGGTTCTTGCTGTTTTTATGTGTAATTCACGTGGCATTTCAATTGTGTTTAGTGTTGTTTTGAGGATTTTATCATTATGGATTGTTTCTTTGAAAGTTATAGCATTCGGATTTCATTTCTCCATTAGGGTTCACGTAATTCTTGGAATTTTAAGCTGAGATTGGACTAATCCATTGAGGATTATAATTTATTCCAATTACATGTGCTTAACCCCTATTTTAGGCACATCAATGTTGATAGCTATACTTTGATAGATTGATATTTTCTTATATTTCTCTTTACTTATGTTGCCTTTATATAGGCAAAGATACATACTCAATGGGGAGAGAAACAGATTTGATTTTCCTAAATTAAAGGAGATCAAATATATCTAATATAGGAAGATATACATCCTATTATATATATCATTATCCTTATAAATCATCTATAAATATGGTAATCACGTGCTAACAAAAAGTTTTTAGTTTGAATTCTCCTCTCTCATTATAATCACCGAGAAAGAGAAAAAAAAAAAGAAGATAAAAACCAACCTTCTTAAATTTACTGATAAGAATAGTTATTACAAACCAGAACTGGATAAATTTCGAATCTGCGAAGACTGAACAAATCGATACCGATATATATTCCAAATCCAAGACGTTGGCAAAAAAGGAAAACAAGACCGCAACGTAGGAGATTAGCTTGCCCGATAATCTCCTACAGAATTTTGCTTCTTTATGGATGCACTGTTATTTCTGAAGAATTGAATAAGCTTAGTCCACTGCATTTCGTATGTCAAATCCCAGCTGTTTACTTTGACGGAATCCATATAAGTACTGCATTGACTTCTATGTAACCAAGTAAATCCTAGACAACGCCAAGTCCAACAGTTAATCTTAGAAAGAAACCAATTCTTTTCTTTTCTTTTTTTAATTTTGTAATTGTATTTTTTACCAACTCCATTTTTTACATCGTGTGCTTATTTGCTTAAACCGTAAAGCTTTTGCTTTAATTAGCAGCACCCTAGAGCAAGTTACCAACTCTTACTCTTATGTTCCATCAATCAAATTTTATATTCGTCCCCAAGTTTGAACTTTTCCACGCAACCTTCCCTATAAAAAACCCCAACCCAATAAGCCTCAACACAACATAAACACCAACAAAATCTATTCCACATATTTCAAGTGTTCTTAGTAAGTCCATTTTGTCAGGCTTAGGCGAAGGAAATTGCAAGATGAGGCAGGGTGTGGGTGTGAGCTCTCTCATCATTTTTGCGATCCTCACCTTTGCTCCTCTTTCCTTCGGTAGCAAGAAGAACATGGGCGGTTACCTTTACCCGCAATTTTATGACCATTCCTGCCCCAGAGCTCAAGAGATTGTTAAGTCTATCGTGGCCAAGGCTGTTTCGAAAGAAGCTCGTATGGCAGCTTCATTGCTTAGGCTGCATTTTCATGATTGCTTCGTCAAGGTCTATATTTGAAGTCATCGTTGTTTATCATTCACTAACACAAAAGTTTACATTTATTCATTACATGGGCCAACGAGTTTTACTTCAAAATTTCCACAGTAAAATTTGCATCATAAGATTTGGAATCATTATGAGGCTAATATCAACAAAATGCAGCAATATTCAACATGATCATGGATTCTTCTATTTATTATGCCCTCGTCTTGGAAGCTCGTAAGTTGTTTAAATTGTAATTGAGTATGACTGAAATATTGGGAAAATGTGTACAGGGTTGCGATGCATCAATATTGTTGGATAGCACTGGAAGCCTTATCAGTGAGAAGAGGTCTAATCCTAACAAGAACTCAGCTCGAGGATTTGAAGTCATTGATGAGGTTAAGGCTGCTCTCGAGAAGGAATGCCCCGAAACAGTTTCTTGTGCGGATGTCCTGGCTTTGGCTGCTCGAGATTCCACTGTCCTTGTAAGTGGGAAAATTAATGTCAAATTCCAATTACTTTTGACAAAGTAGCACTAACAAACTGTCCCACGCATAATTGAGATTCAAACATCAAAATATGATTTGAACAACAAAAATTATTTTCCTACAGACCGGTCGATTCATCAAACATCAAAATATGAAGCAGCTCTTGTTGATTCATGTTTTTATTTACAGACCGGTGGACCGAGCTGGGAGGTACCTCTAGGAAGGAGGGACTCTAGGGATGCAAGCTTGAGTGGCTCCAACAATAACATTCCTGCCCCTAACAACACTTTCCAGACCATCCTCACCAAGTTCAAGCTTCAGGGACTTGATATTGTTGATCTTGTGGCTCTATCCGGTAAGCTCATACCGTTTTCTTAATAAACTTGAACAAACAAGTCTTGTTAAATTGGCCTCAGACATAACAGAAGAAAGACGATCCATCAAATGCGTACTGTCACTCGATTTGTAAAATTCTCTTTTGTATTTGTTGAATCAGGAAGCCACACCATTGGAAATGCCAGGTGCACCAGCTTCAGGCAGAGGTTGTACAACCAGACAGGAAATGGCCAGCCAGACTACACCCTTGACCAATCTTACGCTGCTCAACTCCGCACCCGCTGCCCTAGATCAGGAGGTGACCAGAACCTCTTCTTCCTGGACTATGTTAGCCCAATCAAATTCGACAACAGCTACTTCAAGAACTTGTTGGCTTACAAGGGTCTGTTGAGCTCTGATGAAGTTTTGGTAACCAAGAACGTGGAATCATTGGCATTGGTAAAGCAGTATGCATACAACAATGAGGCTTTCTTTGAGCAATTCGCCAAGTCCATGATCAGGATGGGCAATATTTCTCCATTGACTGGCCGTAGGGGAGAAATCAGGAGGAACTGTGGGAAGATGAATACCTACTAGGAATACTCCTAGGTTGTGTAGAACACTACATTATGATATGAGTGTGAAGCATTTGGGTAGGTTTCTTATCCTACTATTGTGCTCTGAAGTTTATTCTGTGGAGATAGTTCCCTGTTTTTTCTTATTGGTTTTATTTATTGAAATTGTTCGACAAAATCATTGTTCTCAGAGTTGCAAGCTGAATGTAATGAAGTCATCCAATGAATTCTATTTTTCCCTTTTTTCCCTTCTCCTAGTAATCACACCCTTGTCAATACAAATTACAGAAATCCAAACCTTCCAAGTTTTACTTATACATTCTAAACATATTGACATTGCAAAATTTTCCTACAATGAAATAGCGTTTTATGTTAAAAGTTGTCAGTAAGCAATTGAAGACCCAATTGCAAGGAGTTGCAAGCTGAAGAAAAGAAAGGAAACGGCTACGAAAGCAGATTTGATCCACGCTAAGACTCACAACAAAAGGTACAACGATAAAATTCTATCTCACAAATTCTAATTGTACTAACTACAACACCTTCAAGAAGATCATGCATGGGTGGAATACGCAGCAATGTTGATTTGCGAGGTTTGAGTGGCTTAGCTTGTAAACCCCATCCATAATGTTACGAGAAAGTCATGGATTGAAACCAAAGAGCATTTTATCGGGATCACTCGAACGCCAAAGGATAACTTCACTCTAACCCTGTTTAACAATGTTCAAACAAAGTCGTCTAATCTCGATCTTGGAAGAAGTATGGAACTTCATTTGACAATCACTACTATGACATCTGAATTAACTCCTTAATCTCGTTTAGCCTCTATTTTCGCATCATAATCTTTTCTTGTGTCATGTTTCATTACTGCTATTTTGCTCTCACTTTATTCTTTACGCTTTTTTCTAGATTGCAAATACTTTATGATGCAATTAGTTAACATTTCATCATTATTAATGAAAGCAGAGATTTTTCTTTCAAAACCTCAATCTTATCAACTATAAGCTATGGCATCCAAGTCTTATTCTCTCTTGATTTTGTGTGTTACGTCAAAATTGAGTTAGACTTGTTAAGTCTCCTAATTTGGCTTTGATAGTAATAGTACATATGTTAAGTATTTGCTAATAAGTTCAATTAGTGTGTAGATATAAGTAATAGAAAATATTTATAATAAGTTTCAAAAACGAAAGTATCTAAAGAAATTTTTGGAAATATGGTAAAAAAAAGATTAAACACGGAATAATACATAGGAGAGGTTGATAGAATCAACGGAAAGGATTGAAAGGCAAAGCAAGTTCATAATTAAAGGAATGGTTTGGAGCAAGTATTGAAGTTACAATATATAGTTGGAAAAAAAGATAAAAAAAATAAAATGATATAATCAAAAGAAATAAAAAAAATAAAAAGATATAATCAAAAGAAGAGTAATATTAAAAGATTTTTTGAACAAAAAAGTCAGAACAATGAATAAGTGTTGAAACACGAACATTGGAATCAAAACATGCAGTAAGCATCGAAATTAACAATATTGAAATTTGCATTAGATTGGAAACCTTGTTGGACATAGTTTGGAAGGAATGAACCGAGAGCAGTATTGTTGAGAAAACATAAACAAGACAATTGTTATGAGCAATAGATAAAATATATATAATTGGAATTACAATTATAGTGCAATGGACCAATTATTTATAACGGCTATTTATGGAAGTTGATATAAATATGTAATATTGTTGAATATGTAGCTAATGATTACTTTCGTAATGAAGCTTCAAAGGAGTTGCACAAAGCATAAGGACATATAAAAAAGAAAAAAAAAAGCGAGATATACTAAACAACATTGTGCAAAAAGTGTTTAACTTATTTTAACAGAGTATTGTGCTAAAATTATAAGGAGATTTTTATTATAATCTTCAAAATGAATTGCTCTTTCTTAAGTGGATTGTGTAACCATTTGGGAAAGATAGTGAAGGTGATTCTATAAACCTAAGTATTGCTTAGTGAAGAGTATGAGGTAGGGTAAAATCGTTGTAATGTATAGATATACATAAATTTGGGAGAGAGATTATGAGGCAAAGCAAATTGATACTTATATCTTTAAATGATTTTCTCAAATAGTGAAACATGCCAATGTGAAAAACCGAATTAGTGACTGTGGGTTGGAAGAGATGATTAACTAATAAGGAGGAATCTCTATAAATTATTTGTTTGATCTTTTTAACTCTTATCTCTTTAATTTATTGCAATTTATGTTTCCTTGCTATACTTATTACTATTTTCCATTGCTACAATGGTTAGTTTCTCCCACCTTAGTAATTGTTAGGGGGATTTTTCAATTTTTTTTTGGAAGCAATTAAATTTACCCCTCTCTTGATTGTTAAGTTTAGGACTGACAAGTTACACTAACAAGAAGAAAGCAAAAAAGAATTTCACTGCTAAGGATCTCTCACTTATTACTATTGCTACTGCCAAATTTTATCTAATCTCTTCATGTAACACAATAAAGAAGTTATGAGGCATACTTCGCGAAACTTATGAAGGCACAAATATTATCGAGGAGATAATGATTAATTCCTTGATGCGACAATATGAACTCTTTCAAATTTTACCTAGTGAAGAAATTAAGGATACTTTTAGTTGTCTTGTTGCAATAACTAATGAATTAAGATCTCTTTGCAAAAAGATGAGTGATGCGGATTTAGTACGTAAAATGTTGAGGTAATACCAAGAGTCTTGACTCCAAAGAAGATAGCCAATGAAGAGACTTGTGATACGAAAAAAATACATGGAGTCAACTAAAAAGCAAACTCGTGGCCTTTGAGGCAAACACGCTTTGTGCTGAAGATGATGAAAATAAGAACAACTTAACTACATTCAAAGCAAAAGAAGTTGAAGAGAAAACCGATGATGAATCATCTAGTGACAAAGAGGAGGATCTCAATTCATTAGCTCGATGTCTCAATAAGATTCTCAGGAAACAAGGTAAGAAAATGTACAATACTAATAGAAGTACAAATGTAGCAGGTAAAAATTACAAGGAAAATAAGGATGACATGTGCTACGAGTGCAAAAAGTCAAGACACATTAAATACGGATATCTCATGCTTGCCATGATGCTTGAAAAGCATAAAATGAAAAAACATAAGTCTTTGATGGCCACTTAGAGCAACTTAAATGAGTTAAAGGATGAAGAAGAGAATTTTGAAAAGGATGCAGATGAAGTGAACTTGTGTTTAATGGCTAAATCCGAGGTGCATTCTAATTCTAATTATGAATCCATACCTAATGATATGTATACTATATTATTGAATACTGTTTTAAAAGCCAAAGCAAAGATTGTTAGGCTTCATAATGAAATCAAGATACTAAAAAATGATAATGAAACCTTGAATCTTGACAAGGAAGCTTTATCTAATGAAAATCTAATTTTGAAAGAGGAAATGAACAGGCTAAAGGTTTGTGTAGAAAATCTTTCACTATCTCGTATGAACACATTTAACAAATTTGATGCTAGTGACTAAAACCCTGAAGTACTTTATGTAGAAAATCTTTCACTATCTCGTATGAACACATTTAACAAATTTGATGCTAGTGACTAAAACCCTGAAGTACTTTATCAAGTCAACATCTTAACTCTTCAAAAGTTGACTTAGGTTTTGAAAGAGGTGAAAGTTTAAATACATATGGTAAAACTATAATCATTAAAACCAAGGAACCCATGGAAAATATATGTGTTGAATAAAATAACTAAATTAGAAAAGAGTAATGTAGAAAGTTCGAGTAAAAAAAATGCTAAACACAACCTCAGAAGGCAACCAAATCAATTCATAAGATATGGAAGATATATAAAACCAACTAGAACATACCCATTTTAAAATAACAGAAATAATGGAAGCTACTTCAAAAGTATCCTACTAACATGAAAAAGTATGTTAATAGGATTAGCCATAGGTATGTCTCATGATTCCAACATAGGTGTTTCTTTTGTAACAAAATAGGACATTTAGAAAAATGTTATTTTTACGAAAATCACAAGCTCAACAAGAATTAAGTTAGTAATGACAAGATTATGCGCTTGAATTTCAAATGACCCAACCTTGAATGGGTTTCAAAGAATAGATAATCTCTTTTATAGCACGTTTGGTTTGTGGAATGCAATATGGAAGAAATGGAATTGCATTTTCTAAATAATGGAATAAAGAATGAATACCTATTCTTTATAGTTTATTTGACATCTCAAGGATATATTTGGATGTATGCTAGAAAAAAAAAATCAAAAACTAGTTATACCCTTGGTTTTATAAAGGAATTCTAATTCTTCATTTTATAGTAATAATAATTTTATGAAATAACTATTTCATTAACCAAACGCAAGAATAGATCTACAAAGAAGGAATTACTATTCTATTTCAACCTTATAAAGTCAATCAAATGTGCCATTAGTCCTTGCATGTATCTATGACAAAACTCAGTTGGAGATAATTCTTGATGAGTAAGAACCTTAGTCAAAAGTAAAAGAACATGATTTTATTGTAAATTTGATACTTTCATTCTAATCCTTTTTATTTATTTGCTCTCCATGTTTTTTAAATAAATTCAATTTTTATCCATTTTTTACTAATAAAATATCATTTGGTATGTAGTAAGGGGAAGCTTATTTCTAAAAAGTTGGAATTACTTATAGACCGAAAGAAAGAACTAACTCATAAAAAAAACCTTTATAAATTCATTGTCTGATCTTATTAACTCTTATCATGTTAATTTACTAAAATTTATATTTTCTTAATATAATTATTATTATTCTTTGCTGCTATAATTGTTTGCTTTTATCACCTTAGGAATTGTTAAGTGAATTTTTCAAAAATATTTTTTATTATAACATAACCTAATTATAAGATAACGCAACAATAGTATCGCATGCTTAAAGAGAAAAGATTGAGAAACCCTTAGTTTGGAAGTGGAAAAGGTTAAGTCACACATGAATTATTAAAATAAATAAAAGAAAGAAAGCCATAGCTACTTATAAGTTAAGATAAAGAAGCAAGTTAACACTAAAAATGAAGTCAAGGGTCAACTGGATAAAAAATTCATTAGTTATCTATTGGCTTGTTTCGGACTACCAACGACATTACTTAGAAATGTACTGCATTGACTTCTATGTAATCAAGTAAATCCTAGACAGCCCCAGGTCCAGCAGTTAAATCTTAACTTAGAAAGAAACCGATTCTTTTCTTCTTATTTTTCTTTTTTCTTTTAATTTTTTAATTGTATTTTCTACCAACTCCATTTTTTAAATCGTGTGCTTATTTGCTTATATCCGTAAAGCTTTTGCTTTAATTAGCAGTACCCTAGAGCAAGTTACCAACTCTTACTCCTATGTTCCATCAATCAAATTTTATATTCGTTCCCAAGTTTGAACTTTTCCACGCAACCTTCCCTATAAATAACACCAACCCAATTAGCTTCATCACAACATAAACACCAACAAAATCTATTCCACATACTTCAAGTGTTCTTAGTAAGTGTAATACCTCGAAACCCAGGTACACTACAGTCCGCCACATGTCCTCATTTCTTGAAAACACACAAAAACTCAATCACTACTATTCTTCAAATAATTTTGATGATAGTGATAAATCATCTACCATATAACAAAGATTAATGAAATTTCTCATCCTCAACAATAAATCATCAACAATCTTCTCAATTTAAACAGCGGAAGCAATTAACGTTCACTTACAATATAAATTCTCAAAATGATTAAATAAAAATCTAACATGTCCTTTCTTTGTCTATCTACTAGTCATCATAATAGACGTATTCTATATTCTCTTCATTATTCTGATCATGAGTTGATTCTCCCATATTTTCAACATATCCTACGATCTCTCCAATAGTATCTATAACTAAATAAAAAATTTTCACGATGGGTGAGCTAATGCCCAATACAATGCATACCTACGCACACATACGCATGCCATGCCAGAAACAATAACACATACAAAATGCACCATAATATTCATTCACAATTTTATTTATCTTTCACAATCTTTAACTGATACATAATCACAACATAAACATCTTCACATATAACATTCCTAAATATCCTTTCACAATCCATCCACAAACAATATATATATGTGACAAAGTTAATCATCTATCCATGAGTCTCTTATCATACATAATAATAATATATATATAACAATCAGTGGGTGCTCCCCACTGTTCATGAGTCCTCACACATCTACCCTCTACAATCATACATAAAAATAATCTATATATATGATAGTGGGTACTCCCCACTGTCCATGAGTCCATGAGTTCTCTCACATCAACCTTCCACAACCATACATAATATATATATATATATATGTGTGTGTGTGTGACAACGGATACTCCTCATTGTCCATGAGTCCATACACTACAACTTTCACAATATACGTTATAATTTTCCACATCACAACATTTCACAACATAAACTTCCACAGAAAAACCAGATCATTTTGGCATACAACTCCATTAGGGACAATGTCACGTACCAATCATCGAGGTATCACTCCAAGAACACCAACCCACACTCGGTTTCTTAGACCCAGCAATTCACAATCACATGCACACTCAATCCGGTTTATTTACAATATCATTAAACCCATACACAAAATCTAATTTATCAAGCACAAGCAACAAACATGGTATACACATACCTGACTCTTAATATTTGGTTTGTCTTATACCTTTCTAACTTCACAATTCTTCCAAACCTATACATGATTCAAATTATTTGCTTTTAAAATTGTATTCCTATAAATATCAAAAGGAGACTAGTCACATTTTAACTCAATACGGTCATGTTGGGAGCCATATCATTGAGTGTAGGGTGGTACACGACCGTGTTAAAGGCCGTATAAATTTTTTTTTTTTACATGGTCTCAACATGGTCATGTTGGTTTTTTTTTTTTTTTTTTTCTGACATGGCCTCAAGCCTCAATGTGGTGATGTACCTCTCTTTATTCACTATGTTGATTCTTTTTTTTTTTTTTTCACCATGGTCATGTTGAGAGGTCATGCTTTTTTTTTTCTTTTCTAACATGGTCATATACCTCTCCTTATTCACTATGTCGTTTTTTTCTTTCAACATGGTAATGTTGAGAGGTCATGTATCTCTCTGTTTACTATTCATCAACACAACCTCAACATTTCGTGTTGAATTTTTTTTTTTCAACACGATTGTGTTAAGAGGTCGTGTATCTCTCTATTCACCTTTCATTTTCAACACGGTCTCTAACACGGTTGTGTTGGGAGGCTATGTATCTTTCGGTTCACTTTAAGTTTTCAACATAGTTTGTAACACTATTAAGAGGCCAGTGTATCTCACTATATACCTTATATCAATCCCTCAACTCGATTTTTATTCAATTTAACCTAATTTATTTATCTAACATAAAGTTTATAATGTAATACACTAGTAGATACACTTACTTAACTCAAATTGTTATCATGATGTGTGAATCACTCATTTTGTCCATTGTATATCACAGATTGATCTAGATCTATAAACCTTAATACGTTATTTCTCTATGCTACCATATACATACGTAAATCGTGATTCACAATCGTTAATTTATATACTTACCTTAATCCAATAAGCTAGCGATGAAAAAATGCCATCTCCTTCTCTATGGATTCACGCGTCGTCTCCTTCTTTATGGATTCACACAAGAAGGCTCTAGGGTTCTATGAGAGGCAAAGGAAGTAAAAAGGTCAATAGCATTTATAACGACCTATTTATGGTCCTCATAGGAATTACCAAATTGCCCTAATCCCTTTAGATTATTTACAATATTAACCTTAGCTGATATAATATATATATATATATATATATATATATATATTATTTTGTGTATTTACATTCTCCCCCCCCTTACAAGAATTTTCGTTCTCGAAAATTATTTGGATTACTGAAGAGTTCTGAGTATCTTCTTCTCATCTCTTCTTCTAGTTCCCAGGTTGCTTCTCTTTCAATTTGATTGCTCCATTGCACCTTGACATACTTGATAACCCGTCTTCTCAAAGTTTGTTGTTTAGTATCCACAATTCTAACGGGTCTTTTCATGGTTGTGAGATTTGGCTGCACTTATAGAGGTTCCAATGCAGTGATTTGATATGGGTTTGGCACATATTTCTTTAGCATGGAAATGTGAAATACATTGTGTACTCCAGCCAGACTTAGTGGCAATGCTAGTTTGTATGCCACTGGTCTAATTTTCTCTAAGACTTCAAAGGGTCCCACATATCTAGGGTTCAATTTCCCCCTTAGTCTAATTCTTATCACTCCTTTCGTATGTGAAATCTTCAACAACACATGATCTCCTACCTGAAACTCCAATGGGCGTCTTCTCTTGTTTACATAAGACTTTTAGCAGCTCTAAGCTGATTGCATTCTTTGCTTGATCAATTTCACATTATTTAATGCATCTTGCACTAAATCAGGTCCTAATATTTGTTTCTCACCCACCTTATCCCAATGTAACGGCGATCGGCACTTTCTTCCATACAATGCCTCATATGGTGCCATTTAGATAGTAGCTTGATAACTGTTGTTGTATGTGAATTCCACTAAGGGCAAATGTTCATCCCAATTTCCACCAAGGTCTAATGCACATGCCCTCAACATATCCTCCAATATCTGAATCATTCATTCTGACTAACTATCCATCTGTGGGTGAAAAGCCTTACTAAATTGTAGTTTTGTCCCCAAAGCTCTATGCAAACTATTCTAAAAACTCCCCATAAATCTTATATCTCTATCTAACACAATGAAGACTGATATCCCATGCAACCTTACAATTTCTTTGATATAAATTTGTGTCAGCTTCTTTAGTTTATACCCAGTACCTATTGGTATGAAGTGTGCCGATTTTTGTAAGTTGATCAACAATTACTTAAATTGTGTCCAATTTAGTCACTAATCGAGGTAATGATGTGACAAAGTCCATGGTCACATGTTCCCATTTCCACTTTAGTATAGGTAAAGGTTGTAGCATGCCAACGAGTCTCTAATGTTCTATCTTAAGCTTTTGGCAGGTCATACACTTAAATACATAATCAGCCACTTCTCTCTTCATATTTCTCCACAAAATAATGGTTCTTCAGGTCTTTATACATCTTGTTACTTCCAGGATGTATAGAGTACCTAGGATAGTACGCTTCTTTCAATATCTCTTTCTTTAGTTCATTTATACTTGGCACACCTAACTTGTGACCTACCTCAATACCCTCTCTATATCTTTAATAAATTCTACAACTCTTCCTTCTTCCATTCTTTTCTTTATTTCTTGTATTCCTATATTTCTAGCTTGTGTAGCCTTTATTCTATCGATTAACACTAACTGTACTTGTAAGCTAGCGAGTCTAGATCTAATTTCATGAGTTACAATCTCTAAGTTTAATTTCTATATGTCTTCTAATATTTTCTTTTTGAGTTGTGATCGTCGTTGCTAGATTATCATGCTTCTAATTTCTATTATAGTATTTAGCTTGGCCATTCATTTACAACTCTTATCTTCTTAAGATCTACAAATAATCCATCTTTACTAATCATATGTCCCAAAAAGGTGACTTGCTTCAACCAAAACTCACATTTCTTAAACTTAGTGTATAACTTTTCTACTTACAATCTACTTAATACTACTCTCAAGTGCTGCCATGATCTTCTTCATTTCTGGAGTATATTGAAATGTCATCTATAAACATGATGACAAACTTGTCTAAGTATTCCTTGAATATGCGGTTCATTAAATCTATGAACGTTGCTGGTGCATTTGTGAGTCCAAAAGGCATTACTTGGAACTCATAATGCCCATATGTAGTTCTAAAAGCGGTCTTTTGGATGTCTTCCTCCTTGATCCTCAATTGATGGTACCCGGATCTCAAGTCTATCTTAAGAAGACTTGAGTTCCCTGTAATTGATCAAACAAATTGTCAATCTATGGGAAAGGGTATTTATTTTTAATTATAACCCTATTCAACTCCCAGTAATCTATACATAACCGCATACTATTGTTTTTCTTCTTTACAAATAGTACCGATGCACCTTAACGTCAGACACTTGGCCTGATAAACTTCTTGTCCAACAACTCTTGTATTTGATCCTTTAATTCTTTCAACTCTACGGGTAACATACGATACGGGGCTTTTGATATGGGAGTCGTACCAGGCACTGTATCTATGCTAAATTCAATATCCCTTATAGGAGGTAAATCAGGTAGGTTATCTAAGAATACTCTAATAAATTCCATCACCACTCTTACTCTCTCAATTTCCATCACCTCTTCAGCTTCAACTACTATTGATGCCATCATACTTTTACATCACAGTTCATATGTTAGCAATCATTTTGGCTTATGTCCTTTCAATTTAAAACTAAATTGTTCTCCTTATGTTACATGGGAAATATTGCTCATACAAATGTTCCTTAAACTTTTCCCATGTGATTAGTCCTAGGTTAAGCCTAGAAACACTTGGCCACCCTTCGAAAGCCAAGCCTCTCAATAAATAAACAGCATAATTTACCTTCTTATTATTAGGAATTCCTAACGCCTTAATGTCTTTTCCAACTCATCAACTCACTACTCAACGTCCAATAGATCATTTACCTTAAGTTTGATTTCTTTGACCATTTTGACAAAACGATCCAAACCCACTTCCTTAATTGGCATCTCTCTTTCTTTAATTTCCCCCATCATCTATGTTTGTTCATACTCAACACTTACATCTCTTGTATTTGTTGTTGTTGTCATGCCACCATTCTTGCTAGAGTATTAATAGCCTCTAGCATCTGTTCAGCATTGATTTCATTTCCTCCCTATTCATGTTAAGGAGGTCTAGGTGGGCTCCTATTATCAGAAGCATCACCTTTAGCTCCTAAGGATAACCTTCATCTGGAGATTCTCCTAGACATTCCATTAAATACATTAAGGCATTAAGGAACGATATAAGAATATATACATTTCCTTAGAGTATAGGATATCTAAAGATGTCATTTTAAATATTACTGAAGGGGTTCACTAATAAGTAATATCAGTCCCATTTTCTAACCACTCTTAATATATATCTTTATCCTACAAATCCAATACCTAATCCATCCAAAAATCATGACTTAATTTCTATTATTTGGAATTTACACTATTAATCCTCACTTATTTCTAAAGATCATCATGTCACACCACGAAAGGGAGCCTAGAAGTCTCCACTAAAATCATCATAGCACATGTGCACCCATTACATGATGATCGTCTTACGAGTCAAAGATCGTAAGACTCTAAATAAATAATTGCATTTACAACTAATCATAGTACGTATAATTAGATAATAAAATACAACTATAGATCTCGTATCCCACAGTTAACCATGATCGTAGAGAATTGGTATCCCCTACCAATCAATAAAATAGGATAAATCCTAGGTTTCTCAATTTCAAATTCTATTCACATGGGGTCCTAACATTTCATCTAAGTAAATCTATCATTCATAATTCTTACTTTGTTGTTTTGGTCTTCCAAAACTCTCAACACTTCACATCTTATCCCATCTCACGCTTTCGTAATCACTACTTGTAAAAGAGTCTATGAGGGGGTGAGTACACTATGGCTTAGTGAATGGGATGGTAACACTTTCAATGCTACGTACACACAAGTAATATCAAATTAAGTTATTAAAACATATGCTATGCATGAGCAACCATATGAATGCAGCATCTCACGTAGTCTTTCAGTAACTGACGTGAAGTCTAGGGTTTACGCCCCCTTTGACCTTGGGTTAGGGATTCCAAAGCCATCATCAGTGCCTAGGTCATTACCCGGTTTATTTATTTTATCACTTTGTTAATTATGATATTTTCTTAACTCAATAGTGATCGCTCTTGTACCTCTCTGCACCAGACAGAGCAAAACCCTCAAGGATAGGCGAGACTCGGAACCGTCAAGGCGCAACAATCCCTAATCACTTAGTTCGCATTTGGTGGAACAACGATCCTCTTGATCACTTCGACGCATCCTGTAGCAATGATGACCTTCAATCTCATGCAATGTCTCATGAAAATGCATGTCCAGTTTTAATCAGGTCCACTTCCTTAATTAAATGATTTAAGGTGATCAAACAACATATACAGTCACAATCAATTTTCATTCAAACAAAGAAGCAACTACCAAGCATTTCATTTCACACTCATCACAATAAGTACAGATTATGCCTTCCTTATCACTCAAGATAGACACTGAACCCAAACCCCGTGGAAGTAGACTATCCAGTTTTACAACAGGTTAAATTAACTCAGCACCTTTCTGTGCCATTTCTCTTAAATGTCAAACCAACCACTCAGGGTTGATTTGCAATCATCATATCTGACACCTCTGTGTCATTTTTCTTAAATATTAAACCAACCACTCGAGGTTGATTTACAATCATCATCTCTGACACCTTTATATCATTGCATCTCTCAAGTGCTCTGTCATTCTCACTTTTGAGAGCTAATAAGGTCATCTTGTATTTCCTTTTTAATTTCTTCAAGACATTTGTATATAATATATATATATATCTACACATATATATATGTTCGTGATACATATTTAATTAAGGACAATTCACTAGACACCTTAAGTTATAAAAATCAAAGTTGCACTCATGATTTATATGGTTATGTTCATGAGTGTATTATATAGATGTAATAGGAAAATAAGCTTGCCTAGTATATATACACATTTAGGAACCAACTCTGACATGTATACATAATGACATCTATAGACCCTATTCCAACTAAACGCACCTGCTTGGTAGCTCTAGAAGGAAAAGCTAAGTTTCTTTGTTCTGGTTTAATTTGGAAGAAAACAATTTTAAATCATGGGTTAGGCTTATGGTTATAGCACTAGCAATATGGCGCTAGGTGCTATCATTAAGGTAAAGACATCTAAACCCTCAGACCATACCATCCTCTATATTCTTTATGACTTTTTCACTAACTCGTCAATCCCCACTATGACTCAACTCTACAATAATCACATTAAACTGCAAACACAACAAACAACAAATTTCACATGCATAGCAATCAACATACAACACAACATGGTAGTATATCATTAAGTTTCCCACTCACCTGTTTAGGGTTGTCATAGTCCTAGCCAGAGTTAAGAGATTCTGACGTATAGTCTCTTCTCCGAGTATAGTATCGAAGGGTCAGCTACAGTGGCTCCACGCAATTTTTGTTGGATTTCTCGATCTCTTGTTAACTCCTATTTCTTCTCAAACTTCCCAATGCCTTTCCTCACACTCACATACACAATAGTTCATCGATGGCACACACGCACTTCCAGGTCTTCCCTTCTTAACTTGATTACTTAATCAAGCTGCTCAGGCTACCGCTATTACATCAATGACACCTATTTTCCTACTTAATTTCACACACAGATACATTTGCTTTCTTCATACCATTCCCTCTTCCTCCTCAGTTTCACCTTTCCATTCTTTCTTCTCTCCTTGGTTGACATCTCCACCTATAAGGTTTCCCATCCTCTCTACCAGTCTCCATCCTTACTTATGCTTCCATTACCATACATACACCAAATTACACACATCGACAACTACATGTTATTATCCTCTTTTCTCCTCAAGTCCACATGCACACACACACCACTAGTGCACTCATACACACATACTCCACACACATTCCACACCATCGACATACACATACGCTTATACTCCACTTACACCTCACACCACCAATACATACTTACCCTCATACTCCACACACATTACATACCTTCCATATACATACTCACATACCTACACCATACATCATCTCTTACACACATATACATACCGACACCACATGTCATCTCATATATTTACACACATACTCCACATACACGTTACACTACCAATACACACATACCCACATACTCTGCACAAACTATATTCACCTTCCATACCCACACATACATGTTCACACTCTGCACATCATCTTATACTCATACATACATATCCCACATATATCATCCTCAACTTCCATATTTACACACACACATTTCCATACACCATACACTATTTCACATATGCACATACATAGCCCCACATACCACTCTTTCCTTATACATATATACATACCTACTCACCACACGTCTTCCATACATATACACACATGCTACATACTCCATACACCATCCATATACACACTAGTACCGCACACCTCACACTTTCCATACACCTACACACATACTCCACACATCCCACACATACATACCCTCACATGCTATGTAGCATCCACACATACACACACAAACCGCACCTACCACCCACCATCCATATGTATACACTCCTCTCACACACACCGCATATCATCTCATATACACACACTTTGCATACACCACATACACATACCACACACCTTACACCACTTCATGCGCATATGCACATACTCACAAGCATTACACACACATGGTTCCTCCTTCTTTACACATACACACACCCTCACACACCACACACACTCTTGTATACATATGCATACCCTTGCACACACCACACACCATTACCAACACATACACACATCCTTACATACCTTGCACTATCACCCACACATACACACATCTCCAAATACATCACACCCACCGTCACATACACCATCTTCACATACATTACACACTTTCATTCCCACACACACACACCATACACCATCATCTACACATACATACATACTCACACACCTACACACTCGCCTCTTCCTTTCTCATACATATTCACACATCCTTACACACATCATGTATCACTACACATACGCACACATATATCCTCTTACATTCTGCACACCACCACATACACTTACATACACACCACACAGCACCACATACACCTATATCCACATACACTGCACACCCCCATTCACACATACACACACATCCTTGCACATACTACACATCATCACATATACACATACATGTATACTCATACATCCCGCACACCACCACACACACATATACTTCACATACACACTTGCACACACGTTCACCATCCTTCACGCAATTCTCTCTTCTCCCTTGGATTCACTTGCCCATTTCCTCTTCTTCCTTACTGCCCAACATACATTCGTATACATACATATATATGTCTTTCTCTTCCTCCCATTTCCCCTCTTCTTTTCTCCTCTGGAACACAGCTGTTGCTGTTGTTGTTGGTGGTTGCTGTTCTCCTTTCCTGACACACACAACACCTTCACCCGCACACACACATCCTCACACACCATTCTTCACCCACACACACACCACACACCTTGCTCCTTCTCCCCTTTCCCCCTTCTTATGTTGCTGCTATAGTCATCGTGGTTGTCATTGCTGCTATGGTTGTTGTCGACATTGTTGTGGTTGTGGTCATTATGGTCATTGTTGTCATCGCAGTTGAGGCTACCATTTTTGCTGTTCATTGTTGTCGTTGTGGTTGTTGTTGCAACTACTGTGGGATCGTCATTGTTGTTGTTGTTGTCTTCCTCCCTCGCACACATACGCACCCACATGGTTTCCTCTGGGCAACTCCTCCACCTTAGGCACATGCACACATACTCCCCTTCTTCTTCTGCTTTTGCTGCTGTTGTCATCGTGTGGCTGTCGTTGTTGTTGCTGCCGTCATGGTCATCATTGTTTTCTCCAAGTTGTTCATTGTTGCCTTCGTCGTTGCTATCACCATTATTGCATCATCGGTGCCACCGTCATTGCCATTATAGTCATCTTCGTCATCATCATTGTCACCATCAACGACATATTCATTCGAAGAGAAGGAAGGGAGATTTGGGGGAAAACGAGAGGGAAGATGAAGGTAGGAAGGGAAAGGTAATGGGGCACAGGGGATGGGGCTACACAGGTTGACCAAGGGAAGAAGAAGAAGAAAAGAAAAAAGTAAAGGGAGGAAGAGGATGTGCTGCTAAAAGGAAAAGAAGAAGAAAAAGAAAAAGAAAGAAGAAGGGAGAGAAGGCAGATAGAAAGGGAAGAAGAAAAGAAAGGAAAAGAAAGATGATGGGATAGGGTTGGTCTGTAGGCGGCTGCAACTACCGCTTGACGTAGTGGATGGGACTGATGTGACGTGCGGTAGATTTTGAAATTATTATTATTATTTTTAAGTTATGAATATATTTTACATTATATTATATTTTGATTATATTTTATATCATAAATGTCTCTATTTTAATATTTTGCTCGCGTACAAAAATATCTTTAAATTTTTATTTTTGCCATTTTATTACGAAAGCTTATGTCTAGCTAATCTAATTATCCCGACTATAAATATTCACTATAAATTTTTATTTAATGTTTCTAGATCTATAATTTAAATTAAATTCATTATTTAATCTAATATTATTTAAAAATTACGTTTCAGCGAATTTATTTTTCAAATTATTTAAATTTTTAAAACCTATTATTATCACAAAATATAATAATATTTATGCATTTAGATATTCGTAATGTTTGTTCGTATATTTCTCAAAGTTTTTAATATTGCGAAATTGTTCCTCTCGCTTCCCCGACCTAGAAGTATTTATTATTCTATTTATTTTCTTTAAATTTTCATATAGATTTTTGAAATTTTTAGGACTTAACACATCAAGCCTAGGTAGTTTATAAATTCATCAACCTAAACTTTGAAGATCACAAACTTACATTATTTTGATCTAAACCTAAGTTCTAAGGATCATCAACTTATGCTCTGATACTGCCTAAGCTGTAATACCTCAAAACCCGGGTACACTATGACCCGCCATGTGTCCTCATTTCTTGAAGACATGCAAAGGCTCGATCACTACTATTTTTCAAATGCTCTTGATTATAGTCATAAATCCATTACTGCATAACAAAGATTAATGAAATTTCTCATCTTCAACAATAAGTCATCAACAATCTTCTTAATTTAAACAGCAGAAGTGATTAACATTCACTTACAATAGAAATTCCCAAAATGATTAAATAAAAATCTAACATGCTCTTCTTTAGTTTATTTACTAGTCATTGTAATAGACGTATTCTATATTCTCTTCATTGTTCTGAACTGATAAGATCCATGATGGGAGTCAAGCCAGAAGATGGCATGTGGATCCTCTTGAAGTGCCACATGGACCGATCACAAGAACTAGAGCGAAACGATTAAAGGAAGCACCTAACGGGTTGATAAAGGATGTCCATGAAGTCGGAAAGGATTTGAGCAATCATGAAGCTGGAATGGATTGGAACAACCATGGGAATGCCCTTGCTCTTGTACAAGTCATACCGGATACGAGGTGAAGAGGGCGTGTCTTTGCAAGGCATGGCCATGTAGGAGTCTGGAGGTTACACAGAATCAAACACGGTCATATACACGGTTTAAAGGCACGGCCGTGCATGCTGTCAAGAATATCCACAGAAAGATACACGTCTAAAAGTACACGACCGTGTATATATCCAACGCCGGCTCCAAGGCCGCCGGCCTTTAAGTCATTATTTTGTTATTTTTACGCAACTTAATGATATTATGTCGTTTTGGGCCTTTATTGTTACGAATTGTAAACCCTAATATAAAGCTCCTAGGGTTTAGAACATAGAATATATAACATACAAGTTTGAAAAACTTTTGAGAGAATTCCTCTCTTGGTTCTTTAAAGAACTACTCTAGAACTTATCGGATTTTCTTTCGTGGCGTTCGTCCCCACTTATCAATCGTCTTTCATCCCGATTGTGGCGTCTACATAATATACCAAGGTTCTTGTCTCACTTTTAGGCAACGGGTCGCGGTTTCCACTCGATTGTTTGGCATTTGGGTAGCAATTCCGAATGTATTGGTATTGGGTTTCGTCACACGTTAGCATGGTTCGTATCAGTTTGGTATCAGAGCCTAGGTTTGTTAAACCATTTGTTCGGTTTGAGAAAGGTAACATCAAAACCCTAACTCCAATCGTTCATATCAATTGTTCGTATTCAATTTCATAGTGTTAGTTGTCTATTGAAAGTGTAGTACCTACTATTTAATTTTGTTACAAAAAAAAAAAAGAAGGAACGTGATCAAGAGCAACAAACAAAGGCAACCAAAAAAAAAAAATCTGAAAGAAAAAGAGGAAAATTTCGAGCCCTTGAGTTGAATTTTACGGAAGGGAATTGGTATAGTTTGGGTTAGTTCCAAGAGAATTGAGAAGAGGAATTGACGAATTGATATCATTATTGCTTGTGAGAATACACGAGTGACTGTGTGATATCATCATTTGAGCTAAACATGTAAGGGAGTGTATCGTGAGGCTTAATTAGTACTAATCTTTTTTCTGCAGGAACTATGTCGAGGCAACATTCTCCTGAAAGTGAGAGGGGAAGGTTTGATGCTAGGTTAGTGATTGAGGCGTTGAGGGGTGAGATGAAGAGGATGTTTCAGGAGGGCATGGAACAAATTCATGAGACGGTGGAAAAAAGACTAGAGCAATCTAAAAACGTCTTCCAAGGGCGTAAGAGGGAGAGTTGTTCTAAGAGAGTGCAACGGGGTGGAGATGGAATGTCTGGTAATGAATTTGATGAACCTTCTATCGGGAGTTATAGAGGTTATAGTGGTAGGAATAGAGAAACTAGGGATTGGGAAGATAGAGGAGATAGGAAAAGAGAGAATATTTTTCGTACTAGATGTTATCTAGGTGATCATATTTGCAATTTGATCATTGATGGAGGAAGTTGCAATAATGTGGTGAGTACTTTTATTGTCGAGAGGCTGGGACTCAAGACTACTAAACACCCTAGTCCATATAAATTGCAGTGGCTGAATGATAGTAGCGAGACTAAGATAAGTAAGCAAGCCTTGATTTCTTTTCGCATCGGTAGGTATGAGGATGAGGTGCTATGCGATGTAGTGCCGATGTAAGTGTGTCATGTGTTGTTGGGGAGGCCATGGCAATTTGATAGGAAGGTTGTTCATGATGGCTTTTTTAACAAGTATACGCTTGTTCACCAAGGGAAAAGCTTTAATCTTAAACCCTTAACACCTAAACAGGTGTATGAGGATTAGTTGCAGCTACAACAGTCTTTTGCAAAATATAAGGTGAGTGAAGAACAGAGGGAGAGTGAGAGAGAAAAAGACAGCAAGAAAGAAAAGGAACACAAAAGTCGATATCAAAAGGAAAAAGAGAGGAAGGCTAGAAAGAGTGTGAGAGACCAAGTTGAAGGGGGATCAACTTTGGTGCTGAGTGAAAAGGAGAGTGCAGCCTTGCAAAAGGAGAGTTGTGTGGCAAAAGCGAGTGTAGTGAGGCGAGCATTAGTGACGAAGCAACCTATGTTGTTGCTGGTTTTTAAGGAAACTTGTTTGAATACTAACGAACTATTTAACTCTTTGCCTAATGTGGTTGTGTCTATTGTGCAGGACTTTGAAGATGTCTTCCCTGAGGAGATTCCAAAGGGATTACCACCTATTCGTGGTATTGAGCACCGGATTGACCTTATACCCGGAGCATCAATTCCAAACAAACCAGCTTATAGGAGCAATCCAAAGGAGACAAAGGACTCCAAAGGCAGGTCAATGAATTAATGGAGAAGGGGTACGTGAGAGAAAGCATGAGTCCATGTGCAGTGCCTGCAATTTTGGTGCCTAAGAAGGATGGGTCATGGAGAATGTGTGTTGACTACCGCGCCATCAACAACATCACAGTAAAGTATCGTCATCCCATTCCTCGCTTAGATGACATGTTAGATGAGTTACATGGGTCTAGACATGGTCGAGATTCTATTTTTGTAGTCGTAGATAGATTCTCTAAAATGTCACATTTCATTCCTTGTCACAAAACAGATGACGCTTGCAATATTGCTAATTTGTTCTTTAAGGAAGTTGTGAGATTACATGGTATGCCTAGAACAATCGTATCGAATAGAGATGCTAAGTTCTTGAGCTACTTCTGGAAGACCTTGTGGGCTAAGTTAGGAACTAAGTTATTGTTTTCTACTACTTGTCATCCACAGACTGATGGTCAAACTGAGGTAGTAAATCGAACTTTATCTACTTTGTTGAGGGCTGTCATTAAAAAGAACATTAAAAGTTGGGAGGATTGTTTGCCGCATGTTGAATTTGCCTATAATCGCACAATGCATTCTACTACTAAGTTTACTCCTTTTGAAATTGTGTATGGTTTTAATCCACTAACTCCTTTAGATTTATCACCTCTGCCTATTTCTGAGTATGTTAATCTAGATGGCAAGAAGAAAGCAGAATTTGTTAAACAGATCCATGAGAAGGCAAGGCTAAACATTGAGTGAAGAACAGAGCAGTATGTGAAACAAGCCAATAAGGGTCGTCGAAAAGCTGTCTTTGAACCTGGAGATTGGGTTTGGGTTCACATGTGCAAAGAGCGGTTTCCTGTGCAGCGTCGATCTAAACTACTTCCTAGAGGCGATAGACCATTTCAAATTCTTGAGCGCATCAATGATAATGCATACAAGATAGATTTACCAGGTGAGTATCAAGTAAGTGCTACGTTTAATGTTACTGATCTGAGTCCTTTTGATGCAGGCGATGATTTGAGGACAAATCCTTTTCAAGAGGAGGGGAATGATGAGATCCATGATGGGAGTCAAGCCAAAAGATGACATGTGGATCCTCTTGAAGTGCCACTTGGACCGATCATAAGAACTCGAGCGAAACGATTAAAGGAAGCATTTAACGGGTTGATAAAGGATGTCCATGAAGTCGGAAAGGATTGGAGCAATCATGAAGCTGGAATGGATTGGAACAACAATGGGAATGCCTTTGCTCTTGTATAAGTCATACCGGATATGGGGTGAAGAGGGCGTGTCTTTACAAGGCACAACCGTATAGGAGTCTGGAGGTTACACAGAATCGTACACGGTCATATACACGGTTCAAAGACACGGCCATGTATGGTGTCAAGAATATCCACAGAAAGATACACGTCTAGAAGTACATGGCCGTGTATATATCCAACGACGGCTCCAAGGCCGCCGGCCTTTAAGTCATTGTTTTGTTTATTTTTTACGCAACTTAATGATGTTATGTTGTTTTGGGCCTTTATTGTTACGAATTGTAAACCCTAATATAAAGCTCCTAGGGTTTAGAACATAGAATATAGAACATACAAGTTTGAAAACACTTTTGAGAGAATTCCTCTCTTGGTTCTTTAAAGAACTACTCTAGAACTTATCGGATTTTCTTCTGTAGCATTCATTCCGACTTATCAATCGGTCTTTCATCCCGATTGTGGCGTCTACATAATATACCAAGATTCTTGTCTCACTTATAGGCAACGAGTCGCGGTTTCCACTCGATTGTTTGGCATCTTGGGTAGCAATTCCGAACGTATTGGTATTGGGTTTCGTCACACGTTGGCGTAGTTCTTATCATGACCTTGAGCTGATTCCCCAAGTTTTCAACATATCTTACGATCTCTCTGGTAGCATCTGTAACTAAAAAAAAAATTCCACAAGGGGTAAGCTAACACCCAATACAATGCATACCTACACACATACATATATGCCATGTTAGAAACAATAACACATGCAAAATGCACCATAATATTCATTTACAATTTTATTTATCTTTCACAGTCTTTAGCCGATACACAATCACAACATAAAACATCTTCACACATAACATTCCTAAACATCCTTTCACAATCTATCCACAAACAATATATACATATATATATATTATATATATGACAAAGGTAATCTTTTATCCATAAGTCTCTTATCATACATAATGATAATATATATATGATAGTAGGTACCCCCCACTGTCTATGAGTCCATTAATCCCCACACATCCACCTCCTACAACCATACATAAAAAAATATATATATATATATATATATATGACAATGGATACTCCCCACTATCCATAAATCTATGAGTCCTCACACATTAACCTTCCACAACCATACATAATAATAATATATATAAATATGACAATGGGTACTCCCCATTATCTATGAGTCCATGAGTTCTTACACTACAACTTTCACAATATATGTCACAATTTTCCACATCACAACATTTCACAACACAACCTTCCACATAAGACCCAGATCATTTCAGTACACAACTCCACTAAGGACAACGTCACATACTGAGTTGCTACTCCAAGAACACCAACCCACACTCAGTTTCTTGGACCCAGCAATTCACAATTACATGCACACTCAATTCGGTCCATTTACAATATCATTAAACTCACACACAAAATCTAATTTATCAAGCACAAACAATAAACATGGTATACACGTACCTGACTCTTAATACTTGGTTTGTCTTATACCTTTCTAGCTTCACAATTCTTCCAAATCTATACATGATTCAAATTATTTGCTTTTAAAATTGTATTCCTATAAATATCAAAAGGAGACTAGTCACATTTCAACTCAACACGGTCATGTTGGGAGCCATGTAGTTGAGTGCCGGGTGGCACACGACCGTGCCAAAGGCCTTATAAATTTATTTTATTTTTTTTTGTTATACGGTCTCAACATGGTCATGTTGAGAGGTTTTTTTTTTTTTTTTCTAACATGGCCACAATATGGTCATGTACCTCTCTCTATTCACTATGCCAATTCTTTCTTTTTTTTTCAACATGGTCATGTTGAGAGGTCATTTTTTTTTCTTTTCTAACATTGAGTCATGTATCTCTCCCTATTCACTATTTTTTTTTTTTTAACATGGTCTTCAACATGGTCATGTTGAGAGGTCATGTATCTCTCTGTTTACTATTCATCAACACGATAGGTCATGTTGAAATTTTTTTCTTTTTTTTCAACACGATCTCAATACGGTCATGCTGAGAGGTCTTGTATCTCTCTATTCACCTTTCATTTTCAACACGGTCTCCAACACAATCATGTCGGGAGGCCATGTATCTCTCGGTTCACTTTGAGTTTTCAATACGGCTCCAGCATGATCATGTTGAGAGGCCGTGTATCTCACTGTACACCTTGTAAATCGATCTCTCAACTCGATTTCTATTCAATTTAACCTAATTGATCCATCTAACATAAAATTTATAATGTAATACATTAATAGATACACTTACTTGACCCGAATTGTTATCATGATGCGCGAATCGCTTGTTTTGTCCTTTATGTATCATAGATTGATCTAAATCTGTAAACCTCAATACTTTATTTCTCTACGCTACCATATACATAAGTAAATCACGATTCACAATCGTTGATTTATGTATTTATCTTAATCCAATAAACTAGTAGTGTAAAAAGGTTGTCTCTTTCTCTATAGATTCACATAAGAAGGCTCTAGGGTTTTATGAGAGACAAAGGAAGGAAAAAAGTCAATAGAGTTTATAACAGTCTATTTATAGTTTTCGTGAGAATTACCAAATTGCCGCCAATCCCTTTAGATTATTTACAATATTAATCTTAGCTGAATATATATATATATATATATATTTGTATATATTTGTGTGTGTGTGTGTGTGTGTGTGTGTGTGTGTTATTATATTCGTGTATTTACTTAGGTCCATTTTGTCAGGCTTAGGCGAAAGAAAGTGCAAGATGAGGCAGGGTGTGGGTGTGGGTGTGAGCTCTCTCATCGTTTTTGCGATCCTCGCCTTTGCTCCTCTTTCCTTCGGTAGCAAGAAGAACATGGGTAGTTACCTTTACCCGCAATTTTATGACCATTCCTGCCCCAGAGCTCAAGAGATTGTTAAGTCCATCGTGGCCAACGCTGTTGCGAAAGAAGCTCGTATGGCGGCTTCATTGCTTAGGCTGCATTTTCATGATTCCTTTGTCAAGGTCTATATTTGAAGTCTTCGTTGTTTATCATTCCCTTACACAAAACTTTACATTTATTCATTACATGGGGCATCGAGTTTTACTTCGAAATTTCCACA
This sequence comes from Laguncularia racemosa, assembly GCA_037954665.1. Taxonomy (NCBI): domain Eukaryota; kingdom Viridiplantae; phylum Streptophyta; class Magnoliopsida; order Myrtales; family Combretaceae; genus Laguncularia; species Laguncularia racemosa. Next base: position 60,937 of record JBBMOL010000245.1, on the reverse strand, counting down.
GTAAAATTTGCATAATAAGATTTGGAATCATTATGAGGCTAATATCAACAAAATGCAGCAATATTCAACATGATCATGGATTCTTCTATTTATTATGCCCTCGTCTTGGAAGCTCCTAAGTTGTTTGAATTGTAATTGACTATGACTGAAACGTTGGGAAAATGTGAAGAGGGTTGAGACGCATCAATATTGTTGGATAGCAATGGAAGCCTTATCAGTGAGAAGAGGTCTTATCCTAACAAGAACTCAGCTCGAGGATTTGAAGTCATTGACGAGGTGAAAGCTGCCATTGAGAAGGAATGCCCTGAAACAGTTTCTTGTGCGGATATCCTGGCTTTGGCTGCTCGAGATTCCACTGTCCTCGTAAGTGACAAAATTAATGTCAAATTCCAATTACTTTTCACAAAGTAGCACTAAGAAACCGTCCCACGCATAATTGAGATTCAAACATCAAAGTATGATCTGAACAACAAAAATTATTTTCCTACAATCTGAAGCAGCTCTTGTTGATTCATGTCTTCATTTTAAGACCGTTGGACCAAGCTGGGAGGTACCTCTAGGAAGGACGGACTCTAGGGATGCAAGCTTCAGTGGCTCCAACAATGACATTCCTGCCCCAAACAACACTTTCCAGACCATCCTCACCAAATTCAAGCTTCAGGGACTTAATATTGTTGATCTTGTGGCTCTATCCGGTAAACTCACACTATTTTCTTGACAAACTTGAACAAACAAGCCCTTGTTGAATTGACCTCACACGTAACATAAGAAAGACGATCCATGAAATACATACTATCTTGCGATTTGTAAAAATCTCTTTTGCATTTTTTAAAACAGGAAGCCACACCATTGGAAATGCCAGTGCACCAGCTTCAGGCAGAGGTTGTACAACCAGACAGGAAATGGCCAACCAGACTACACCCTTGACCAATCTTATGCTGATCAACGCCGTACCCGCTGCCCTAGATCTGGAGGTGACCAGAACCTCTTCTTCCTGGACTATGTTAGCCCGATCGAATTTGACAACAGCTACTTCAAGAACTTGTTAGCTTACAAGGGTCTGTTGAGCTCTGATGATGTTTTGGTAACCAAGAACGCCGAATCACTGGCATTGATTAAGCAATATTTGTACAACAATGAGGCTTTCTTTGAGCAATTCGTCAAAGTCCATGATCAGGATGGGCAATATTTCTCCATTGACTGGCCGCAGGGGAGAAATCAGGATGAAATGTAGGAAGATGAATAACTACTAGGAATACTCCTAGGTTGTGTGGAATACTACATTATGATGTGAGTGTGAAGCATTTGGATTGGTTTCTTATCCTACTATTGTGCTCTGAAATTTGTTCTGTGGAGATAGTTCCCTGTTTTTTCATAGGTTTCAACTATTGAAATTGTTCGACAAAATCATTGTTCTCAGAGTTTTAAGTTGAATATGATGAAGTCATCCAATGATTTCTCTGTTTTTTCCTTTTTTTCCCCCTCTCCCAGTAATCACACTCTTGTCAATACAAGTTACAGCAATCCAAACATTCCAAGTTTTACTTATACTTTCTAAACATACTGACAATGCAAAATTTTCCTACAATGAAATAGAGTTTATGTTAAAAGTTGTCAATAACCAATTGAAGGCCCCAGTTGCAAGGAGTTGCAAGCTGCAGAAAACAAAGGTGATGACTGCGAAAGCAGACTTGGTCCAAGCTAAGACTCACAGCAAAAGGTACAACGATAAAACTCAATCTCACAATTCTAATTACAAGCCTAATTGTGCTAACTCCAACACCTTGAAGAAGATCATGCATAGCGAGGTTTGAGTGGCTTAGCTTATAAACCCCATCCTTAATGTGACGAGAAAGTCAAGGATTGAAACCAAAGAGCATTTTGTTAGGATCACTCAAACGCCAAGGGATAGCTTCACTGGACCCCTGTTTAACAATGTTCAATCAAAGTCGTTTAATCTCGATCTTGAAAGATCTATGGAGATTCATTTGAGCATCACTACTATGACATCTGAATTAACTCCTTAATCTCGTTCAGCCTCTATTTTCGCATTATAATCTTTTTTTTTTTTGTTTCATATTTCATTACTGCTATTTTGCTCTCGCTTTATTAGTTACACCAATTTCTAGATTGTAAATATTTTATGATGTAATTTGTGTTGAGACATGAACAAATTGTTCTCCGTTCTATCCTTTTGTGTGTGTGTGTGATGAATTGTTGTGCTTTTTTTTTTTTTTTAACTCTTTATAAAATAGGGCATCCCCCATATCAGAGTTGTTGATGTTTGGTAAAAAGATATAGAGGAGCTTATCTATAGCCTTAGTTTGATAGACAAACATCCAAATCAATTAAATCATGGAAGTTTGGTTAGCAAACTTTTGCAGTTTTGTATAAACATGCCAAATCAATTAATGAAATCAGATTTTCATATTTCCCCTCTTCCATATTACTTTTCCTCTCTCTGTTTGTTTTTTCTACTACTGCTAACAAATGGTATTAGAGCATTCCTGAGACAAAACCCAACATTGCAACAAATAAGACAACATGAAGAAGAAGTTGCCAAAGCTCTAAGGGTCATGTCCTACATTCATGCAGCCATTTCATATCCCATATTCACCAAGATCATAGCTTGTGATTTAGCACATGAAGCTTGGGAAAAGTTGAAGATAGAATTTTAAGGATCTGAGAAAACAAGACAAATGCAATTCTTTAATCAGTGAAAAGAATTTGAGCTATTAGAGATGAAGAATACAGAGAAGGTGAAAGACTATGTGGATAGAGTCATGAAGACAATTAACCAAATAAGGATGCTAGGAGAAGAGTTGGAAGAGAGGAAAATTGTTGAGAAGGTCATGGTGACTCTTCCAAAAAATTTTGAAGAAAAAATTTCTTCCCTTGAAGACATTTGGGACATGTCTCAAATCACATTAACGAACCTCACTAATGCCCTATTGGTTGTGGAATAAAGAAAAGCGCTCAAGGAAGAAGAAGGTGCATGAGAGAAAGCAGTTGCAGTAGCACAAAAGATGAGTCCACAAGAAAGAAGATTGAGGAAATAGGCTACCTATAAGAAAGGAAAAATCAAGAAACTTAGAAGATGGAGAGGCAAGAAGGATAATTATCTACCTTATTTCTACTACAAAAAGATGAACCATTTAGAAAACTATTATTAGTTCAAGATTGGTGCTTAATGTAAGAGCTATAAGCAATTTGACCACATTGAGAAAGTGTGTACAACAAAGTGTGACCAATAGCCACAAGCACAACCTACTCAAACAATAGAAAATGTCGACTATCAAGAGGAGAGTTTGTTTGCTGCCACTAAAGTTGATGACTATGGTGTTTGGGATGAAAGTGTTGATGTATGGCTAGTATATAGTGGATGCACACATGACATGACAACAAGCTTAAGAAGCTTTGAAGGCCCTAATATGAGTTACTCCTCTAAAGTCAGACTTGGAGATGAAAGACTCATTTATGTTAAAGGCAAGGGAGCAGTTCGTGTGGGGACTATCTTAGGTACATAAATTATTGTTGATGTTTGTTATGCACCTGAGATAAATCAAAATTTGTTGGATAGTTATTGGAAAAAAAATTATATGCTAGTGTTGAAGAATAGAACTTATGAAATTAGTAATTCCACAAGTAAGAGAATGTTCTCAATTAAAATTAATAAAAGAAGTTTTCCCTCGTTTTGGAAAACAACTGAGTTTGAATCTTGCCTTAGTCTTAAAGAAGAAAGTTCACTGTGGCATAAGAGAATTGGGCATACCAATCTCAAGACTTTAGAAATGCTTTACAAAGGAATTTAGTTACAGAATGTCACAAGTGACTGAAAACACCAGCATATGTGATGTATGTTAGCTTAGCAAACTTAATGAAGGGTCCTTTGCTATTGGTCAAGCTTAAAGAGCTTCTAAAAAGCTTGAATTGATTCACACTGATGTGTATGGACCAATGAACACTCCTTCCTATAATGGCAACAAGTATTTTCTATTGTTTATAGATGATTATAGTAGATATTGTTGGGTATTCTTTCTCAACCAAAAGTTAGAAGTGTTTCACATGTTCATGAAATTCAAGGCCTCTATTGAAACTCATTCTAGCTCCTTAATCAAGACTCTAAGATCTAATAATGGAGCTAAATATACCTCCAATCAATTTAAAGAGTATTTGGAAAGAGGCTAGTATTTGTCATCAATTAACTATCACTTATACACCTCAGTAAAATGGTTTAAGTGAAAGAAAGAACAGATCAATGATGAATATAGCAAGGTACCTCTTGTTTAGGAAGAATTTACCAAAGATTTTGTGGGCTGAAGCAGTGAACACTGCTTTATATTTGCAAAATAGGTTGTTAACAAAGGTTGTGAAAGAAAAGACTCAATTTGAAGCATGGTTTAGAGTTAAACCAACTGTTGCACACTTGAAAGTCTTTAGCTATGTTTGCTACTATCTTATTCCTAAAGTAAAGAGAGGAAAACTTGATCAAAGGGTTGAAAAAGGAGTATTTGTTGGTTATAGCAATGAATCAAAGGGTTATAAAATCTAAAAGCCAGTCACTCAGCAAGTGTATATTAGTAGAAGCATAAAGGTAGATGAATGAAGTGAGTGGGATTAGAATAAAATGGAGTCTTTAACCCTTGAGCAACTTGTCAGTCATGATCAATTTCAAGAATTTCCATCAGTAGATCATGAGGACTCCAAAGATGAAAATGTGCATGCAATTAAAGGCACAAGAACTTTAGAAGACATATATAGTTGATGCAATGTTCCTTGTTTTGAGCCCATAATACTAGATGAAGCTTTGAAAATTCCTAATTGGAGAACTACCATAGAGGAGGAGTTGAAAATGATCATAAAGAATGAGATAATAGTTTTAGCTCTTAGACCTATCAATAAACAAGTAATTGGAACAAGCTAGGTTTTCAAATTGAAACGAAACCTAGATGGCTCCATCAACAAGTATAAAGCAAGACTTGTTGTAAAAGGGTATGCTTAACAACAAGGAATAGACTTCATTGAAACCTTTGCAATAGTTGCAAGGTTTGACACTATAAGATTAATCTTAGCATCAATAGCAAGCAATGGGTGGCAAGTCTTTCAACTTGATGTGAAGTTTGCCTTTCTTAATGGCTTACTGGAGGAGAAAGTCTTCATTAAGCAACCTAATGGCTTTAATGATGGAAGCAATCAAGTTTTCCTATTGAAAAAGGCTCTTAATAGCCTAAAACAAGTATCGAGAGCTTAGCATGCTAGAGTTGATGATTATTTGTTGAATGTAGGTTTTAGAAGAAGTCTGAATGAAGTAGCTCTTTATGTAAAGCATCAGCAAGTGAAATCATTATTGTCTTTGTTTTTGTAGGTGATATCTTGGTGACTAGCAGCAATTCAAAGTCAATGAAGAATTTAAACTAAAGATGTAGCAAATGTTTGAAATGAATGATCTTGGAAGGATGTATTACTTTCTTAGAATGTCAATTATTCAAAGTGAACAGGGTATTTTTGTTTCTTAGAATCAAATATGCTCAAGAATTGCTAAACAAATTCAAACTTAACAAGGTTAAATCAATGAATACACTACTATTCATGGTGAGAAGCTGAAGATAATTGATAATTCTCAACTTGCTAATAATTCAGTCTATAGAAGCATGGTTGGCTCATTGCTCTATATATCAAATTTGGACCTAATATCATGTTTACCACCAACTTATTGTTAAGATTTAGGAATGCACCTTCAAAAATTCATCTTATAACAGCAAAAAGGGTGCTAAGATATATTCATGGCACTAGTAACTTTGGTTTGCTGTATAGGAGATCAACTTCAAAAAAATTATTGGGATTTACAGATAGTGATTGAGTGGAACTAAAGAAGACATAAGAGCACATCAGGATATTACTTTTTCACTTGGTTCTTATAGTTGTTTATTGGGGAACAAAGACACAAGCTTTAGTTGCTCAATCAACTACTATAGCAGAGTACATTGCTACATCTATAGCCATCAACCATGCAATATGGTTAAGAAAAATTCTATTTGATCTAGATTTTAGCAAGAAGAACCAACTAGAATCTTATGTGATAACAAGTCAGTTGTGGCTATGGTGAAAAATCTAGTGTTTCACAACAAGACAAAGCACATCAAGATAAAATTTTATGCTATTAAAGAAGTTGAGAAAGAAAAAGAAGTCTTAATCAAGCATTGTTGTGTCGAAGATCAAGTCATTAGTGTCTTCACGAAGGTATTGTAGAAACAAAAATTTGAATTTCTTAGATTATGTCTTGGTGTGTCTAGTGTTACTTGCATCATGGAGGAGTGTTGAGACGTGAACCAGCTGTTCTCTGTTCTATCCCTTTTTTTGTGATGCAAGCACTGCTATGTTATGCTTTTTTTTTTTTTTTGGTACTCTATAAAATAGGGCATCCTTTATATCAAAGTTGTTGATGTTTGGTAAGAAGATATGGAGGAGCTTATCTCTAGTTTAAGTTTGATAGAAAACATGCAAATCAATAAATCATGGAAGTTTGGTTAGAAACTTTTGCACTTATGTATAAACATGCCAAATCAATTAATTAAATCAGATTTTTAGATTTCCTCTTTGTATTGCTTTTCCTCTCTCTCTTTATTTTTTCTGCTATTGCTAACAATTTGTTCAGGACATTTCATTATTATTATTGAAAGCAGAGAATTCCCCCCTAGAACCTTAGTCTTATCAACCATAAGTTATGGCAACCAAGTCTTATTCTCTCTTGATTTTGTGTCGAAATTGAGTTAGAGTTGTATATTTTTTAAGTCTCTTAGTTTTACCTAATTTCAATGCTATGTTCAAATAGCTAAAAGAGACTTTTCTCTCTAGTTTCTAAAGAGAGATTTTTCTCTCAATAGGAAAGCTTTCATACCTTAGGATCGTTTGGTTATCATAAATTTATGGTATTGCACTAGACAAAACATTTTATTTCTTATTTAATATGCATATTTTCTTGGAATCTAAACAAAATAATCTAAAGTATTAGATAAAATGTTCTTATTTTGTACCATCTAAAATATGGTATAAAAATCAAATTCATTAGACAAAAATACAAAAATCTTTATCTAGTACTTTGTATATCATGTTTAGTATAGTACTTTATATATCTAAATAGTGAATATCACAAAATCTTTGTTTAGTAAATTGCACACCAAACATGATACAAGAGAGTTCTACTATCATGTTTTTCTTATTCTATGCTATTCAATACTCTTTGTATTGTCTAATATTGTAATCCAAATGTTAGCTTAGGGTATTTGTTAGAGCTTCTATTATTTTCTCTCTTTCTTTTCAATATAAACTTTGTGTGCTTTTTTTCTCTCTATTATTAGCATCATCTCATCAATTTTTGCATCTTATTTAGTAATTGAGCTCACCTTCATCCATCCTTCATCGACACTTTTCACCATCACTATTCTAAATCTATTTCTATACTTATCATTGTAGTTTGTGTATTTTCATTACTTGTCACATCTTCTTTATTTTAGTATTTCTATAAGTACTTTGTCCTTAGCTACGATCTAAATCTATCTTCACATTTTCTTGTGTACCTTAATTTCTCAAGTTTATTGTCTTCTTTGTTGATTTGTATTTGTTTTATTGTTCCTTGCATCGACTAATTTCTCTCCTACAAATCAATGGCATCTTCTTTAGTAACTAATACCCCTACGACTCTAGAGTTGGATGAAGAATCCTTAATTGATCATAGTGAAAAGCTACCTAGCCTATGCAGTGGGGAGGAGATATTAGTGATAGCAAGAATCATATCAGATAAGTCGTTCAACAAAATAGTCGCCATGAACATCTTAAAAAACACATGGAAGGGACATGGTGTTTAACGAGTCGATTATTTGATCATATCAAATTGTAAATTTGTTAACCTAAAGAAATCTAACAACTATCTAGGCAATGTGCACCTATCTAATGTAGTATAGATTGGAAGGTATTGTCTTCAAGGATCTTAAAAACAATTATAATATTATTGTTTTTCTGCTATCTAGTTAAATCTTAATACGAGATTAATAGATTAAATCACTAATTAACTAATTTAATAACCCTAAGATTAATTATAATTATCTGTAATAAATGAATTAATCACAAAGATATACCCTTCATCTTGATCCACTCTAAATCCTAGCTTTCTTATAATAATGTATTAATTAATAATTTGTTTATGCTTTATATACAGGAATTCTCAATTAAATTAATTACTCCCTCAAGTTAATCAATTAATAACCTTATACGAAATATTGGAGACCTTTCTCTCTCTATTGCCCTACAAGATTTCATTAAGTTCATAGTTCCCAAATAAAAATTAAATCTTTATGTAGAGAATTAAAGTTTTCCTATGTCTAGGTTAAACATACAATCTTTCTATTCATGAAGATCTATCCTATTAGATGAAACCTCTCTCTATCAAATAAGAATTAGACATGTAATCAATTTGCACTACATAAATTAGTCACACAACAATTAAAATACATAAATAGATACAAAGGCAAAAACTTTTCATTAATCAATAAGTAATTCAATCACATGGTTTAGAGGTTGACAAGATGCAGGGCATATAATTCTACTCCTCCATGGAATTTGTAGTAATCACGAGAAATCTAGAGAAGTAATAAGAATTCATAATGAACAGAATAAACCTCATAGACATTTTATAATTTCTGATGATGCTCCAATGATTTCTCCTCCTAGATTTGTAATTTTGCTCTCTTAGTATAATGTCCTGAAAATTTTGAAAAACTATATAAAAATTAAAGAAAATAAGTGGAATAATAGATACTTCTAGGCTGAAGTAGCAAGAATGACAATTTTGCAATATTGAAAATTTTGAGAAAATTATGAAGAAAAATTTAAAACATCATGATACATTAATATTATTTTAATAATTTACAAATAACCAAAAACTTATGATAAATAATAATAGCTTTTAAAATAGAAAAATGAGGAAGACATGAGATCTATTTGATAAGTATAACAAACAAAAAGAAATAGATAATTAAAACAATTAGAAAGAATAATTGTATGCAAAGGAAAAATGATAACGAGCATAAAATTTTGAAATTATATGAAATATATTACTAAATAAATTTAGGAAACAAAGTAGTCAAAAAGTATCTGTATATAGGTATATAAACAAATAAATAAAAATAAAAATAAAAATAATTATAAGTCATAATTTTAGTTTGTGTAATTTAAATTAAAAGAATAAATTCATCGAAACATAAATCATGAACAAAATTAAATTAAATAATGAAATTAATTGAAATTATAGATTTAGAAATTTTAAATGAAAATTTAGAGTAAATATTTATGTTCGAAATAATCAAATTAGCTTAGATGTAAAGTTTCGTAATAAAATACTAAAAATACAATATTTGAAAATAACATCGTACGCGCGTGAAATATTAATATATATATATATATATATATATATATATATATATATGACGGTGTGAACATTGACACAAAAAAAAAAAAAGAAGACGCTACAAAGGGAAGAAAGAAGAGGACAGTGAGATAGAGAGCAGGGGAGAGGAGAGAAAAATGAGAGGGAGAGAAAGAGAAAAGAAAGAAAGAAAGAAAAAAAAAAAGAAGCAGGCCGGCTCTAATGGAGGGGAAAAGCAAGGAAGGAGAGGAAGATGAATGATCGGAGATCCAGCATGAAAACGGTGAGGAAAAAATGGAAACAGAGGAGGAAAAGGAAGCAGAGAAAAAAAGTGGAATTTTGAACAAAAAAATTCATATCTTACACATACGACCTCCGATCGACAATCCGTGACAACCAGCATATTCCTTGAGGTGAGTGTAACTCAAATAGACCAATTTTATATGAAACGGGTTTATTTTTCGGAATTTAGATACAATTATCAAATCGTATTAAAATTAGTATTTAGCTTGGAAAATTATTAGAATAGCTAAAAATACACTAGATAGAAGTATTTTGAGCATGAATAGTGAGTAATAGTATAATTTTTTTTAATGTATTTTAAGGTAAACTAATTTGTCCAAATCGTCATCATTATATATATATATAGATTCAGGGCTGAGAGAGAAGAGAGTTAGCGAGAAAGGGAAGGTCGGTGGGGAGAAAGAAAGGAGAAGGAATGGGGAAGAAAAAAAAAAAGAGGGAAAAGAGGAAAAGGCAAGGCCAGCGTGGAATAGAGGAGAGAAAGGAGAAGGAAAGAGAAGAGAAGAAAAGGAGTAGGAAAAAGGAGTCGGCGAGAGAAGAAGGAAAAGAATAGGAAATTGGATGTAAATGGGAGTGTGCGAGTGTATGTGCGTATTTAATGTGTGATAATGTCGCTTGTGAGGTGTGTACGTGTTTATGTGTATAGATCTATGTGCGTGAAGTGTGTGTTGATGTGTGTATGTGTGTACGTAAAAGGGGTGTGATGTGTGTGTGCTAGTGTGTGATGTTCGAAGTGCAAGTATGTAGCAAAGAATAAGAGGTAAAAGAATTGGGAAAAAGGGGAAAGAAGGAATGGAAGGGAAGAAGTGAAAGAAGAGAAGCTAAGGTGGAGAAGTCCAGGAAGTGAAGGAAACAAGCGTGTATGTATGTGGAATTGAACGGAAAAGAAGAGATATTATCAGTATAGAAACGACGGTTCAAATAGCTTGACCAAGTAATCAAGTTATAAAAGGGAGTCTTGGAAATGCATGCATGCCATCGATGAAACGATTATGTGTATGAGTGAGTGTGGATAGGATATATAATTATAAGATTATGAAATACTAATGCAAAACGAGGAAATTATACTAAAATATTAAATTAGATATAAGTAAAATATAAATGAACCTTACTTAACACCTTTAGCTAAATTAAGGCTCGACTTAGATTCTAGATATTTACCTTATTTTTTTTATCTTATCATTATGTAAAAGGATTACATGTCGGAACCACTCGATGACAGCTAGGACTAAGATGACCATAAATAGGTAAGTGGGAAACTCCATGATGTGCTACAATGTTGTGATTGATTTTGATATGCCATATTCGATCATGATACATTTGTATGTGTGCATTTGTATATTGAAGGTGTAAATATGTATATGTCTATGTACAAGTGGATGTACATATATGTGCATGAACATGTGTGCTTTTTGGGTGTGGAAGTATGTGTTGTATATGTGTGTATGTGTTCGTACATACGTATGTATATGTATGTACACATATGAGGTATAAGTATTTATAAAAAGTGCATGAGAGTAAGTGTCTATTTATAGTTATGTGAAAATAGGGTTCAGCACGGGTGTCAGCATGGCCATGCTCGAGGCCATGCTGACTTTGAAACACATTATTTTCAATGCCCAGTTTAGCATGGGCTCCAGAATGGCTGTGCTCGGGATAGGGTTGAAATTTTTCTTGCTTCTGACCATTTTTTTTACTTAGCACTGGCTTCAGCACAGGCTATGTTGAAGGTTGTGTTGAACAGAAATTTCAACTTTCTTCATTTTTCTCCAAATTTTACCTCGTCTTTTGTTCATATCATCCTTAAACCTTTCTTTTGTCTCCATTGAAACTTGAAATTAGAATTTAATTATATAAGTACCCTTTTCTTCAACAAATCACATAAAATCTATATAAAATCATAACTAATAAAAACTAGAATTAAAGGTTCTTTTGACACTTATCATATATATAGGGATTGATATGTTTGTATATGTGTATTTGTATATTAAAGGTGTGGATATGTATATGTGTATGTACGTGTAAATGTATATGTTGTATATGTATGTACACGTTCGTGCATACATAAGTATGTGTATCGATGTATATATGTATTGATGGGAAGGAGTATATGTTGGAAAATTTGAAAGATGTGGGTATTGGATTCATATATGAGATGTGTGTATACGCAAATGGGAAAAGATTTAAGTGTAGCGGAGTAATGGGTTTGATTGTGAGATTTGGATTGATTTTTTTTTTTATGCTTGTTGTGGAATATTCAATGGAATTGCTTTATTTTTCTTATGTGGATTAGTTGTTATTATATATTGATTGATCACCCTGAATCAAATAATTGAAGGATGAGATTTAAATAAAATGAGACATTCATTACACGAGACATTGCATAAATTTAAAGGCCATCACTGTCACAGGGCATCTAGAAGTAATTGTAATATTACTAAACCGTCCTGAGTGAACTACTGGATGAGGGGATTGTTCACACCTTGCCAGTTCCTAGTCCAGAGTGTCTTTGAGGTGTTACTTTGACTTATGTAAATGCATAGGAGAGTCTAGTGTTAAAAAGAAAATATTATAATCACCAAAGTGATGAGAAATTAAACTGGGTTGTGAGACCTAGGCACTGATGGTGGCTTTGGAATCTCTAACCCAAGGTCAAGGGAGGTGTAAACCCTAGATTTCACATTGGTTAGTGGAAGACCATGTGAAATGTTGCAATCGTGTGATTGCTCATGCATAGCATATGATTGATAACTTGATTGAAATTGCTTGTGCGTATGTAGCATTGAGAGTATTGCACTCCCATTCACTAAGCCATAGTGTGCTCACCCCTCTACAGATTGTTTTGTAGGTAAAAGTCATAAAAGCTTGGGATGGGATAAGGAGTGACATGTCGAGTGTTTTTGGAAGCCTAAAATAATAAAATAAGAAATCGATTGATAGGCTTTCTAAATAAAATGTTATCTTAGGGCCTTGATGTAAGGTTTTATTCCATTTTACTGGTTAGTAGGGGATATCGACTCTCTACGATAATGGTTAGACCGTGGGGTATGGAATCTATAGTTATATTTTATTATATAATTATATGTAATATGACTAGTTGTAAATGTAATTAACTATTTAGAGTCTTACGATGTCTAACTCATAAGATAGTTATCATGTAACAGGTGCACACGTGTCATGGTAGCTTTAGTAGGAACTTCCAGGCCCCCCTTTAGGGTGTCACACCTTGGGTTTTTAGGGTGGCCGTGAGAAAGAAATAAATCAAAATCCCTAATTTTTGTAATAAAGGGAGTATTTATAGTATAAGAAACATGGTAGCATGCACGACCTAGTGTACGTCCATGCGCAGGGCCGTGTACTTTGGAAAAAAAGTGAAATTCAAGCTTTCCGAGTTTTACATGGCTATGCTTAGGTTATGCACTCTAGAATTCCTATAGTTTCTTCTTTAGGTAGATTCCTATTTTAACACTACTCTCTGCACCATTTGTGCATAGTCGGGGCATAATTTCACGATGCATTCTGATCACTTTTTGCTCTCCAACACTAGTATCAGCATAGTCATGTTAAAGGTTGTGTACATGTGAAAATCACATTTTCTTATATTTTGCCTCGTTTTCACTCAAATCTTCTTATCTTAATTGCACTCTTTAAACCCTAAAATCAAATATTAAGTACTTAGGTGTCTTTTTTTTATAAATTCACATAAAATTTATAAAAAATCATATTCAATAAATACTATAAATAAGGTTCTTTCAACACTTATCAAACTTCCCCACACTTAACCATTTGCTTATCCTCAAGCAAACAAAATAAAGACAAGAGAAAGCAAAAGCTAAACTAGTATCCTCATTATTTAGCAACCACTTTTAAAGTTATGAAGAAAATAACAAATCAAACAAAATCCAAGTTGCTTAGTTACATTTCGCTACTTACAAAAAGTATATAAATCATTTAATTATTTTTTAAAGCACAACAACAATAATTGAAAGTATATGACATCTATTATTCCCCTAGATTATTTTCCTTTTTCTTTCCAAGTCTCTTTAAAAGTTTTTTTCTTTTTTTTTTTTTTTTTTGCAATTAGATAGAAGCAAGTAACCTATTTAGCGAGCTTTCAGCCGATAATCTCAGGCTTATTACCTAAGTTAATAGATGTTATTCCCTTAATGAAGGGCATTTATGGGCTTATTTACTCGAGTTACAAGACTCGATAAACTTGTCTTTTAATATCCCTTAAAGCTATGGTAATTTCATCGGTCAGATTGATCCTAGGATAGATGACTTTAGGTGACTAGGTTTTAAAGGGACCCTATTGAACCTCCCTTACCTTAACACATAGGGACTCAATATTGATATTTATTATTTTCAAAGAGACTTTTTCAAGAAAAAATACCAAATTAACAATTTCACTGCCCAATTCACAAAAGGTTGAAAGAGCTTTTAAAATGATTGAATATTAAATATACTAGTTAGTTAACTTAAAGACATAACTAATTCACTTGAAATTAAGGATTTTCATTTATTTCATAACTCTAAATTCGACTATTAAACAATAAATAAATTTACCCCATTTGGATTTTATCATAAAATTTTAACTAAGTATACCAAGTCCAACAATAAGTGAGTAGGCACACAAAGTCATTACTTTTAGATATGTGTGTACAAGAATGCCACTTTTACATTTTAATGAGCACAATTTCAAGGTTTCCACTTTTCAATAATAGACAATCGAGATTAAAGTTCGATTGCAAACTAGTAACTAAGGGAAAATTTGATCAACAAGAGCATAAAGTACATAAACAATTCAGAACTTAATTTCTTCTATCTTTATATCCCTTCTCTACACTTGTTTAAGACATTATCCCCAATATCTTTTCAAAGTAAGTACACATAGGAGGAAAAAAAAAAGACAAGAGATAAAAGAAAAAAGGACACTAAGGACTTTCCTGGTTTTCATCATTAGTGAGTTGTGAATCCAGCAAAGCAAAAATTGTATAGTATCACCCTAAAAAAATAATAAAAACACCAAACTAAAAAAAATAAAAATAAAAGTTAGCTTATCCTAATCTAAAGAATAAAGCATTCAACAAATTCAAATAAAGAGTCTTCTCATAAAGAGTTCAATTAGTTACAAATCATCTATAGAAAATAGAATAAAAAGAGAAATAAAAGAAAGAATGGGGGATGAAGGAAAACACAAATATATATACATGAAAACTCTACTCTGGCTTCTATATGACTATGCTCGAAGCTATGTAGGGCTCCAAGAAGTGTCTAGAAGCTCTTCTTCATGTGTGCACTACTTGTGCTCAAGGTTATGTAGATGTTTAAAAAGTGTATAGAAATCAAGTAAAAATTTTCTAAGCTATTTGATCAATGTGTTTTTTCAATGTGCACCTTGATATAAGTGAATGAGTAGGAAAATAACTTACTAGGTACACTTGAAAAGCAAAACTAAAATTTTCTTACTTGTCATTATGCTTCTCCACACTTAAGAATTAACTCTCATTCTCCTAAAGTAAGCTTACTTACTCCCCCACAAATATGCCATTATTTTAGCAAGAAATAATTAGGATAGTGAAATAAAAGTGAAACAAAAAGAACTTAACATACCTAAATTAGTCTTGGGTTACCTCCCAAGAAGCGCACTTCTTTAATGTCGTTGGTTTGTCATCCTTCACTTTGTTTAGCTAAATATCTAGTACTTAGTGTATAGACTCCTTTTGATATTCATGTTCTCTTCCATCTCCTATGGACAACTTCAATCTATGGCCATTCACTTTAAAATCATTATGCTCTAGGTGTTCAAGCTCCACTATGCCATGTCAGAAAACCTTCTTGACTATAAAAGGACCGGACTATCTTGATTTCAATTTTTTAGGAAAAAGTTTCAATTGAAAATTAAACAAAAACACTTGGTCCCCTTCTGTAAGCTCCCTTAGATGGCGGATTTGCATATTATGATATTTCTTCGTCCTCTCTTTGTATATCTTTATATTCTCATATGTTTGCCTTCTCCACTTATCTCTTTGAAGTGTAACTACTTCTATAGCATTAAGCTGGTTAATGAATGCCTCAACCTCTAGGTTGTCCATATCTTTCTCCTTTCTTTGTTTCAAGATTAGTTCTAACTCATCCTTGTATAGGATCTCTTCAATATGCCCATTTACTAAAGAATTAACAACATCAACAAAATAACATAAATCATCAACACACATGGAGTGTTCCATGGCTGCAACCATCTTAGTTACCAACTCTTCGCCTCCTATTTTCAATGTAAGCTTACCTTCCTCTACATTAATCACTACCCTAATAGTGGCAAGGAATGGTCTTCCAAAGATTAAGGGCATATCTCCATCTTCATCTATGTCTAAAATCACAAAATTAATAGGGTATATGAAGTTTCCTACCTTTACTAGGACATCCTCAATGATCCCCTTATGCATTTTCATGGATCAATTAACAAGCTGTAGACTCATTCCGGTAGGCTTTAGGTCAACCAACCCTAATTTCTTGAAGAAAGAGTATGGCATCAGATTAACACTTGCCCTAAGATCGGCCAGGGCTTCATCAACTGAAATATCACTGACCAAATACGGAATAGTGAAACAGCCTAGATCCTTTAGCTTTAAAGGGAGTTGTTCTGAATTATGGATGAGCAATTTGCTCCGACTTCTACTATAGAAACACCCTCCAACTTTCGTTTATTAGATAGGAGTTCCTTTAGGAACTTGGCATATTTTGGCAAGCGCTTCAACAAATGGAATATTAATATGCAGCTATTTAAAAAGTTCAAGAAACTTACCAAACTACTCATTGTCTTTGCTTTAATTGAGGCGAGCTGGATATAGAATTTTTGGGACATACTCCTTGACAACTAGTGGTGATTTCTTTTCAAGTTCTTTCTTCTCAGGTTCCGCCTTCTCCTTCTCAAAAGATTGACTGTCTTTTTTCTTTTACTTAGGTTCCTTTTCAATTCACAGTTCCTTCCTAATCCTCAAGGTTATAACGTTCACTTGTTCTCTTGGATTATTCTCAATTGTACTAGGGAGTGAACTCGATTGCCTTTTAGACATCATCTTAACCTATTGGCTAATTTACTTCTCAAGATTATAAGTAGAAGCATTTTAGTTTGGTGTCTTACCTTAGAACTTTGAATGAATTGGATCATTAGATCTTCTAAATTGGTTTTCTTTTCCTACTAAGGTAGCTACACTAGTGGGTGAGGCATAGGTTGGTAAGGTGGCAATTGTTGCTTTTGGAATTCTGGTGGTGGAAAGTTAAATCTTTAGGTATTCTGATTGCGATTAGAGAGGTTAGGATGGTTTCTCATGCTAGGATCATAAGTGTTACTATATGGGTTATACTACTACCTATTTTGATTCCTAAGATAGTCTACTTGCTCATATTGCTCATAAAGGTCCATATTCTCACTAACATCTCCCACTTGGTGTTGTGATCCTTAGGAATTCTTAAGGGTAGAAACCTAGTGGCTGAGAGATTTCATGTTCGCTACCAAAGTAGTCACGAGATCTACTTCATACATGCTCGCTACTTTTTGCTTGCCCCTATTGTTGCCCCACTAATAATTATTTTTAGTCATATCACCGAAAAGCTTCAAAGATTCTTTTAAGTTCTTAGAATTTAATGTACCACTAGCTACGACATCTACCAATTGGGTTAAGCCCATTTAAAAAGGTCCGAACTTGCATCCATGGGGGTAGTTGATGGCATAGGCACTTTCTTAACAACTTTGACCATCTTTGCCAATCATCATACATAGTCTCACCATCTTATTGCATAAATGATGTGATGTCATTCTAGAGCTTGGTTGTCTTGCACAAAGGGAAGTAGTTATGTAGAAATTGCTTCATTGTGCCATCCTAATGATTGAAGCCAGTATTTAGCCTTCCCCCTTGATGAGAAAGGGATTAATCTAATATGCACCGCTTCATCTGTCACCTCATTATTCTTGAAAGTCCCATAGATTTCTAAGAATGTTTAAATGTGTGCATGGGGTCTTCACTCGATAATCCATCAATTAATAGTATTGTTGCAAGAGTTGAATCACCGTACCCTTGATTTCATAATTGTTAGCCCCAATGGGAGGCTTCACAATTGCTAGCCTTGTTTCATCTATGGTTGGCCATACATAATCTAGATTGGTCTTAGGTGGATTCTTAGCCAAGGTCTTTTGTGTTTCCTCTTTAATATTCTTTAGTAATCTTATCCCACTATCTAAAAATTCTACAATTGATTCCTCTTCCTTTACTACTTTTGCAACTTTTATAATAAACATTTCTCCCTTGATTTCCAATTATCCAAAAGATTTAACAGTTGTATTCTTGCGAATCTTGTGAAGTATTCTCTTAATCTCAAGGTCTAGATCAAGAATGTTAGAAGGGAGAGTCCTTATCATGCACTATAAAAGCAACATCCATGAGTTAGAGTATTCCAAAATAAGGAGAGTAGAAAGAAATAAAATAAATTACTAAAGTAGCTGATAATAAGATTTTTCCTAATATTGTTTTGCTAGATCCCTAGCAACGATGCCAAAAACTTGATGGGTCATTTATTTGATTGTATCAAAATATAAATTTATTAACCCAAAGAAATCTAACAACCTAGCTAAGCAAGTGCACTTAGCTAATGTAGTATAGATTACAATAGGTGTTGTCCTTAAGGATCTTAAAAATAAGTAGTAGTATTGCCCTTTTCTGCTATCTAGTCTAAATCTTAATGTGACAATAATAGATTAAATCACTAATTAACTAATCTAATAACCCTGAGATTAATTATAATCATTGTAATAAATGAATCCAATCACAAAGACATATCTTTCATCTTGACCCATTCTAAACCCTAGCTTTCTTATAATCGTATATTGACTAACAATTTGTTTATGCTTTGCACTATAAAAATTCTCAATTAAATTAATTACTTTCTTGAGTTAATCAATTAATAACCTTATATGGAATAGTGGAGACCTCTCCTTTACTATCTCCCTACAAGATTTCATTAAGTTCAAATTCCAAAATAAAAATTAAAGTTTTTCTACCTCTAAGTAAAACATGCAATTTTTCTATTCATGAAGATCTTCCCTATTAAATGAGACCTCTCTCTATCTAACAAGAATCAGATATGTGTAAACAGATATACGATAAACATCATCCAATTGGAATCAAATCCCAACAAATCGACGGATTTACACGAATCAGAGTTGGTTTTTTAACCGCAAATCCAATTTGCTTCGATCGGTGGAAATCCGAGCTTATCCAACTCGATTTCGAACACCTATAAATAGAGGATGAAGTGGAGAAGCAAAATCACGGATCAAAAGTGAGGAAAGAGAGAAAATAAGGGAGATTAGAGCTTCGCCGGAGTTTCCGAGCACGATCGCCAATCAACACCGCCTTGAAACGTCGCATGGGGAGGTTTTCGACCGCAACCACCACCGATTTTAGGTTCGTCATCCTTGGAAGCTTCAAAAACACCCCTCATTCGATAAAAAGGGCCACTGGAATGTCGTTGACGAGCAGTCCCGGGCACCGCGTCCGATCGACCCAACCTGACTTGCTTTGACCCAACCGACCCGACCCGCACACCAACTCGGATCTAGGTAAGTCGGATTTTTCGATTTTTTTATTTTATTTAGTTATTTTATTATTTCGAATTTATTAATTTATTTGTAAATAGAAAAATGTTAGAAATTGGATTTTTTTTTAGGATTTAATGATAAAAATTAAAATAAAAAATTATAATAATAAATAATAAAAATGTAGAAAATTTATAAATATAATAATAAAAACATTAGAAAAATAATAATAATAATTTAGATTTTAAAAATAGGATAGATAAAAATCTATGAGGAAAATTTCAATAACAATTTAATAAAAATTATAAAAATTATAAAAAATATAAAAATGATAAAAATTATAAAAAATTATAAAAAAATCAATAAAAATTTATAATAGTAGAAATGAGTGAAAAAATAGAAAAAATGGAATTTTTATCACTTAGAAAAATCATTTTCTTAAATAAATCCAAAATTGGTTTTTCCTTGAAATATCACTTTCAAAAATCAAATTATCAACCTTAGGCTTAGATTTTTTAGAAAAATCCTAAAACGATAAAAACATAAATCAAAAGAAATTTCATAATTAAAATTCACAAACACATTAAATTTTTTTAGGAAAAGCGAACTACGGCGTGTTTGATCCTGAATAGCAGGTACGTAGGCACCCATTTGGGGCAACCCTAAAAAGGAATAAAAATCATTTTCCTAGCATGATCCACTCATAAAGCACAATAAAATACAATAAAAATAAAATAAAATACATTTCAAGATAAGGTAAATTTTTAGGAGATTAGGTGGTAACCTCAAGGTATTAATAGGTTAACCTCCGAACTTAGAAACTCTGGTTTTTCCCTTTCCTCTTTTCACAAAAACAAGAAGAGGAAATCACGACGACTAGTGGTCCAAATTAGGACTAATCCGCACCATTAGTCTTAATTCAATCTTTCCCAACAACAGTTAGGTGGTGACTCCAAAATAAACGAAATTCCTAACTCAAGTCGATGATCTATATTAGATGAGCACAGGGTTTAGTATAGATCGGATTAGGAATGGGAAATTCAAAAATTAGACTCGACAGGATGCAATCAATTTGCACGCATAAATTAATCACATAATAGTTAAAATACATGAATAGATACAAAGACATAAACTTTTCATTAATCAATAAGTAATTCAATCACATGGTTTAGAGTTTAATAAGATTCAGGGCATATAATTCTACTCTTTCATGGAATTTGCAATAATCACGAGAAATCTAGAGAAATAATAAGAATTAATGATCAAAAGAATAAACTCTCATTGACGTTCTAGTGGACAACACTGCAGGAAACCATCTTTTCTCATTCATGGACGGTTTCTCAGGATATAATCAAATAAAAATGGCTGAAGAAGATAAAACCAAAACGACTTTCATCACAACATGGGGAACTTTCTGTTACAAAGTCATGCCCTTTGGTTTGAAAAATGCCAAGGCAACGTATCAGAGAGCCATAGTCACGATACTTCATGACATGATGCATCGAGAGGTCGAAGTATACATAGACGACATGATAGCCAAATCTAAAGAAGAAGAAAGCCATATAGATATCCTAAGGAAATTGTTTAAACGACTGAGAAAATCCCAGCTCAAGTTAAATCCAGAGAAATGCACTTTCGGAGTCACAACGGGAAAATTGTTAGGGTTTTTCATAAGCCAGTAAGGCATCAAAATCGACCCTGACAAAGTAAAATCTATATTAGAGTTACCTTCCCCATGCTCCGTTAAAGAAGTAAGAAGCTTGCCGGGAATGTTAAATTATATAGCTCGTTTTATCTCACAGCTCACCGATAAGTGCCAGCCACTATTCCGTTTGTTGAAAAAGAATGCCACAATAGAATGGGACGACGAATGCGAAGAAACATTCAGGACAATCAAAGACTACCTTATAAAACCTCCAATCTTGATAGTCCCGAAGCAAAGGAAGCCCTTATTCTTATACCTCACGATACTCCCTGAATCCATGGGATGCGTGTTGGGGCAGAGAGATGAAGAGGGAAGAGAGCGTTCCATATATTATTTGAGCAAGAAATTCACAGACGGGGAACAGAGGTACTTAGAGGTGGAGAAGACTTGTTGTGCTCTAATTTGGGTCATGCATCGATTAAGGCAATACACCATTTACTATCATATTGAGCTGCTGACAAGACATGATCCCTTAAGATACTTGGCAGAGAAACCAGCTTTGATAGGGAGAATCTCTAAATGGCAAATGCTCCTATCCAAGTTTGACATCACATACATAAACCAGAACTCGATGAAAGGGCAAGCCTTAGCCGACCAATTGGCAGAACACCTTGTCGAGGCAGATTCCCAAGAAATACAAGCCCAATTCCCGCACGAAAATATATTAACAGTGGAAGATACACCCGTAGAAAACCGTGGGATAGAGCAGAACCCTAAGTGGAAAATGTTTTTCGACGGAGCTGCCAATGTATTCGGTTGCGGGATTGGGGCAATATTGATATCCCCGGACGGCACACAATTCCCTGCAGCGACAAGACTCACATTTCCATATACCAATAATATCGCGGAATATGAGGCATGCATTCTCGGCCTCAAAATGGCCTGCCAAATGGAAATCCGTGAATTAGAGGTATACGGGGATTCATCGCTCATCATACTACAGATAAGAGGGGAATACAAGACTAAAGACCCCAAACTGGTACCATATCATCAACATTTGACAGAGCTAATAGAAGAATTCAAGGCAATCACTTTCACATATATCTCGAGAACTCAGAATCAGTTTGCAGATGCACTTGCCACACTAGCATCTATGATCTAGATAACAGGGGGAGCCAAAGTCCAACCGATGAAGATAGACATCGAAAATCGGCCTACCTACTGTTTAACAATTGAAAAAGCACAAGATGACAAGCCTTGGTATCACGACATCAAGACCTTTCTCCAAAAAAGCAAATACCCTGAAATGGCTAGCAAGAATGACCAAAGAACACTCAGAAGGTTAGCAAGTCATTTCTTATTAAGTGGGTCTATACTTTACAAAAGATCATCTGATACCACCTTGTTAAGATGTGTGGATAAAAATGAGGCCTGTGAACTGATGAAAGAGGCACATGAAGGAGTATGTGGACCCCATATGAATGGTTACATGTTGGCCCGAAAAATTATGAGGTTGGGATACTATTGGTTAACTATGGAATCAGATTGCATAAAATATGTCAAGTACTGTCATCTGTGTCAAGTATACGCAAACCGGATAAATGCTCCGCCCAATGAGTTGCACTTATTGTTAGCACCATGGCCTTTCTCTATGTGGGGAATCGACATAATTGGCCCAATCACTCCGACAGCATCCAATGGCCACAGGTTTATACTGGTGGTAATCGATTACTTCACCAAATGGGTAGAAGCTGCATCATATGCCAATGTCACTAAAGGGGTAATAGTCCATTTCTTAAAAAGAGACATAATAGCTCGATATGGAGTTCCTGAGTCCATCATCACCGACAATGGTACCAATCTTAATAATAAGTCGATGACAGGTTTATGTCAGCAATTCCACATAAACCATAGAAATTCAACTCCCTACCGACCTCAGATGAACGGGGCAATAGAAGCAGCTAACAAGAATATCAAAAAGATCATCGAAAAAATGACAACTACTTATAAAGATTGGCACGAGATGTTGCCGTTTGCTCTCATGGCTTATAGGAAGTCAATAAGAACATCTACTGGAGCCACCCTGTATTCATTGGTATATGGTACGAAAGCAGTGCTACCAATCGAAGTCGAAATATCATCTTTCAGAATTCTATCAAAAACTCAGCTAACCGAATCAGACAAGGTAAAGAAGAGGCTTGATTAGCTGAATCTGATTGATGAAAAAAGACTCACTGCACTATGTCATGGCCAGTGTTACCAGCAAAGGATGGCCCGAGCATTTAACAAAAAGATGAGACCTCGATATTTTAAAGAGGGGGATTTGGTGCTAAGGAAGGTTCTCCCGAATGCCCAAGACTCCGAAGGAAAATTCACCCCAAACTATGAGGGTCCATATGTGGTGAAAAAGATTCTATCAGGAGGTGCTTTGATACTAACTCAAATGGATGGTCCAGAATTGACAGACCCCATTAATACAGATGCTGTAAAGATGTACTATCCTTAGGCAAGGGAATTGAATTTTTGCCAATGTTTATGAAAGCCAATATTTAATACAAATTTCGTTGAGTCTAGTTTTTATTTTTTTTACAAGCAAAGTTAATATCTCTGAATGGTTGATATTTCCAACCAATTACCAATTACAACAAACATTCCTAAACACATTACCCATCACTTCACCAATGAAGGATAAACACTAAAGTGATAATGAATCTCAATAAATTTTGTAATATAATTCTATCTACTCTTGAGCATTAAAACCTAGTGCATTAGTAGGATAACACTACCGTTAGAGGAGCCATGCGCACAAGAAAGGAAGCACATCAAGATTTTCAACCCCGTGTCAAGATAAGAAGAAGCGAAGTAGAAGCAAACCAGCACGAAGGTTCGGTTGTGTGGTTGCTATCCACGATAAATTGGCAAGCATATTAAAATGTATAACTATCCACATGTCATGAAAAGCATCGAATCATTTAACTCAGTCAGTAGAAACATGTTCAACAGCATAAGATCAATCAGCCTATAATGGGGCACTTGTCCAAACCTCCCCTTTTGAAAGGTTAGTTATCCCATATAGGGGCACTTTCCTAGATCTCCTCCTAAGGTCAGCCTATAAAGGCACCTTTCAAGAAATTTCTTCCTGCCATAGGTTAGTCAGCCCACAATGGGGCACTTCCCTAAACATCCTCTTTTAGGGTCAGCCCATATGGGCACCTTTTTGAGACATTTTGTTATAGGTTAGTCAGCCCACATTGGGGCACTTCCCTAAATATCCTCTCTTAGGGTCAGCCCATAAGGGCACCTTTTTGAGACATTCTGTCCTAGGTTAGTTAGCCCATAGAGGGGCACTTTCCTAGATACCCTCTTTTAAGGTCAGCCCACAAGGGCACCTTTTTGAAAACGTTTCTCTATGCTATAGGTTAATCAGCCCACAATGGGGCACTCTCCTAAATATCTTGTCTCAAGGTCAGCCTGTAGGAGCACCTTTTGAGACATTTCTCCCCCAGGGTCATGAGTCTAAGAAGACACTTCCCGCTATAGGTCAGTCAGCCCAAGAAGGGGCACTTTCCTAGATACCTCATCGATTAGTTAGCTCAAAGGATCACTTTTCGAATCCATCGACCAGTTAGCTCAAAGGAGCACTTTTCGAATCTATCGATTAGTTAGCTCAAAGGAGCACTTTTCGAATCCATCGATTAGTTAGCTCAAATGAGCACTTTTCAAATCTATCGATTAATTAGCTCAAAGGAGCACTTTTCGAATCCATCGATTAGTTAGCTTAAAGGAGCAATTTTCGAATCCATCGATGAGTTAGCTCAAAGGAGCACTTTTCGAATCTATCGATCAGTTAGCTCAAAGGAGAACTTTTCGAATCTATCGATCAGTTAGCTCAAAGGAGCACTTTTCGAATCCGTCGATCAGTTAGCTCAAAGGAGCACTTTTTGAATCTATCGATTAGTTAACTCAAATGAGCACTTTTCGAATCTATCGATTAGTTAGCTCAAAGGAGCACTTTTCGAATCTATCAATTAGTCAGCTCATAGGAGCACTTTTGATGACCGATTAGTCAGCTCATAGGAGCACTCTTCGAAGGTATGTTTCCAAATGGTCGCTACTCGAGTCAGACGCTTCTGTTGACAGGTGGCCAACTCATTAGAGCGCTTCCTAAGATAATCTTCACTTCAAGGTTGCTAGTCCAATAAGATGCTTCCTATCAATTCTACACTCCTAAGCAATGTTTGAGGTATGTTCTATCGCCAATTAGTCAGCCCATAGAGCACTTTTTAGGAGGATACATTACTCTAAATTGTTAGGACCATTTCCTAAACAATACCAACCATCACAAAAGAATCGTGGGATTATTAACTCATGAAGCATCTTCCTACCAAAAACTGAATTCCAGATAACCAGCCAAACCAAGGCGTTATCCATTCAACCAAGAGGCCAAAAATGGCGTCTTTCTTGTTTTTGTAGTTAAGTTTTTCAAACTTTACTACAAAGAGGGGCAGCTGTAAACACCCTATTTTTGCCCTAATGAGCAATAATAATCAATAATAAGTAACTTCCAATTTTTCCATATTTTTCTCTAATTTAGCAAAAATAGGAAAAAATTTCAAAAAATAAAAATAAATAGGAAAATACATCAATTTTGGAAAATAATTTCAGAAATGGCAATAATAAGGGTTAAATGATTTTTACAAATTTTTGAAATTTCAAAAAATACAAAAAAATAAAAAAATCGCATTGCATAAATGCAATTTGCAAAATAAATAAAATCGCGAAAGTGGGCTAGCCTAGCTGGTCCAGACCATGGCCTAAGGCGCACGTGGGGAGGGCTCGGTCACGGGTTCGAAATGCAGGGGAAGCAGATTCCGCGTTTTGCAATTTTTCTTCATCGCCTAGGACACGTGGCAACATCTGATTGGCTGGAGCGAACGCACGCACCGGGTGCGTGATCGTCTTCAACCTCGGTCCGAGATCGCCGGCGAGAAAAATCCGAATTTCGGCCGTTTTGATTCGATTTTTTGCACAAATCCAACAGATCATCAACGGAAATACGATAAACATCATCCAATTGGAATCAAATCTCAACAAATCGATGGATTTACATGAATCAGAGTTAGTTTTTTAACCGCAAATCCGATTTTCTTCGATCGGTTGAAATCCGAGCTTATCTAGCTCGATTTCGAACGCCTATAAATAGAGGATGAAGTGGAGAAGCAAAATCACATATCAAAAGTGAGGAAAGATAGAAACTAAGGGAGATTAGAGCTTTGCCGGAGTTTTTGAGCACGACCGTCGATCAACACCGCCTTAAAACGCCGCCTGGGGAGGTTTTCGACCGCAACCACCACCGATTTTAGGTTCGTCATCCTTGGAAGCTTCAGGAACACCCCTCAATCGACAAAAAGGGTCACCGGAACGCCGCCGACGAGCAGTCCCGGCCACCACGTCCGATCGACCCGATCCGACCCGCGCACCGACCCGGATCCAGGTAAGTCGAATTTTTTTATTTTTTTATTTTATTTAGTTATTTTATTTATTTCGAATTTATTTATTTATTTATTTATTTGTAAATAGAAAAATTTAAGAAATTGGATTTTTTTTTAGGATTTCATGATAAAAATAAAAATAATAAATTATAATAATAAATAATAAAAATGTAGAAAATTTATAAAGAAAATAATAAAAATATTAGAAAAATAATAATAATAATTTAGATTTTAAAAATAGGATAGATAAAAATCTATGAGAAAAATTTCAATAACAATTTAATAAAAATTATAAAAAATTATAAAAATCATAAAAATTATAAAAAATCAATAAGAATTTATAATAGTAGAAATGAGTGAAAAAATAGAAAAAATGGAATTTTTATCACTTAGAAAAATCATTTTCTTAAATAAATCCAAAATTGGTTTTTCCTTAAAATATCACTTTCAAAAATCAAATTATCAACCTTAGGCTTAGATTTTTCAGAAAAATCCTAAAACGATAAAAACATAAATCAAAAGAAATTTCATAATTAAAATTCACAAACACATTAAAATTTTTCAAGAAAAGCGAACTACGGCTTGTTTAATCCTGAATAGTAGGTACGTAGGCACCCATTTGGGACAATCCTAAAAAGGAATAAAAGTCATTTTCCTAGCATGATCCACTTATAAAACACAATAAAATACAATAAAAATAAAATAAAAGACATTTCGAGATAGGGTAAATTTTTAGGAGATTAAGTGGTAACCTTAGGGTTTTAATAGGTTAGCCTCCGAACTTAGAAACTCTGGTTTTCCCCTTTCCTCTTTTCACAAAAACAAGAAGAGGAAACCACGACGACTAGTGGTCCAAATTAGGACTAATCCGCTCCATTAGTCTTAACTCAATCTTTCCCAACAACAGTTGGGTGGTGACTCCAAAATAAACGAAATTCCTAACTCAAGTCGAAGATCTATATTAGATGAGCACAGGGTCTAATATAGATTAGATTAGGAATGAGAAATTCAAAAATTAGACTCGACAATATGCAATCAATTTGCACGCATAAATTAATCACATAATAGTTAAAACACATGAATAGATACAAAGACATAAACTTTTCATTAATCAATAAGTAATTCAATCACACGGTTTAGAGTTTCATAAGATTCAGGGCATATAATTCTACTATTTCATGGAATTTGCAATAATCACGAGAAATCTAGAGAAGTAATAAAAATTCATGATAAAAAGAATAAACTCTCATAAACGTTTTATGATTTCCAATTATGCTACAACGATTTCTCCTTCTATATTTGTAATTTTTCTCTCCTAGGGTTTTTAGAGTGGCTGTGAGAAGAAAAAAAAATCCAAATCCCCAATTTTTGTAATATAATATAAAAAATGGGGTAGCATGCATGCCTAGTGCACGTTTATGCTTAGGACTATGTACTTTGGAAAAAAAAGTGAAATTTAGGCGTTCCAGATTTCCCACAACCTCCTACACAACTATGCTTGAGGTTGTGCACTCTGAAATTCCTGCAATTTCTTCTCAATGTAGATTTCCTACTTTAGCACTACTCTCTACACCACTTGTGCAGCAGCCAAGGCACAATTTCACAATGCATTCTTATCACTTTTTGCTCTCTAGCATTGGCGTCAGCACGGTCATGCTGAAGGTTATGTGCACGTGGAAATCAACTTTTCTTATATTTTGCTATATTTCTCCTCATTTTTGCTCAAATCTTTTTCAAATCTTTAAATTGCACTCTTTAAACCCTAAAATCAAATATTAAGCACTTAAATGTCTTTTTCTTGATAAATTAACACAAAATTTGCAAAAAATCATATTTAATAAATACTATAAATAAGGTTCCTTCAACATTTATCAGCATTCGATCTATTTCTTACATGAAATCTAATTTATTTCGATTCAATGTTGCTAATAGAATGCATTTCATGAAGTTAATGGCGAAATGTCCATGGTCTATTATGGGCCATTATATTGTGATGGAAGAATGGAAAAAACAATTGTAATTGGAGGAAATCTCTCTAAACACACATAATATATGGGTGTAGATTCATGGCCTAAAATTAGAAAATATGATAATGACCGCTAATAATTGGAAGTAAGATTGGGGATCTCATTGAAATTGAGCTAGTAATATCGGAAAAGGGGGAAAGAAGGGCATTTTTGAAGGTTAGGTGAAGCTATGTGTGGACAAGCCTACAAAGTCTCATATATAGATCAAGAATAACTAAGGCATGAGATATAGGGCTTTGTTCAAATATGAATGTTTAAATGATTGGTGCTTTAATTGTGGTCGATTAGGCTATTTTTGTAAACACTTTGTACCTCTAAAACCTACCGACTACTTAGTTTCCTTGAAGACACCAATCGAATGTACCTATGTTCAATCATCTACACAGACCAAAGAAATCGACCTTGATACATTTGACTCTTATGTCCTTGACCTCTTACCTTGTGTGCCATACCCTATGAATTACCTCTAAGTGATTCACAATCCTTTGACCATGGCATGGGTTTGGCTAAGGAGTTTGACATGGAATTTAACATTTCCTCCATGGTGGGACAGTTGGCAAGATAGACAATGAGTGATGTTACGTCTCTTAGCAAGCTTTCACATGCACTTAAGAAGCTACACATTAAGAGAAGGGAGAGAGGATGATGAAGAGTGGGAAGTCACAAAGAGAAATAAGATTGATGATGTTTTCCTAATTGGTGGTGGTGGAAAAAAGGTAAGACTGCTTTTGGAAGTAGCCAATCCAATTGTTAGAAGAAAGAAAAGTCTAGTAAAAGGCAAAAAAAAAGAAAAAAAAATGATAAATGCCGAAAAAAAAATTAGTGTTGGAGTTAAAAAATATGGTGGAAAAGTAAGAGAAGAGGTGAAAATTAGGTGTCACACAATTGAAGAGTTTTGTGATTTGGATAATTAAGTGGATGTACCATTATCTAGCTATGAGATCATAAGTGGCGGTGGCAGGCCTCCAATAGCCACACATCAACCATTATGCTCTTAAGCTAGAATTGTTAAGGGATTAAGCCTCCTAAGACAATTTAGAACTTATGTGGCCTAATTAATAAATATAATCTTAGTGTAGTGTTTTTAATGGAGACAAAGAATAATGAAAATAAGTTGGAAAGGTTGAGGAATCATTTAAGGTATAGAGGAAGCTTTTATATAGCAAGAAGAGGTATCATAGGAGGGTTAGCACTGTGGTGGAATGGGAGCTATGAAGTGGAGGTATCATGTGCTAATGACTTCATGATTAACACCACCATTAGGAAGGAGGATGGAAGTTGTATGGGTAGGATCTTGTGGATACATTCTTCAACAGATTTTAATCTTAAGAAGAAATTATGGAATCGTTTGCTAGAGATGGTTGTAGGGGATAGAGAGGCTTAGTTGTGCATTGGTGATTTTAACACTATGCTTCATGATCATAAGAAAGAAGGGGAAATGGTATAGAGTGAAGAGTGTTGGATAGTTTTAGATCCTTGGTTGATGATATGAATCTATAGAACCTAAGGTTCATTGGTATTAAATTTACTTAGATAAATACAAGAGAAAGGTGCTTAATTCATAAATGCATTGATAGGGCACTTAAATTGTTAGACTGGATTGTGAAGATTCCAAATTGCAAGATTGAACATGTGCCAACTACTAGATCAGATCATGTTGCTCTCATTATGAACCTAGATGTTCATTGGTCTTAAATTTACTTAGATAAATAAAAGAGAAGGGTGCTTTATTCATGAATGCATTGATAGGGTGCTTGAGTTGTTAGATTGGATTGTGAAGATTCCAAATTGCAAGATTGAACATGTGCCAACTACTAGATCAGATCATGTTACTCTCATTGTGAACCTAGATGCATGAGATATGAAGGGAGTAAGATCATTTAAATTTGAAAATATGTAGCTTTCAACAGTAGAATGTTAGAAAGTGGTGGAAGAATATTGGAGTAAGCATCAGTTGCTATCAACTTAGGATAAAATCTTAGTAAGACTAGAACATTAAAAGAATGGATTAGTCCAATGGAGTAGATAAATCTTTTCCCAACAATAAGAAAGAAGTTGATCAAATTATGCAAGAATTGGCAAAACTCCAAAGTGATTCAAGGGGGGCTTAATATGGAAGAGGAGGAGAAATTATTTAGCTAACTCAATATGCTCTTGGAAAATGAAGAAAATTTTTGGCACCAAAGAACTAGAGCCAATTAGATAAAGTATGGGCATAGGAACATTTCTTTCTTTCTTTATACTACCATATGTCGTAGGAATAAGAATAAAATCCTATAGATTCAAAATAGGAATGGAGAATCCATTGATAGTGAACAGGACATTATAGTTGAGCTCAAAAATCATTTCGAAGCTCTTTGATTCGAGAAGGAGAAGAAATGGGAATGGAAGTTTATAGTGGGTTGAATGTGTGGTCAATGATGATATGAATGCTAGTTTATGCAATGATGTGGATGATGAAGAGATTAAAAGGGTTGTTTTCCCACTTAAGCATCTTAAAGCACTTAGCCTAAAAGGTTTTCTAGGGATTTTTTATCAAAGATTATGGTTAGTTGTAGGTACCTCAGTTATTGATGTAGTGAAAGCTTTCTTTCGTATAGTTTATTAAGTCCCCCACCCTTGCCATGTGTCTCATTATCATCCTATAAGTCTATACAATTTCTTATATAAAATTATCTCCAAAATAATGGTTAATAGATTGAAATCGTTCTTAGGTGAGCTTATTACTAAAAATCAAAGTGCATTTATATCAGGAATGATGATTCATGACAATGTGTTGATTACACATGAGATATTTCAATTTCAAAAAAAAAGAAAAGAAAAAAGAGGGAACCAAAATTTCTATGCACTTAAAATGGATATACATAAGGCATATGGTTGAATTGAATGGACTTTTTTAAAGAAAGTGATACTTAGATATGGTTTTGCTCATACATGGTTAAATTGGGTTATACATTATGTGTGTTCTATTGAATTTAATATTGTTTCGAATGAGAAAAAGATCAGTCATGTGCATCTTAAAAGATGCTTGAGAGAAGGAGACCCCTTGCCTCCTTATCTATTTATTTTGGTGGCTAATGTGTTCTCTAAAGGAATAGGGAAATTTCTTAAAGAAGGGCAATTATCATGTTTGTCAATTAAGAATTCATGCCTTAGACTTTCTCACATATTTTTTTTTCTTGCAAATGATTCCTTATTTTTTACGGAAGCCAAAACCAAAGAGGTCTAGACACTTATGCTAATCCTACAGCACTACTGCAAGGCATTAAGACAAGAGGTTAATGTTAGCAAATCAAGTCTCTACTTTAGTGCTAACACCAAAAGGGAAGTAAAGTTAGATGTTGTTAGAGCTTTTAATAATCCGGATACAGTTGAGCCTAATATGTATTTGGGTCTCCCTACTCTCTATGGTAGATTGACATACGAGACTTTATCTTTTGTTAAGGACAAAACTATTAAAAAGTTGAAGGGTTGGAAACAATGATTATTGAATGAAGCAGGGCATGATGTTCTTATCAAGTCTATTATGTCAACTATAACATACTCTATGACATGTTTTCTATTCCCTATTAAATGATGTAATGAGGCGAACTCATCAATAGAACGATTTTGGTGGGGACATAAGGGGGGAGAAAACATGATACATTAAAGTAATTGGGAAAATTTAACTTGTCCTAAGGAGAGAGGAAGGATTGGTTTCAAAGATCTACATCTATTTAACCTAGCCTTGCTTACCAAGTTGGCTTGAAGGTTATAATCTAATTTGAATGTACTTTGGGTAAAGGTGTTGAAAGGCATCTACTTCCCTGACATAAGGCCTAAAGTAATTTGTTGGAAAGGAAGAAGATTTTACTTGAAAATACATTGTAAAAGGTGAGGAGAGGGGATCAAGTAGATATTTGAAGGGACAACTACATTCCTTTAATGGATGGATACAAAATTGTGACTTGGCCAATTAGGGAGGAGATCCAAATGTGAGATTTGATTGATCAAGATACAAGATCATGAAACATTAGCCTACTAAAACATTACTTTAATTGAAAAGAAATTGAGTGTGTTAAAGCCATACCACTACATGACAATTAACAGAGTGACTTTATCATGTGCCTATTTACTTAACATAGCACCTACACTATTATATTGGCCTATTATCATATTAAGAAAAGCCTACACAAAGTAAATCAACATTCTCCATCTTCCTCAATGAGTGCATTAAAGCAGAAATGGAAAAAAGTTGTGGAGTGTTAACACCTTATCTAAGATCAAACATTTTCTGTGGAGATCTATGTCCAATACCCTCCCTACATTCAAAAGGCTACACAAAAGAATGATTTGTTCCTTGCCATTATGCCTTTTCTATGGGGAAGTCGAGACTATGAAACATGCACTACTCACTTGTGAATAAACAAAAGTTTTTTGGTTTAAAGCAGTGAAATTAAGGATTATAAAGGACAAAGTGGGATGATTTATTGAAGGGAGGAGATAAGTGACGAGGTAGTCATATTAAAGGGCTCAAAGTTTGAGTTTAAAAGGAAAGCTAGTGCCTTGGCTTAGAACGGTTAGAAGGTTAGATACAGTGCGATTTGTGATGAACAAAAGGTGTGCCCCTTCTCTATTATTATGAGATCTTTTTTTTTTTTGTGTGTGAGTGGTTTAAAGGAAAGGTGGAAGAAGAAAAGGTTGCGCTTTTGAGAGAGACATCAACTACAGAGACGAAGTGGAACTATCTAGTAAGTTTGAATCTCAAGATCAATGTAAACTCATCATGGGAAGAAGGTAACAATCAAGCGGCTATAGGTGTGGTGGTAAGAGATTGGAGGGGTTGAGTAATTAGTAGAAGGGCTAGTATTACTAGTTGTTCTATGGTAGAGGAGGTAAAGGCATGGGCTCTCTTACAAGGAGTACAACTTTCAATGGAAAATAGCTAACAATTAGTCAACTTTGAATCAGATTGCTTAAACTTAATTTAAACTGTGAATGGGTTGATGGAGTTAGTTCAATGGGCTTCTATTCCTATTGTGCAAGAAATTAAGGGACTTGACCGTGGCAGTAATAGGAATTTCTCCTTTGTTTTTATTAGTAGAAAAGCAAATAGTGTTGTTGATTGGGTAGCTTCAAACACAAGGAGAGGGATGTGTCCAATAGATCGTTGGTTAAACCCCCCATCTCGCCTCTAAAAGCTTATCCTTTTTATGTTTCTTGATGTACTATTCAAAACTTTGTAATCACTTTGATTTCCCATTCGGATAATGGGTAAAGAGTAATGCAATATATATCCTTTTAGCCACTATAAAAAAAAAAAAAAGGTCTCCTAATTTGGTTTTGATAGTAACAAAATGTATGTTAAGTATTTACTAACAAGTTCAATTAGTGTGTAAATATAAGTAATAGAAAATATTTATAATAAGTGTTAGAAAAGGAAGTTGTAATGCCCTAGAACCGAAGATGCTACAACCTATCACATATCCTTATAAGGTAGAAACACGTTAAGGTTCTTATACCTTTTAAATTCACATAAAGTGCAATAATTATTTACCGCAATTAAAGCAAACCGATTGACATCATCAATGAATGGTTCAATTAAGTCTCATTTGCAATCCACAAATTACTATTGAGAATATCTTGATACACCAACATTTAATAACTAGCAACAACATAAGTGCTAAACCATCTACAAAACTATCATCCTCCATAAGTAAAATAGTCTTCCAACATTGTTTTAGGACTTCAAATGACATCCCTCGCCTAATCATCATAAAAGTAATAATCTACATTGTTCCCATCCTCTACATAAGACCCTAGATCCTCATCATATGCAATGTCCTTGTTCATACCTATAGCTAAAAAAGAAGGTCCTCAAAGGGTGAACTATTGCTTAGCATGTATAATCTATGAGCACATATGCATGATCAAGCATAACTTATTTCAGAAGCATAATATAACAACCAAACAATCAAACAAGTGGTTATCATCTCAATTAGTCCTCAAACAGCAAAGGAGTACTTATGAAATCACCACATCATATATATATATAATAAAAATAATAATAATACAATGTTGGGAACTACCACTACGGGCCCTAATACTTATGAGTCCCTAAATTTATCGAATTATCTCAGTATGCAACTCCACCAAGGATATCGCTACATACCGATCAATGGGTATCCTTAAACCAAGTCAAGCACAATCAAAACGACTTAACCAAATCTAATATAGCATTAATCCCATTTCTTTAACTAACTTAACAGGCACAAGCAACACACAAAGGTTACTTGCACTTAAAAGGATAGTCTTAAACTTAACTATCCTCGATTAGTGATTACACTGAAACCTGTCAATGTTTTGAATAAACTAGCCTTAATATTATCCTAAAGTATCATATGAGTCATTTGATCTTGTTAACTAGATGTTGTTAGATCATTTCCCTTATTTTGGTCAAGTTACTAAAGTTATACTAGTGCTTTAGGATTAGTGAAAAACAAGAAATAAGAAAACAAAATGCTTAAAGTAGGTTTATAGGAAACACAATCATGTACTAAGTTGTGTATAAGATTACGAGTAGAGAAAATGGCCAAGTACTTTGGTCATGTACCCTTCTGTACACTTTTGTTCCACTATATGCCTAAGTAGACAAGCATATGCCTAGTCGTAAACTTTTCAACTCAAATTTCCTCCTTTATACAGAGCAAGCAAGTACATGAGCATGTACTTGACTGTATATCCTCCTATTCCTTATCAAAATCTCTTCTTAAATTCACCAATTTCCATCTTATTCAACTTTAGATACAATTCCAATACTTTAATGTCTACTTTCATGGTATTCATAGGATGAAAACATTAAATTTGATTAAATTTGACAACTTACTTATTTGGATTATTCCAATGATCAAAGTCTCTCTCCAAAACTCTTACTCACATCGAGTCATTTCACACTACAATCTCATGCATGAAGACAATGAAAGGGAAAGTTAATTTGTACACTTGCTGTGTAGGATTTCGCTAATGTGTGAAACCTGACAATTGTTCTCTTCTCTTAAGGTTTCTCCTCTATTCTTGGGGTAGGCGTCCAAAAAAGTGAGAAAAGGTTAGAATGCCCATTGAATGGTCTATTTTATACCCTTCTCACTGAATGATTAATTTTCCCTAAAATAAACCCTTTTTACTTTTTTGCCATAACATTTTTATTTTTATTTTACATTATTTTCTTAGGGTTTATAGAAGTATTCATAGAAAGTTTTGGAAATGAGGTCGAAAAGATCGAACATGGAATAATACATAAGAGAAGTTGATAGAATCAAGGAAAGGATTGAAAGGCACAAGCAAGGCTCAAAATCAAAGGAATGGTTTGAAACAAGTATTGAAGTTACAAAATATAGTTGGAAAAAAAAAGTAGATATGATTAGAACTCAAAAGAGAAGTAATATTAGAAAATTTTATAAACAAAAGAGTCAGAACATTAAATAAGTGTTCAAACATAAACATTGGAATCAAAACATGCAATAACCATAGGAATTAACAATATCAAAATTTGCAATTAGATCGAAAACCAATATTGCTATTGGTTTTGGAAGCATGAACCAATAGCAGTATTGCTGAGAAAAAATATTTTTGAAGATTTAGGGAAATAAACTTGGAAAGCATAATAACACAATTGTTATGAGTAACAAAAAAAAAGATAAATAATTGCAATTACAATTATAGCTTGCAATGGACAAATTATTTACAATGACTATTTATGAAAGCTAATATAAATATGCAATATTGTTAAATATATAACCAACGACTTGTTCCATATTGAAGCTTCAAAAGTGACTACATAAGGAGTTACATAAAGCACAAGGACATACAAAAAAGAAGGGGGGAAAGGAAAAAAAAAAAAAGGAGAGAAAAATACTAAACAACATAATGCAAAAGTGTTCATTTTGTTTTAACATAGTATTGCGCTAAAATCGTGAAGAGATTTTTATTGTAATCCTCAAAGTGAATTACTCTTTCTTGAGTGGATTGTGTAACCATTTGGGAAAGATAATGAAGGTGATTATATAGACTTGAGTATTCCTAAGTGAAGAGTGTGAGGTAAGGTAGATTGATACTTATATCTTTAACTGATTTTCTCAAATAGTAGAATAAGCTGCTATGGAAATTGAATCCTCAACCATAAGATGGAATAGAAGATTGACTCAAAAGGAGGAATCTCCATAAATTATTTGTCTAATCTTTTTTACTCTTATCTCTTTAATTTATTGCAATTTGTATTTTGTTAATATACTTATTACTATTTTCCACTACTACAACGGTTAGTTTCTACCACCTTAGTAATTGCTAGGCTTGATAATGAAATCAAGATACTAAAAAATGACAATGAAACCTTGAATCTTGACAAGGAAGCCTTATTTAATGAAAATCTAATTTTGAAAGAGGAAATGAATAGCTTAAAGGTTTGTGTAGAAAATCCTTGATTATCTTTGATGAACACATTTAACAAATTTGGTGAAAGTGACAAAAACCTTCAAGTACTTTTATCAAGTCAACATCTTGATTCTTCATAATTGGCTTGGGTTTTGAAAGGGGTGAAAGTTTGAATACAAATGAGAAGACTATATTTGTTGAAGCTAAGGAACCTAAGGAAAATATATTTGTTAAATAAAATAACTAAATTAGAAAAGAGTAATGTGGAAATTCTGAGTTAAAAAAATGTTAAACACACAAGGCAACCAAATCAGTTTAGAAGATATGGAAGATAAATAGAACCAACTACAACGTACCCAGTTTGGAATAAGAGAAATAAAAGAGGTAATTTTGAAAGAATTCAAAAGTATCCTACTTACATGAAAAGGTAGATTAATCAGATTAGCTACGTGCATGTCTCATGATTCCCTTATAAATGTTTCTTTTGTAACAAAATAGGACATCTAGAAAAATATTGTTTTTACAAAAATCACAAGCCCAACAACAATTAAGTTGGCAATAATAAGATTATTAGGTTTCAAAGAACAGAAATTTTCTATTATAACACATTTGGTTTGTGAAATAAAATAAGATAGGAATAGAATTACAATTCCTAAAGGTTTGAATAGAGAAAGAATACCTATTCTTTATGATTTATTTGCAATCACATAGATAGATTTGACAGTATACTAGAAAAAAAATTAAAGAATAACTATTATCTTGGTCCAATAAAGAAATTTTATTTCTTTATTTTGCAGTAATAGTGATTTCATGAAATAATTCTTTCATTAACTAAACTTAAGAATAGCTCTACAAAGTAAGAATTACTATTGTATTCTAACCTTATGAAATCAACCAAATGTGCAATTAGCATTTGCAGGTATCTGAGACAAAGTATAATTGGGGATAATTCTAGATGAGTGAGAGCCTCAATCAAAAGTAAAAGAACATGATTTTATTGTAAATTTGGTGTTTTTCTTCTAATCCTTTTTACTTATTTGCTCTTCATATTTTTCAAATAAATTCAATTGGTATTTTGCAACAAAATACGACGTGGCTGTTGCATTTAAGAAATACGTAGATTGATTTTGCAATAAAAACGGCTGAAATCATCCTCGTACAATTTGAGGAAATTTAGCACGAAAGCTTCAGAGACAAGATGACACGAACTTCATCCCATCATAATTTTTGTAATAAAATATCCCATAGGTTGCTTGGACTAATAATGAAAATTAACATCAGTACAGCTTTTCAGATTCATTTCAACATTTACAACCAACGAAGCGCATAACCTGCTACAGAAACCGCAACGAAGGAGGTAAGCTTCCTTGATAACCTGCTACAGAGTTTTGCTTATGGATGTACTTCAACGAGATGTTATTTCTGAAGAATACAATAACCTTACTACACCGCATTCGTATGTCAAATCCCAGCTGTTTAGTTTGACGGAATCCATAAGTACTGCATTGACTTCTACGTAACCAAGTAAATCCTAGACAACCCCAAGGCCAACAGTTAATCTTAACTTAGAAAGAGACCAATTCTTTTCTTCTTCTTTTTTCTTTTCTTTTTTTTTTTAATTTCTTAATCGTATTTTTTACCGACTCCATTTTTTACATTATGCGCTTACTTGCTTATATCCGTAAAGCTTTTGCTTTAATTAGCAGCAGCCTAGAGCTAGTTACCAACTCTTACTCTTATGTTCCCTCAATCAAATTTTATATTTGTTCTCAAGTTGAACTTTTCCACCCAACCTTCCCTATAAATAACCCCAACCCAATTAGCCTCATCGCAATATAGACATCAACAAAATCTATTCCACATATTTCAAGTGTTCTTAGTAAGTCCTTTTTCTCAGATTTAGGCAAAGGAAAGTGGAAGATGAGGCAGGGTGTCGGTGTGAGCTCTCTCATCATTTTTGTGATCCTCGCCTTTGTGCCTCTTGCCTTTGGTAGCAAGAAGAACATGGGTGGTTACCTTTACCCGCAATTTTATGACCATTCCTGCCCCAGAGCTCAAGAGATTGTTAACTGCATCGTCGCCAAGGCTGTTGCGAAAGAAGCTCGTATGGCAGCTTCATTGCTGAGGCTGCATTTTCATGATTGCTTTGTCAAGGTCTATATTTGAAGTCTTCATTGTTTTTCAGTCATTTACACAAAAGTTTACATTTATTCATTACATGAGGCATTGAGTTTTACTTCTAAATTTACGTAGTAAAATTTGCATAATAAGATTTGGAATCATTATGAAGCTAATATCAACAAAATGCAGCAATATTCAACATGACCGTGGATTTTTTCTATTTATTATGCCCTCGTCTTGGAAGCTCGTAAGTTGTTGGCATTGTAATTGACTATGACTAAAATGTTGGGAAAATGTGAACAGGGCTGCGACGCATCATTATTGTTGGATAGCACTGGAAGCCTTATCAGTGAGAAGAGGTCTAATCCTAACAGGAACTCAGCTCGAGGATTTGAAGTCATTGATGAGATTAAAGCTGCCCTTGAGAAGGAATGCCCTGAAACAGTTTCTTGTGCGGATATCCTGGCTTTGGTTGCCCGAGATTCCACTGTCCTTGTAAGTGGCAAAATTAATGTCAGATTCCAATTACTTTTTACAAAGTAGCACTAACAAACCGTCCCATGCATAATTGAGATTCAAACATCAAAATATGATTTGAACAAAAAAAATTATTTTCCTACAATCTGAAGCAGCTCTTGTTGATTCATGTTTTCATTGACAGACTGGTGGACCGAGCTGGAAGGTACCTCTAGGAAGGAGGGACTCTAGGGATGCAAGCTTGAGTGGCTCCAACAATAACATTCCTGCCCCTAACAACACTTTCCAGACCATCCTCACCAAGTTCAAGCTTCAGGGACTTAATACTGTTGATCTTGTGGCTCTATCCGGTAAACCCACACTATTTTCTTAATAAACTTGAACAAACAAGTCCTTGTTGAAGTGGCCTCACACATAACATAAGAAAGATGATCCAGCAAATGCATACTGTCACGCGATTTGTAAAAATCTCTTTTGTATTTGTTAATCAGGAAGCCACACCATTGGAAATGGCAGGTGCACCAGCTTCAGGCAGAGGTTGTACAACCAGACTGGAAATGGCCAGCCAGACTACACCCTTGACCAATCTTATGCTGCTCAACTCCGCACCCGCTGCCCTAGATCTGGAGGTGACCAGAACCTCTTCTTCCTGGACTATGTTAGCCCGATCAAATTCGACAACCGCTACTTCAAGAACTTGTTGGCTTACAAGGGTCTGTTGAACTCTGATGAAGTTTTGGTAACCAAGAGCGCGGAATCATTGGCGTTGGTGAAGCAATATGCATACAACAATGAGGCTTTCTTTGAGCAATTCGCCAAGTCCATGATCAGGATGGGCAATATTTCTCCATTGACTGGCCGCAGGGGTGAAATCAGGAGGAACTGCAGGAAGATGAACGCTTACTAGGAGTACTCCTAGGTTGTGTGGAATACTACATTATGATGTGAGTGTGAAGCTTTTGGATATGTTTCATATCCTACTATTGTGTTCTGAAGTTTGTTCTGTGGAGATAGTTTCCTGTTTTTGTATAGGTTTCATTTATTGAAATCGTTCAACAAAATCCTTGTTCTCACAGTTTCAGGTTGAATATAATAAGTCATCCATCCAATAATTTCTCTGTTTTTTCACTTTTTTTTTCCCCTCTCCTAGTAATCACACTCTTGTCAATACATATTACAGCAATCCAAACCTTCCAAGTTTTAGTTAAACATTCTAAACATATTGATATTGCAAAATTTTCCTACAATGAATTCACCTTTAAATTAGAAGCTACCGATAACCTAACCAACAAATGAATAAAAAGCTATTTCAATTACATGCCCTGAAAAACTTAACTTGTATTTGACTACAATCTTATAAATCAATACCAAATCTCTATCTCAATTCATATAAAACTTTACTCTAACAAAGTTATTTATGCTAACTCAAGACCTAGTCGAGGAATTTCTTTGATTGTCAAGAATTTTGGATATGGAATCAAAGTAATTATATTGTTGAGCAAGAGTTTGATGAGTCGATGTAGAAAGAATACATGATAGTCTTTAAATATCAAAAAGCTTAACTTTGCTTGGCGTTTTGGAATGATGATATGTTTCAATACCAATACTTTTCTACAAGGTCAAAGTACTTTTTAAAAAGTTAAGTAATTACCATAATTGTGGAGACGGTGGCCGTAATGATTCATGTTTCCTTTTTCTTCCCCCACTTCCCGACATGTGTAATTAGGAAAACCTGAAAAAAAAAAAAAAAAAGTAGAGAGAGAGGGAGAGAGAGATAGATAAACAAGATACACAAACCAAAAAAATTTAGGAAATGATGTTTATCCTCATTGAAAAAAAAATTAACAAATAAAATATCTTTCTAATAAATCTAATAAACATGACGCTCTTCATAGAGAGAGAAAGAAGAAGAGTAAGTAGGTCTAATTGTATATAAAAATATATACAATTTTTATATTTTTTTAACATAGAAAAAAAAATCCAAATGTAGTTTAATTTTCTAAATAGTTCAAGGTGACCATCAAACCCTCTAGGATCCTAAAACTGTTAGATCCTTCATGGTTGGGTTAGTCCTAAGGTGGATATTAGATGCACAAGATAGGTTTTGGTTCTTGATTTTTGGAATCTATATCTACATGGTCGCTATCCTACCATAAGTAACTATTTTATGTCTAAAATTGTATCTAAAAATAGATACAATTAGGTACATCCACCTCTTTCTTCTCTTTATAATAAAAACTATCAAAACTTAATTCTTCTAGTGTTGGCAGATTCTAGAATCCCAAAAACCTATTAGAGTAATGCATTATGGATTTATCAACTAAAATTTAAGTTGTAACAAAAGGTTAAGGCTAATGGACTTATAGTCCACAAAAAATAATGATTTGAAGTTAATTCTTTAAGCTTGTTAAATAAATGGGCCCTACTTATTTAACTAGAGGGTGAAAACAGATAAGACAATCGTGAATTCGCTTAATCCATCGACCCTTATGTCTTAAAAGAGATAAAGCATGCTCACGTTGTAAAACCAGCAAAATTAATATAAATACAATATTGGATTAGTTAAAAGATTTTAATAAAAGTCTTAATTATATCTTGTATAAATTTAAATTAAAGGAAATAATTGTATAAAAGTTAAACCGTATAAAATTATTAGGTAAATGATAAAATAAATTAAAATTATAGGCTTAGGATAGTCAAATAAAAATTCCAAGTAAATATTTACGCTCAGAATAATTCATTTAGCTTTGTTGTAAAATTTCATGCTAAAACACTAAGGTTACTACAATTACGTAAATTATCGCATGCGACGAATAAACCCAAAAAATCAAAAGAGACTATTCATATATAAACCATAGCTAACTTAATTTTCCAAAATGTCCCACGTCCAAAAGCAAGAAAGAGAACAAGTAAAACACAAACCAAAATAGAAAAAAGAAACAAGAACAAAGGAGAAAAGGAGAAAAAGGAAAAGAGAAGCAAAAATTGTCATAACTTGCACGTACGAAGTCTAAATCATAGACTAGGATCCTTAAGATGAAACCTACAAAACTAGACTATACTTGCACAAGAAAAAATTTATTCTTAGAATAGATACAATTATAAAATGTGTAACCAAAAGTTTTAACTTAAAAATAGCTAGAATATCTAAAATACACTAGATAGAATAATAATAGTCAAGAGTAGAATGTAATAATATTATTTTCTTGTACTTTAGGAAAAGTTTGCATTCTACGTATTTACTCAAAGATTACTACAAGTAATAAAAAATGAAACCTAGGTGAGTAAGAACTTCGTGATATATTATTATTTGTGTATGATATTGAAATCTATATAGATATATAAATGATTATGTTGGACCATTGATTTTATGTGCCTTGTCTAGAAAATTTATATATACATATGTCATCCATGAATATTGGAAGTGTGAGTGCAAGTGTGGACTTAAATTTATGTGTGCATTGTGTGTGAGAATATTGGAAGGGTGTTTGTAAGCATGGACCAAATCTTTGTGTATATGTACATGTGTGAATGAGCTGAATTGGAAAGTGTGTATGCCGGTTTGATGGAGAGTATGTGCGGCACGACGTGTTAGCTTGAAATTTTGAATGTGTAAGGTGGTGTTCTATTGTGATGGCCAATGTGTGCTGATGTGTAACTGTGCATGTATGTAGATCTAGTTTGTGTTGTGTATGTATAAGTGTGTGTATG
Source organism: Laguncularia racemosa (assembly GCA_037954665.1). Lineage (NCBI taxonomy): Eukaryota > Viridiplantae > Streptophyta > Magnoliopsida > Myrtales > Combretaceae > Laguncularia > Laguncularia racemosa. The sequence continues at coordinate 17,736 of JBBMOL010000245.1, read as the reverse complement.
TGTGTAGAAATAGAGCAGGTGCAAGTTGGGGATTGTGGCATTGCTACGGCTATGTGTATCTATAGTGTGTGATCTATTTATGTGTTGAGTGTGGGATTAGGTTGTGTATAGGAGTGCTAGATTTAGCATGTGTGCATGTCAGAGTGGCTTGTGCATGTTGGATTCGAAGGCGTGTATGCATGTATATATGCGTATGCTGGTAGGGGTAAATGGGCATGTATGTGTATGTGTGAGTGTAGAAAGTGTGTGTGCTAATGTGTGTGTATGTATGTGCATGTGTGTAGGTGTAGACTTATGTGTGTGTTTATAGGACATATGTGTGTATAGATGTGTAAATATGGTTCGTATGTGCATGTGCATGAGTAAGTGCAAGTTTATGAGTATATGTGCATATGTGTGCAGATTTTGGTGTGTATGTTGATGAGGGTGTACTGGTTATGCGTGTATATGCAAGTGTGTGTGTGTGTGTGTGTGTGTTGAATTATGTGCATGAGAGTGTGTATGTTGGTCTAATATGTGTGTGTGTGTGTACTAATCTGATACGATGTGAGTGTATGTTGTAGTGGAGAGTGTATATGGCATGGTGGGAGTGTGTATGGGGGGCATAGGCATGTTGGCTTTGGTGCATGACTGTGTTGACTCTAATGCATGAGCATGTTGGCTTAGGAGTTGGGCATGTAAGGTGGTGTCAAGTGAGATGAGGTGGTCGCGAAAATTTGGATATATATGAATGAATAAATTTGTGCAGGGAAACACAAGAAAAAAAAATGAAAAAGGAGTATATGATTGTGAAATTACCATGTTGGGAAATGATGAATATGGAAAAAATGGTGCATGTATTCGTGAGATTATTATTTTGGGTTAGAAGAAAAAGGAAGTGCAATCAATTAATTTTGGATAAAAATCCGAAATCTTGAAATTTGTCTTTCTGAATGGTAAACAATGTTTTGTGATTGATATTGAGTGACCGTTTTCTATTTCTGTCCTTGATGTTATTATTCCTTATGTGATCACCTAAAAACAATAATTTAATTATTACAACTTAAATTAAAATTTGACATACATATCACGAGACATTACATGAGATTGAAAGTAATCACTGCTATAGAGAGCATCGGAAGTAATCGAGTAGGATTACTATTCCACTAGGGCGAACTAAGTGATTAGGGGATTATTGCACCTTTAATGGTTCCGAGTCTAGTCTATTCTTAAGGGTGTTTATTACTCGATATACTAATTACACTTGAGTATATGGGATTAAATTTAAAAGACAAATTCTAATGAAGAGATAAGATCAAAATGATTAGGTTATAAGAGTCGGGCACTAATGATAGTGATGTAAGTCCTTAACTTAAGGTCATGGAGGGCACAAACCCTAAACTTTATGTTGGTTACCGGAAGACCGCATGCAATATTGCATTTAATATGGTCACCCATGCATGGCATATAAATAAAAACTTGTTTGGATTTGCTTGTATATGTAAACAGCATTGAGAAATTTCACTCCCATCTCACTAGGCTATTTAGCTTACTCTCATACAAATTTTGTAATGCAAGTCGTGACTGTGTAAACTACCTCTATAAGTGTCGTATTACGGTAAGTCAAGTTGTCGCGAGAACTTTGGGATAAGGGGCAAGATTGAGAGCTAGCATGGTCTCTTTTGTAGATTTTTTTTTTAAATTCTAATAAATAGAAGATTGTAAATATTTAATCTAATCTAAAGGGATCTTTAGACATTATCGTTGTTATGAGACCCAGATGAGGCCTACTTCTGAATCATATGTGTAATGCTTCCACTGAATTTGGAATAGTTTTTAATGAGATGAAGGAATTCCAAAAGCATTCAATTTTGTAAATTATTGTATTTTTAATAAGTGAATTGATCTTGGTTGGAGACACTTTGCGATTTCTTAGTAGGAGCTGAGTATCTGACAAAGATACTCAGTATGACTCCATGGGGTACCACATAGTATAGCATCTAACAAAGATCCATGTTTTGTGTCAAAGTTTGGAAAAGTCTACAATAAGCTCTAGGGACAAAATTGTAGTTTAGCATAACATATCATCCTCAAACGAACGGACGATCTAAGTGAACCATCTAAACATTAGAGGACATGCTAAGAGCTTGTGCATTGGATTTTAATAATAGCCAGGATCGACATTTTGCCATTGGTCGAATTCGCTTATAATAACAATTATCATTTGACAATCAAGATGGCTCCGTACAAGGCCCTATACAGAAGGAAATGTAAATCTCCATTGTACTAGGACAAGATCGAAAGAAGTACAGTTAAGCCGAACTTATTGTAGGAAACAATAGACAAAGTTGCCACCATCAAACAAAGAATGAAGGAAACTCAAGATTGCTAGAAGAGTTGGGCCCATTTGAAGAGAAGGGAGATTGAGTTTCTACTAGGAGACCATGTCTATCTAAAGGTTACTTTGATCAAAGTAACAAGAAGATTTGGAACAAAAGGAAAATTAAGTCTCGAATATGTAGAGTCATATGAGATTCTCAAAAAGGTTAAAGAAGTAGCATAACGATTAGCTTTACCTCATCAATTATTAGGAATTCACAACCTATTCAATGTGTCATTGCTCCGAAAACACATCACAAATCCCAATAAAGTCATCAAAATGGATATCTTGAAGATCCAACCTAATTTAATGTGTAATACTTAAATATTTTTAATGATGTATCAATATATATATATATATATATATATGTTATAACATTATAGCATAAACCAAGGTTAGAACGAGGAATTCATAAAAAATTTGAGGGACAAATATGTCTTTTCATGATTAAAGTATAAATACTCTATAATAACCTTAGATCTCTTCTTTTCACTCTATCAGTAACCACATAGTGATGAGTAGGAAAAGGAGGAGACACTCTTGTTAGGAACCCTAAAAACAAAAGGAAAAAGGAGCGACCTAATTTCAAATACGAAAGGTAAGGAATCTTATACGAATTTCAATTTAGGTTATTGGAATTACAACTTATGAGTGTCGTGTGTGCATCAAGACTCGAGATTTGAGAAGGGATGATACGAGAAAGGGGAATCAATGGCTCAATGATACAATTTATGGAATTTTTGAAGTAAGTAATCTAATCCATGTAATTTATTTATAATTACATGTTTTAGAGATGTAATCGAGCTTAGGAATAGAGATAATTGGGTTTAAGAGAAATTACAATGAAGGATTAGGAGTTCGTGGAGATTGTCGAGGGTAACACGACCTACTAACACGGTCATGTTTGGAATGTGTTAAGTTAAGGGTAACACGGTCGTGTTTAAGACTGTGTTAAGTTAAGGTAACACAACTTCCCAACACGATTGTATTTAAGACCATGTTAAGTGTGAAGGCTACACTAAGAGATACAAGACCTCTTAACACTATCATGTTCCAACCATGTTAAAGCTAAACAACCAAAAGATACACTACCCTTAACATAATCGTGCTCCAGCCCGTATTGAGCAATATGGTCCCCAACATGGCCATGTTGAATAAAATATAACATGATTATATATTCATTTAACTTTAAATTAAACTAATTTCCATGTAATTTAGATAGCTAGTAAGGCCCTAGAAAAATTAAATAAAAAGGGTTAAGAGAAATAAGAGAATGATATTAATTTAAGATTAAGTAATAAGAAGAGCTTATTGATGTGTACAGATTTCAATTTAACTTAAGTCCAAGACCAAAAGTACTTAAGGCTAGGATTCAAGGTATATATAACTTGTGTGTTGATTTGTGCTTGTTTAAGTTAGTTTATCCATTGAACTTGATTTAATTGGATGAATTGGCTTAAGTGTTTAAGTTATATATTGTATGTGCTTGGCTCGGCCTAAGGGCCCATAGTGGCAGATCCCTAGGGGCCACCCTAATAATCCTTGTGTGACATTGTCCCTAGTGGAGTTGTGTTTGGAAATGGTCTGAGCTGAATGTTGGTTAAAAGGTTTAAGTGTACATGGGTGTGGGGCTTATGGTGGCACTTCCCATCACCAGGATTAATAGTTTAAGTGAACATGGGTGTGGGGCTTGTAGTGGCAATTCCCATCACTAAGTTTAAGGATTAAGGGATCATGGGTGTGGGGCCCATAGTGTCAATTCCCATCACCAAATCATGCTCTAGTGTATTAAGTGTGTTAAGGAGGTCATGAGTACCTTATTGCTGCTTGTGGACATAAATTGTATTAAGAAATGGTTGTCTGTGTTTAAGTACTACATGATGTGTGTGAAACTTGTTTATGTTTGTTCATGCGTGTGTGTTTGTGTTATACATATTAAGCATTAGCTTACCTTTCAGGGAACATTTTTAAATACAAGTGTTGAGGAAGATGAGAACCTAGAAGATAGCTTGGGTTTAGGTGAACCATAGAGAGAGAAAGATGAAGATTACCATTACTATTATGGTGATTAGCATTTAGGAGAATTATGTTATTTGACTATAATAGAAAATGTCTTTTGAGAAATGTTATTTTGTGTTCAAAGACTTTTGCTGTGTTAGATATATGCTATGGTTTATGTAGTTATTTTGAAATTTTTGGGATGCATGAAATGCTTTTATATAGAAGTTATAAGTTAAAATGTATTAGAGTTGATTTTGAGATTTAACGTATTCTTGTGAGATAAGAACACATGGTGGGCAGTAGCGCGGCTTAGGTTTCGAGGCATTACATGATGCATCAAGAATATCCAATCAAAATTCTTGACACCTAAATTCGAGAATTGCACAACAAGAGTATTAGAAACTTTAAAGTATAATGGAGTAGACATTCAGAACAGGAAGCTACTTGAGAAAGAGAGGACAAGATGAAGAGGAAATATCCTTAACTATTGGTAGATCCACATACATTCTAAAGTTTTAAGGACAAAACTTTTAAAGGGGGGAGAATGTAAAACTTGTGAAATTAGTATAAATATAATATCGGATTAGTTACAAGATTTTAATGAAAGTCTTAATATACCTCATATAAGTTTAAATTAAAGGAAATAATCATATAAAAGTTGAACCATGTAAAATTACGAGGTAAATGATAAAATAAATCAAAATCATATGATTAGGATAGTCAAATAAAAATTTTGTGTAAATTTTTATGCTCAGAATAATTCATTTAGCTTAGTTATAAAATTTCATTCTAAAACACTAAAGCTATTACATTTACTTAAATTACCGCGTGATGAATGAACCTAGAAAATCAAAAGAGATTATTCATATATAAGCCTTAGCCAACATAATTTTCCATAATGTCCCATGTCTAAAAGCAAGAGAGAGAACAAAGTAAAACACAAACCAAAATAGAAAAAGTAAAAGAGAATAGAGGAGAAGAAAGGAGAAAAAAGGAAAAAGGAAAAGAGAAGGAAAAATTGTTGTAACTTAAACATACGAAGTCCAAATCACAAACCAAGACCACCTACATGATCCTTGAGGTGAGAACTATAAACTAGACTAAACTTACATGGGAAAAAATTATTTTTAAAGTTTACGTGCAATTTTAAAATGTATATAAAAATAAGTTTTAACTTAAAAAATAGAAAGAATATCTAGAAATATAGTAGATAAAACAATATTAGTCAAGAGTATAATATAATAGTGTTATTTTCTTGTGGTTTAAGAGAAGATTTTCATTCTGCCTGTTTACCCAAAGATTACTATAAGTAATCAAGAATGGGACCTAAGTGAGTAAAAACTCCATGATATGCTATTATTTTTGTGTGATATTGATATCTATATAGATATATAAATGATTATGTTGGCCTATTGATTTTATGTGTCGTGCTCTCAATATCTATATACATACATATGTCATGCATGAATATTGGAAGTGTGTGTGTGAGTGTGGACTTAAATTTGTGTGTGCAGGTGCATGTGAGAATATTGGAGGGTTGTGTGCGAGTGTAGACTAAATTTGTGTGTATATGTACATGTGCGAATGAGCTGAATTGGAATGTGTATGTGTTGGTTTAGTGGAGTGTATGTGTGAAATAGTGTGTTAGCTTGGAAATTTAAATGTGTAAGGTAGTGCTCTATTGTGATGGCTAATGTGTGCTAATTTGTAACTGTACGTGTATGTAGATCTGGTTTGTGTTGTGTATGTATCAGTGTGTGTATGTGTGCAGAAATAGAGTAGGTGCGGGTTAGGGATTATGGAATTTGTGTAGTTATGTGTATTTGTGGTGTGTGATCTTTTTGTGTTTTGAGTGTGGGATTTATTTGTGCATGGGAGTGCTGGATTTGGTGTATGTGCATGTCGGAGTGGCTTGTGCATGTTGGATATGAGGGTGTATGTGCGTGTATATATACATGTGCTGGTGGGCTGAATGGGTGTGTGTGTGTGTAGGACATGTGTGCGTATATGCATGTATAAGTGTGCAAACACGATCCATATGTTCATGTGCATAAGTGAGTGTAGGTTTGTGAGTGTATGTGCATGTGTGTGTGCAAGTTAGGTATGTATGTCTGTGAGGGCATGCTAGTTGTGCATGTATTTGTAGGTGTGTGTATGTGTGTGTAAGAGACTATATGTGTTGGTTTGATACATATGTATGTCTACTAATCTGATATGGTGTGTGTATGCTCTATGGTAGACAGTGTATGTGGCATAGTAAGAGTGTGTATAGGGGGGACAGGCATGTTGGCATTGGTGCATGGTCATGTTGGCTTAGGAGTTAAGCGTGTAAGGTGGTGCTAAGTGAGATGAGGGGGTCATGAAAAGTCTGATATATGTGAATCAATAGATTCATGTAAAGAAGCACAAGAAAAAAAAATGAAAAAGGAGTAAATGATTGCAAAATTACCATGTTGGGATTTGATGAATATGGAAAAAATGGTACATGTATTTATGAGATTATTATTTTGGGTTAGAAGAAGAACGAAGTGCGATTAATTAATTTTGCATAAAAATCCAAAATCTTGAAATTTGTCTTTCTGAATGGTGAACAATGTTATGTGATTGATATTGAGTGATTGATTTTTGTTTCTATCCTTGATGTGATTGTTTATTGCGTGATCACCCAAAAACAATAATTTAATATTATGACTTAAATTAAAACTTGACATGCATATCATAAGACATTGCATGAGATTAAAAGCCATCACTACTATAGGATGCATTGAAAATAATTGGGTAAGATTAATGTTCCGCTATGGGTAAACTAAATGATTAGGGGATTATCGCGCATTTGATGGTTCCAAGTCCGATCTGTCCTTCGAGGTGTTTTTTACTCGATGTGCTAATTATACCTGAGTTTATATAATTAAATTTAAAAGACAAATTCTAATGAAAGGATAAGATTAAAATAATTAGGTTATGAGAGCCAAGCACTAATGATAGTGATGTGAATCCCCAACCCAAGGTCATGGGAGGCATAAACCTAAACTTCACACTGGTTACCAAAAGACTGCATGCAATATTGCATTTAATATGGTCACCCATGTGTAGCATATAAATAAAAACTTGTTTGGATTTGCTTGTGCATGTAAAAAGTATTAAGAGATTTCACTCTTATCTCATTAGGTTATTTAATTGACCCTCATATAGATTTTGTAATGTAGGTCTTGACTACGTAAACTACCTCTATAGGTGTCGTATTATGGTAAGTCAAGTTGCCGTGAGAACAATGGGATAAGGGGCAAGATTGAGAGCTAGCATGGTCTCTTTTGTAGAAATTTGTAAAATTCCGATAAATAGAAGATTGCAAATATTTAATCTAATCCAAAGGGATCTTCAGACTATATTGTTGTTATGAAACCCAAATGAGGCCCACTTATGAATCATATGTGTAATGCTTCTATTGAATATGGAATGGTTTTTAATGAGATGAAGGAATGCCAAAAGTATTCAATTTTATAAATTATTATATTTTTAATAAGTGAATTGATCTTGGTTTGAGACACTTCGCGATTTCTTAGTAGGGGTTGAGTAATCATGATAGGTTATCACAAGATGGGTACTTTATGGGGTGTGACACACCTACAATTTAATCCACTCGATTGACTTAACTCATGAATCTCATCATGCTCCCTTAACCTACCATTATTAATTGCTTCAATTTGTCGTAAAAATAGTTGTACATAATTTTATAGTTGTTTATTATCTTAAAAATAAATATTTAATTACATATTATGTTAAGATTTTTTAAAAAAGAAGGAGAAAAAAGAAACCTTTTTTTTCTTATAGCAAGTTGATAAATTGATCCATTTAATTTACTAATCTGTGAATTAAAAAATGGATTGGATAACCATGTTCAATAACTATAAAGAGTGTAATGTCTTACACTTGGGAACACCTATAACTTTTTCGTTTTGTAATTTAAATACTAAAAAAGAAAATTAAAAAAAAAAAGATTGAGCTCTCCTTATCCCATAAAGCAACCTCCACCATCTTCATCTTTTTTTCCCTCTTATTTTCGCTGGTGGTACAAAATATTCCATTACCTTAGATTGGCAACATAAACAAAATAAACAGTGGTTAAGCTCCTACCATAATAAACCAAAGTCCAATTTAGGAAATGAAGTTGGCCAATCCCATTAACATCTTACCCAACATAATCCAAATTAAAAAAAAAAAAAAAATTGCAAGCCCATTGGAGAATCACAAAGAAAGCATAAATCTTTCCTTCTCATCACTCCTATACTAGCCATATAGTATAACACATAGCAATTAGACAAGTTAACTTTCATCATAGTACAACATTTATGATCCGTTCACTTAATTGAATGAAATAAGATTGTGGTTTATTAGTTATTAGCAACAAATGGAATACAATCTTGAATGATTATTATATTGTTTAGTTGACTAAAATAAAATTAATAAGATTTCATTTAGTAGGCAAAATGAATAAAGGAATAAGACCTAAATAGTTTTGAGAAGTGCTATAATAACCTTCCATGTAATTGCAAAATCATAATAAAAAGAGCAAAAGAAAAGATATAAACAACAAAATATGTATAACAATGTATTACACTCATATATTACATTAAATTACCTTGATAATATATGTAGTAATATATTATGTTATAAAACAACATATAAAACAATACATACATACATATATACATATGCATGCACACACATACACACATAGGAGTAGGCATGGTTCGATTCAATATGATTCATTCCTCAAACAAAATCAAACTATACATTGCGGTTTGATTTTTTCTTTTTTCAATCGAACCTAACCATACAGTTCGATTTATAAATTTTTTTAACTTAAAATTTTTTTTGTTCAGTTTGTTGTACAATTCGAACCATTTTTACACATATTATTAAGTTATATATGACATAAAAAAAATAATTCATTATCATTTTTTCAGCATCACTTAACATCTTCAATGCCCATTTGATATAATTAAAAAAAAATTATTGTTTCACTATAGGTAATTCCATCAAATAAAAGCAGGAATTAATAAACAACATAGAATCCTCATTTTTTTTATACATTCTCTAGATTTTCACTGTCATTTTTTTTTTACTTCTTATAATTCAATTTGGTTTAAAAGGTTTTGTTTAATTCATAATTTTTTCAAACCTAAAAGAAAATTGTTCAGTTTAGTTCACAATTTTTTCAAACTTAAAAGGATTATTTGAACCTAATTTACGATTCAGCTCAATTCAATCCGGTTCGGTTTATAGTTTGATCAAATTTTTTTTCTCTACCCTACAAACATATATGTTATATTAAAACATAACAAAACATATACAATAATGTATGCAAATTATGTAACAATATTATAAAATACATGAGCACATGCGTGCACACATATGTGCATTCAACCAATAAAATATAGGGTGAAATTGAATTGTTCCTAAGACCTCTTGATTCATAAATATATAAAAGAAGAATGAATGTGGATTCCTATGTAATGGTTGGAAGGAGAAAATAAATGATTATTCATGATTCCATAATTGAATCAATTACATACAGTTCCAAATTCCAAACTAGAGGATTGTTATGGTAAAACTTTATTTAAAATGATATGATAGAAAGCAACATGCGATTTGATATATATACATAAACACATACATAGATACATAGGCATTTATTTGTTTTAGAAGCTTTAAACATAGTTGAACCTTCATTCTAAAGTTAAAGGGCTTATTAAATGTTTAACTTTATATTATGCCTACATTGACAAATGTCTAACACTTGAGATGCTTATGCCTTTGATGCATTGGCAATGATTCAAGAAGTGATCGAGCTTACAAATGAATTATTTTCTCAATTTTCATTTACTTATGGTGGCCCGATTCTTGTGCCCTTGCCCCCAACCACGACATAAAGGAGTTATTTGGCTAACCCCTCATTGTATATGATGACTTAAAGATTAAAGAAAAAGAAGGGCAAATAAGTACCAAGTCCCATATAGAACTAAACAATTATTTAACCACTACTTTTGAATTTAGTGACAATTTAAGTGTTCAAGACTTTGACATCTTGTATTAGTGCAAAATACATATGGAGACATTTTCAATCCTTTCTCACATAGCTTAGCAAGTTTTGGCAACTCTAGCATCGATGGTTGCCATTAAGAAAGCATTTATCACAGTTGGACTAACGTTAGACAGCACTAAGCCAAATTATCAATTGTGTTTATTAAAGCACTTGTTAGCATCAAAGAAGAGGGAATAGGAAGCATATGCTACATTTAGCTCTAAAATTACTATTTTAATGATTTCAAATGAAAGCATGGGTAGGTTAACTCTCTAACGTATAGAGGGTAGGAACAATTGAAAATCATTATTTGCATCAATTTAATAATATATAACCCTTGGATACTTTGATTCCTCTATGGGCATTGCCCTATTCATTTATTTATTTATATTTTTCAACATTTTATGTAAGGATAGTAATATTATCTTATTTATCTTTTATACTATATATTTGTTTATACAAGTAGTTCTCTCTTATATATGCAAGCATAAAAAATAAAGTTTTAAATCCCCTTCTTTATCTATAATCTATTAATTTATATCAATAAAACTATAAGGTAACTTGCCATGCTCCCATTATACGAGGCTTTTTGCCGACGAAATAAATAAGCTAGTCACGATTCCTCAATGCATAAACTATTAAAACAAAACACATATTAACACATGGCAAAGTTGGAGGAATCATTAATATAAAAGGGAAAAAAAAGGACCGATTGGGCAAATGAACAACCATGACCCAAACCCATTTGAATCGCTAGTTCTTAAGACCCAACACTGCATAGTGAGCAACTGGGCCGATCCCAGTTCGTTTTTTTACGGGTTTCATGACCTGACAATTCCGGTTGGGCTAGAGCCCCATATGTACCCCTCTAGAACATTACAATAAATGGTATCTGACCGAACTCCCTGGCGGCAAATGCAATACAGGAGAACAATGAAAACACATTACTTAAGATTACAAAGTAAGGGTAGAGTATGTTGTGGAATTTTTTTGGTAAATTTGCAAGGTTTAAGTGGCTTGGTTTAAATGCCATCGATAACATTATAACAAAGGATCTTACTTGAGAGCAGTCTACTAGGATCTTCTGCTGAAGAGGGTTTACACGACAAGAATAGCGGTAATAGAAACAGCCAGCGAGAAGTCTTAGCGGCCAGCATGCCACTGGAGGACGAATGGATGGAAGCGAAGGTCATACTCGACAAGTTGGAATGAACAATAAAAACTGTTGTGGAATCCTAGATTATGTGCCTGGAGATGCCTCAAGAGGAAGTACCTATAGCTATGGTGTTTCTGCTGGTGGACAGCCAGGTGAGGCAATCGAGGTTTGCACCATGGGAAGTAATGGCAACAGTGGTCTTAACACTATTCTTTCCGTGTTGTGTGAGAACGGAAATCAACCGAATCCGGCGAGGAGGGCATGCTGATTTTTGGTAGTGTCTGTCCTTTTTAATAAAAACTGGCTAGATGGATACCTTTTCGTTAACTGTTAGTATAAGTCCTTTCAAGATCCTTGCTTGGAATGCGAGGGGGCTAGGAGCACAGGCAAAGTGCCAGGCTTTGGAGGAACCATTTTAGACTCATGATGCAGATGTGATGGTCATCACTGAAACACGACTTAATATAGACGGTGCTGTCAGGCTTCAACGGGCGCTACGCTTTAATGGTATGCCATGCTCTAAAGCAAATGGTTTCAGTGGAGGGATTAGTGTGCTGTGGAATGCACAACTAGTTAGTGTGATTGAAGTCAATGTGACCTCACAAGAAGCCCTTGTGGAAATTGAGGTACCTCACCCTCCTCTTTCCTGGTTTCTTTCTGCTATTTATGCTGGTCCTGGGTATGAAATTAGGAAATCTTTATGGGAAAGTCTAAAAATGTCGCCGGAGGCTATGTCTAGTCTGGCTGTGATAGGGGACTTTAATGAAGACGAGATGGATCTAGGAATTGTTGGGCCTAAATTCAATTAGACCAATAAGTGTGAGACCCTTGGTGAGTTGATCCAAACAAGGATTGATAGAGCTTGGGCAAACCGAGAATGGAGGGTTTTATGCTCCGAAGCAAATGTGGCCCACTTAAATCATCATCACTCAGATCATAGGCCGTTACTGTTGACCACTCATCCGGCAATTAGGGGAGGTCCCAAGAAAGACCGGCCTTTCTATTTTCAACCTATGTAGATGGACCACCCGAAATTTGAAAAGTTGACAAAAAAACATTTGGATCTACCCCTACTTTAGGATTCCAGAGGACTTTGAGGAGTTCTCCTCTAAGTTAAGAACCTGGAATAGTGAAGTGTTTGGGATCATTCACAAAGACAAGAGGCACTTGAGGGAAGCCCTTTATCGTGTTAAGCAAGAGATAGCTGCTCGACCTTCTCAAGTGCTTTTAAATAGAGAGGCATTTTTTGTCCAAGGAGCTTCAAAGAGTATTATCCAATGAAGAAAAGTTGTGGCTCACTAAAGCGAGATCAAGATTGTTGCTGGAAGGAGAGAGAAATACTAAATTCTTTCACGCTAGTGTAGTTCCTAGAAGAACAAAGTCAAGGATTTGCGGCTAATTTGATGATCAAGGCAACTGGATAGATAATATTGAGGGTATTCAAAAGTAGGTGATAAATTTCTTCAAGAATCTGTACTTATCAAAAAAAAGTTTTTAATTGGTAACATTTGTTCTTTTATGAAGAGCAAATGAGAGAACTAGACAAACCAGCGGTAGGGGAGGAAACAAAATGTGCTTTATGGAGTATATGTTACACCCTGCAAAGTACCCAATTCGTGACAATCTACCATAATTACTCGACCCCTACTAAGCAATCATAAAGTGTCTCAAACAAATACGAATCAACCTATTGAATCATAATAATTAACTAGTCAAATGCCACTAGCATTACTTCATTACAAATAAAACTTATTTCGTATGCGATTGAAGCAATATACATAAGTCTCAGAAGATGGCTTTATCCGAATCCCATACAAAATAAACACAACTAATTGTATGAAATTTTTCAATTCTACAAGATACTCTTGCTATCTCTCTATCTTACCCCTTTTCCCCAGAGTTTTTGTGACAATTATATATACCTAGATACGATATCCCGTAAGGTAGTTTAGATAGTCGTATTCTACAAAATAAAGTCTGTAGGAGGGTGAGCTAATAGCTTAATGAGATAAGAGTGTAATTTCTCAATACTATTTATACGTACAATCAATTTTAAACAAGCTTTTAAATCATATGCTATATATGGATAACTATATGAATGTAACATCGTACACAATCTTTCAGTAATCAGTGTGAAATCTATGGTTTACACCCCCTTAACATTGAGTTGGGGATTCACATCATTACCATCAATGCCCAAGTCTCAAACCCAATTAATTTACTCTTATCTCTTAGTTAAAATTTGTATCTTAACTTTAGTCCATAAGCTCAAGTGTAGTTAGCACACCGAGAAATAAACGCCATCAAGGACAAACCGGACTTAGAACCGTCAAGGCGCAATAATCTCCTAATCAGTTATTTTAGTCTTAGCGATTACTTCTGATGTATCCTATAGTGGTGATGGTTTTCAATCTGCAATGCATGTCAATTGTTATTTAAGTTATAATAATTAAACTATTGTTTTTGGGGTGATCATGCAGGATTCAATCACACAAGATTCAGTCACATCAAAGATAGATACGGAACATTACCATTCAATTATGATCACGAAACAACATCCACAATATCAAAAAAGATAATTCACTAAACTTCGGATTTTTATCCAAAGCCATTTGATCATCTATAGTTTCTTCATTCTATCCCCAAAATTTCACTCCATACATATATACATTCCTTCTTATATCCACTAAATTAGTTATTATATTGATATACTTTTACATTTATATATATATATATAAATTATTTCATATGCTTCCCTCACCCCACTTGGCACTTCATCCTCTCCTTCCATCCACGTGAATATTATGTTACTCACCAGATTCAACTCCTCTTCCCTTGCTTTTTTTTTTTTTTATTATTAGTATATATATATATATATGTAAGAGTACTTTGTCCCATCATAACAATTCTTCGCTGGATTCTTCTCGTCGGATTCTTCACATCTCACTCCACGCACCCGGATGCCTCTCGCCCATGCGAATTTCCGCCCTCACACTTAGGTAAATCTACTGCACACACACACTAAACCAATAGGCACACCAACTTACACTTAAGGATTCAATGTACACCCACACGGAAAATGAATCACATATGCATGCACGCTCAGGATAGATTTTACACACACGCATTCATAAGTTAAATCACCTACACATGCGTTCACAAACCATCTCACGCACGCATGACTCTCCTGCTACCAACCCTGTCCACCATGAAGCACGCCCACCCACACATTCATCCACCGTGGCAACTAATCCCACTACCTGCAAGTACACCCACAAGCAAGACCATGTACATAAGTATCCCTTATCAGACACACCAATCGTAAATACTTGCTTTCGCACATGATACAATATATATATATATATATATATATATATATCAGCAGTACACTCACATACCACACACACAGATTTATTCCCATGTACGTTTCCATTAACGGACACATCCAATATCCACACACAATATGTATATATTTACATTTTGAAACATAGCCACATACGGAAATATTTATTCAAATTCCCACCATGGCCAACATATATTATATATATAAATATATAATACGATACATCATGAAACTAAGTATAATATATCATAGAGTTCCTATTTATTTGGGTCTCTTTTTCGATTATTCATAGTAATCTTCGAGTAAACATGCGGGAAGGTTTTTTTCTCCCAAAAACACAAAGGAAATTACTCTTATTACATACTACTCATGATGAATATCATCTTATCTAGTGTATTGTTAGTTATTTTAACTATTTTTTAAACTAAATCCTATTTTTATACACTTATTAAAATTATATTTAAATCTTAAAAATATTTTTTCCCACGTAAAACTAGTTTAGTTTCATAGAGCTTACCTTGATGATCACGTAGGTAGTCCTAGTTTGTGATTTGGAAGTCATATGTAGAAGTTACATCAGAGTTTTCTTTTTCTTTTCTCTTCTATTTTCATCTTTGTCTCTATCTTGCTTGTCCTCTAGCTTCCTCACTTCTCTCTCTCTCTCTCTCACTCACATTTCTTGTGGGATGTGCAAGTCTTCTTCCAAAAGACTCATCCCTCACCATATATATATACAAAAATTTTAATTAAGTCACTGCGTTCGTTCGTCTCACACAGTAATTTACATAATTTAGTAATCTTAGTGTTATGACTAGGTTAATAAAATTATTTCAAGCGTAAATATTTTCTCGAAATTTTCATGTGATAATCCTAAGTTTATGCTTTTAATTTATTTTATCATTCTCTAAAATTTTCTACAGTTCGCTTCTCGCGTGATTATTTCTTTTAATTTAAATTTACGTAGGGTATAATTAAGACTTTTAATATAATTTTTTAGCTGTCGAATCTAATTTTTGAATTCTCATTCCTAATCCGATCTAAACTAAACCCTATGCTCATTTAATCTAGATCCTCGACTTGAGTTAGGAATTTCGTTTGATTTTTGGAGTCGCCACCCAACTGTTGTTGGGAAAAAGTGAATTAAGACTAAAGGAGCGGATTAGTCTTAATTTGGACTACTAGTCGCCGTTATTTCCTCTTCTCGTTTTTGTGAGAAAAGAAAAAGGAAAAACCAGAGTTTCTAAGTCCGGAGGCTAACCTATTAAAACCTATACGGTTACCACCTAATCTCCTAAAATTGTTCATCTTTAGAAATGTGTTTCATTGTGTTTCTGTTAATTTTTTGTTATGTCTTTGAATTTATTTCAAGAAAAAGGATTTTTCATTTATTTTATGGGTTGACCCGAATGGGTGCCTACGTACCTGCTACTCAGGATCAAACAAGCCGTAGTTCGCTTTTCTGAAAATCTTTAGTGCATGGGTGAATTTTAATTTTGAAATTTCTTTCGATTTATGTTCTTACCATTTTTTGGATTTTTCCTAAAAAACTCTAAACCTAAGCTTGATTTCATTTTGAAAATGATTTTGTAGGGAAAACATCAATTTTGATTTATTTGACGAAAATGATTTTTCTAAGTGCTAAAACTTATTTATTTATTTATTATTTTTTTATGATTTTTTTTTTATTTTTGTGATTTTTGTTGAAAATTTTATCCTAAGTTTATTATCTATCCTATTTTGAAATCTAAAACTTTACTATTATTTTCCTAATATTTTTATTGTTTTTCTTCATTTTATTATTTTTATTATTTTTTATTTATTTTTATTTTTTTTATTTTATATTATTAAATCCTAAAAAACCTAATTTCTACATTTTCCTATTTATTGAAAATAGAAGTAAATAAATAACTAATAACTAAATAACAAAAAACAACAAAAAAAATAACAATAATAACCAATAATAAATTTAGAATAAATAAACAAACAAAATAAATAAAATAAATAAATAAAATCTGGAAAATCCGACTTACCTGAATCCAGGTCGGTGCGCGGGTCGGGTCAGTCGGGTCGAATCGGGTCGGGTCAGATCGGTCGGACACGACGGCGGGGTTGGCTCGTTCACGGCGTTTCGGCGGTCCTTTGCGGCGGGTGAAGTGTCGAATCCTAGCTTCTTGAGGGTGCTGAATCCGATGGTGGTAGCGGTTTACTCCCAGAACGTCTCCTTGCGGTGGCTCAACTTTGATCGGCGGTCGCAACTTTGGGTTTCCTCCGATCTACACTCTTTTCTCTCTCTCTCGCAATTCTGATCTGTCCCCTTGCTTCCTCATCTCCTCTTCTATTTATAGGCGCTTGGAACCGAGCTGGATAAGCTCGGATTTCCTCCGATTGAAGCTGATCGGATTTTCGGTTGAAAAACCAACTCCGATTCGTGCCCATCCAATGATTTGTTGCGATTTGATTTTAATTAGATAATGTTTATCTTATTTTTGTTGAAGATCTGTTGGATTTGTGCAAAAAAATCGAATCAAAACGGTCGAAATACAAATTTTTTCTTCGCCGGCGATCTCGGGCTCGAGGTAGGAGACGATCACGCGCTCAGCGCGTGCGTTTCTTCTAGCCAATCAGATGCTGCCACGTGTCCTGGATAAGTCGAAAAATTGCAAAATACGGAAACTGCTTCCTCCGCGATTCGAACGTCTGACCGAGCCCCCTCGCGCGCGCGCCTAGCCATGGTCTGAACCAGCTGGGCTAGCCCACTTTCGCGATTTTATTTATTTCGCAAATTGCATATA